>VMDO01000805.1:0-254267 GCA_007922755.1 Pedetes capensis | reverse complement strand
CTGAGTTCTTTGTGGATTCCCCTAACATTCCGAGTGCCATTGGAATGGGTGGCTTCCGTTCTCTACCCTCAGCTTCTTTATCTTTCACTCCTTGCTCTGCATGCTCTTTGTCTAATACAAAAGCTTCTGCCAAACATTTCCAGCTGTGAGATATCCACTAGCTTGACCATTCTTTCCCCTTAGTGTGAGACTATTCCTCTCTTCTTACCCCACTACCGAAGGCAAATTCACTAGAAATGACCTAGAAGTGAAAGAGTAATAAATAATCCAAACTTGACATTAATTTCCATGCTTTTGTGACCTTTCAAAAAACAAATCATTGGCACAGCCAGGTAGATCCTTACCTGAGCTGTCATACTTCAGACATCGATTCGGATCTTCTGGGAACAACTTTCAGTCTTCCATTATGGAAGAGAAGTCAAGCCTCAAGATTCATGCTACTATATGGGCTGTTTTTCAATAAAAATGCCTTAGCAATAATGATCAGGCGACTTTAGGGGTAGATAGGCTTATCATCTATTCCTCCATTTTTCCTGACCACTGCTTCTGGGCTTTCCTTTAGGAAAGCACTGCTTGGCCCAATTCTGGCTCATTTAATTTGTGGAATTGACCTTCATGCCCAGAGCTAGGGTTTGGCTTAAATCAACTGGCTCATCCCATCTCCCCAACACAGAGATAATTCACCAAGCACCATGACCGCAGCTAGAGCAACCCAAAGAAGAATAAGACTTCCGGGAATACTAGAGCCTAGATCGCTTTCCTGCTGAATAAAAACTCTACGAAGGGCCCTGGCCATCCCAGAGCCACCATGGGGAGCCTGCTAGGATTGCTGGAAAGAAGCACCTTCCTGTGCCAAGGAAGGGTGCGCCAGATCAAGCCCTGACTGAAGCCCAGATTACCCTTCGATTTCCCCAGCGCAGGAGCTGGCGAGGACTCTTAGTTACTCGAGCCACCTCATGGGAGTTTTCTGTTCATTGCAGTAAAACCATCTACTAACCCCACACACTCAACTGATAAAGATGCTGCCCTTCTCCCTCTCTCCACATAGAGCTGGTCTCCAGGTTGGGTTGCCTACTCTCAAGTATCTTTCACGTTCCTCTATGGTACTTAGTACCTATTACAAGCCCCTGGTTCAGTCTTTTCTCCCCTCACCTTGACTCTTGCAACAGCCTTTAATCTTTACCACTTTCTAGTCATCTATTTGCCACTCTGTTGTTGTTAGGTGCCTTTGTGTCTGGTCTGACTCATAGTGACCCTATGTACAACAGAAGGAATCATTCCCCAACACTGAGCCGTGTCCTGCACTATGTCAGTCCTTCTCTGCTGATCATAGGCTTGTCAATGGCTGATTGTTTCGGAGTTGCTTTGAGAGTGGATTGCCATGTCCTTCTCCCGTTTTTTTTTTTTTTTTTTTAAGTGCTGAGGATTGAACTCAGGTAGTCAATTTCAAATGCAAATGCAATCTTTTTATTTTTTATTTTATTTCATTTTTTAAAGACAAGGTCTTGCCAGGCACCATGGTGCATGACTGTAATCCCAGTGACTCAGAAAGCAAAGGCAGGAGGATCGCAAGTTTGAGACCAGAGGCAGTCTGTGTAATTTCGCAAGACCCTGTCTCACAAAGTAAAAGAATGGGCTGGGGGTGTAGCCCAGTGGTCTAGCACTTGCAAAGCATGCAAGCGCAAGGCCCTGGGTTCAACCCCCAGTACAGCAAAAAAAAAAAAAAAAAAAAAAATGGCAGGGTTTCATTATGTAGCCCAGGCTGGCCTCAAACTCATAGTCCTCCTGCCTTAGCCTCCCAAGTGCTGGGATTACAGGTGTATGCCACCACACCCAGTGAATGCAACCTTTTGAAGTGGTGGAAGCATAATTAATTCTCATTATTCACAGATTTTGTGTTTGTGAATTTGTCCACTTGTTAAAGTTGATGTGTAACCCCAAATTGAAAGTATTTGTAGTGCTCTTGAGGTCATTCACAGACACACAGAAAGGGAGAGAAAGAATGAGCTCCTTAATGTGTTCATTTTCAGGGGAAGTTGAACTACGTGATGCCCTGCTTTTTTGTTTCAATTCTCATGCTATAAAGAGGGTCCTTTTGCAGTATATTCAGTGGTGTGGCTTTTACGGTTTTGTGTGAAGTGGCAGGGTATTCTCTCTCTCTCCCTCTCTCTCTCTCTCCTCTCTCTCTCTCTCTGAGTCTTGCTATGTAGCCCAGGCTGGCCTCAAACTCCTGATCCTCCTTCCTCAGCCTCCCATGTGCTGTGACTACAGGTCTGTGCCACCATACCCGGTTACATTTTTGTCCTTATTGGTGGCTCTTCTGTTTTTCCCCTGAGCATGGAGGTGAAGTCCTGTCTGGTGTTCCCTAGCAGAAGAAGGCTGTGATGTACTTTATAAAGAAAATATGTGTGTGAGATAAGCTCCACTCAGACACGACTTAGAGTGCTGCTCGCTGGTGGTCCAATGTTAGTGAATCAACAAAATATATTAAAAAGGTATCTTTGAGTAGAAATATACATAAAAGAAGGAAATATTGATTTGTTGATGAAAATGTTATAACCAGAAGTTTGCAGGAGCCTGACCCTATATTTTCTTTAAGAGCACTTGTTATCTACTTGTGTTAGTTACTTTTCTTGTCACTGTGGCAAAATACAGAACAGAATCAATTTATGGAAAGACAGATTTTTGTTTTTTTCAGTACTGGGGGTTGAACCCAGAGCCTCATGCTTGCATGCTCTGCAAGTGCTGGATCCCTGAGCTGCACCCCCAGCCTATTTTTGTTTTACTTTTTGAGACAGGGTCTTGCTAAGTGATGCAGACTGACTCTAGTCTTGAACTTGCAAGCTTCCTGCCTCCGCCTCCCGAGTCACTGGGATTACAGGCGTGCGCCACCGCGCTGGTCTGGAAAGACAAATTTATTTGGCTCACAGCGTAGAGGCTCTTGGTCCATGGTGGTAGGGAGGGCTGGCAAAACAGCCGCAGAGCCTGTGGCAAAGGGCTTCCTCACATCATGGTGTCAGGAAGCAGAGAACAACTGGAACTGGGAACCCACATAAAACCTCCCAATGCCTGCCCCACATGACCTCCTTCCACCAGCTAGGCCCCACGTCCCCAGGTTCCACAGCCTCCCACTAACAGCACTACCACCTGGAGAACACGCATTGAAATACATGACCCTCGGGGGACATTGTAGACATAACACTCATTCAGTGCTCAGGGTGACTTTATAGAACACATCTATGGTGAACAATGGGACACTACTGATGGTGTAGAGCAAATAGGAGAGCAAATAGGAGTCCTAACAAAACCATCAAGAGCGCCTGCCCTGGATGAAGACCACCTTGCTTTGAAGCTCAGTCCATCCGTCCATCCATCCGTCCTTCCTCTCTCTCTCTCTCTCTCTCTCTCTCTCTCTCTTTCTTTCTTTTCCTTCTTTCTTTTTCTATCTTTCTTTTTTTCTTTCTTTCTTTCTCCTTCCTTCCTTCCTTTCCTTCTTTGCTTTTTTCAGTATTTGGGAGTTGAACCCAGGGTTTCATGCATGGTAGGCAAGTGCTCTACCTAACTGCCTGCATCCCCAGCGCCCTCTTTGTATAAACTTTTTTTTTTAATCTTGAGACAGAGTCTCGCTAAACTACACAGGTTGCTTCTGGCTTCAATCACCTACCCTTGATTTTCTCACCTGTAAATGGGACAATAATGACAATGCCTATCGTGGAGGGATGATGGCAATGTAAGTACAATAATCCACACTACTCTGCAGTCTCTGAGGTCCGGGGTTCAAGCACCACAAAAAAAGGGAGAAGGATGTGGTAATCCACTCCCAAGGCAATCCCGAAACAGTCAGCCATTGAACACCCTATGAGGCTCGCTATGAGGTGGAATCAACTTGACACCAACCAACCAACCCACCCACCCACATACTATGCCTCATACAACGCACGTGCGGCTCTTAGTAATTATTGGTCTCCCCATGCCTGCAGCAGCCTCCCAGCTCCCTGATTTGTAGTCCCAGCTCAATAACTTGATGGGGCCTCAGGGTCAGGCCTGTGAGGTGTGTGAGGCTACAGGAAAGACTTCCCCGAGGAGGTGGGCTGGCCCTGCCCCGAGCTCCCCATGGCTGCCTTGGGGAACACTCCCAGGGAGA
Source organism: Pedetes capensis (assembly GCA_007922755.1). Lineage (NCBI taxonomy): Eukaryota > Metazoa > Chordata > Mammalia > Rodentia > Pedetidae > Pedetes > Pedetes capensis. The sequence goes on along the minus strand of VMDO01000805.1, from coordinate 250,123 downwards.
ATCACCCAACAGCCTCTACTATTACCCCACCAGGATGAAAGAGAGATGAGACAGGAAAGAAGCAACTTAAACCCAACATTCGTTTTTATTCTTATTTTTCATTTTCCCTGGTGCTGGAGATGGAACCCGGGGCCTTGCTCACCCATGGCTGAGGGAAGCCCTCTACCACTGAGCTGCATCCCTGCCCTTTATTTTTTGAGACAGACTGTAGCCCACTGCTGGCTGAACTCACGGTATCCCAGACTGGCTTTGCACTCACCCACCTGCCTCGGCCTCCCGAGTGCTGGGATTGCAGGTGTGCGCCGCCAGCCCTGCCCTAAGCCTGGCATTCTTGTGGGGACATCCAACTGATTGCACCCAGAAGTCCTAGCAACTGATACGGATTGAACACTTGGTACTTACCAGCACTGTCCTCAACACGTCATGACTATTAACCCTCTCAGGAGGCGTTGTGATTATCATTCTGCAGATGAAGGAATTGGAACACAGAGAGATTAAGAAGACTGGTGAAGGCCACACAGCTGCTAAAGGCTACGACTGGGATTTGAACCCAGGCAGTCTGGCTCCAGAACCCAGGCACTTCACCATTGAAGCCAGGCTGCCTCCCTTAATGCTTGCCGCACACGCTTGCTTGATAAAGATGAAGTAAATGTCTGCTGAAGGGAAACCAACAAGCCTGTCAGCTGGCTGTCACCCACACAGCCAGCCTGTCCCCTCCCCATGCAAAAGCAAAGATGAAAGGTGTGCTTTGGTCCTCATTCCGAAGGTCATCTGCCCCAGTTTTCCTCAAAATGAGCCTCAGCTTCTTTAGAGCATCACTTGAAAGTGATACCCAAACAGTCCGTGTTTCATCTTGTGAATGCCAATAAAGTTTTAAGTTATTCTTTTTTTAAGCATTGACAAAAAATCAGTTTCCCCTTAGCTATAACTTTTGCTTCTTGGGAAAGAGGCTCAGAAATTGAATGGAGCATTTTTTCACTTTGGTTTTTGCTGACCTGCAGGTAAAAGCCTAGCACTGATGGGTTAAAAGACTCATGATGACTTTGACAGAGGTGGGGACGACTCGCTGGGAGTAGATACCCTTGCAGAAGTGGCTACAAAGCAACCTGAGTGTCCTGGAGTGAAATCAGTGTTTTTACTGGAGTGTGATACTAAAAGTACCCATTATGGAATGTCATCTCTTTTATTAACTTTCAGAACTTTTTGTTCCCCGAATGCCTTACAGTTCTCGAATGTAAATGAAAAAAATCCACTTGGAATGACTCACACCATAATTACACTTGGACACAGAGGCAATTTTGGGATTAAGTTCTTAATCCATTCATTACAGGAAAGAAAAAAATCCTTTCCATTGCTGCAAATCTCTGTAGGACTGTGATTGCTTCTAGGAAAAGATAATCTTATTTGAAGAAATACTGAATTCATAAAGCAGTATTGAGTTTGCTTGCCCTAAAGATATTCAGAATTTGTTACTGTTAATCTAAGAAGAGGCTATAGGTGACACCTGCTTACCTCCAAGTGTATTAAACGCACCTTGTCCATCTTTGGCTAATGCATTCAGGTTTTTTTCTGTTAATGGAGTACAGAGTAATAAGTCATTTGCTATGTTCATTATGCAACTATTAAGTCAGTTTTGCCTACACATTCATTGTCTTATATATTTTACAGAACAGTATAAATTAAAGAAAAAAAGAATTTTAATATGTAATGAAAATCGTATGCAATCCTGGGCTATAGTCTCATTTTTTCTTTCCTTTTTTTCACATATTTATATAGCTGCATCCTGTACTTTGAGATTTTCCTTTCCCTCTTTACCCTTCTACATTGTTTCCCCTACCCTTCTCTCCTTCCCCAAACTCCATTCCTATCTGCTGATCCCCTCCCCTCTCCTTTCTGATCTGCTTATATTCTCCATTCTTAGATAGGCCTGATTGTTTATTTTGAAATATCCAAATATATGTATATATATATATTTTTCTTCCTTTAATCTTATTTGGCTCCTACATATGAGTAAAAACATATGGTATTTCTTGTTTTGAGTCTGGGTTAATTCACTTAAAATGATATTCTCCAGTTCCATCCATTTTGTTGCAAATGACCTAATTTCATTCTTCTTTACTGCTGAGCAATATACCATTGTGTATATATACCATAATTTTTCAATGTACTCTGCTGTAAATGGACATCTGGGCAGATTCCATACCCTTGCAATTGTGAAGAGTGCTGCATTCGATATGGAAGTGCAGGTGTCTCTGTGGTATGACGACTTATCCTTTGGGTATATTCCCAGGAGTGGTATAGCTGAGCTGTATGGCAGTTCTAGTCATAGTTTTCTAAGGTACCTCCATATTGATTTCCAAAGCCACTAAACTGATTTACAGCCCACCATCTGTGTAAAAGTGTTCCTTTTCCCATCCTTGCCAACATTTCTTATTTTGTTAATCGTGGCCATTCTTACTGGAGGGAATCTCATTGTTATTTTGATTAGCATTTCCCTAATGTCTAGTGATGTTGAGCAGTTTTTCATATTGCCCACTTATGTTTCTTCTTCTGAGAATTATCTGTTGAGTTCCACTGCCCACTTATTTGTTGGGTTATTTGTTATTTTGGTGTTTGATTTCTTAAGTTCTTTGTATAGTCTAGAAATTAGTCCTCTGTCAGATGGGTAGGGTGCAAAGTTTTTCTCCCATTCTGTGGGTTCTCTTTTTGCTCTGTTAATTATTTCCTTTGCTGTACAGAAGCTTTTTAGTTTTATGCAACCCCATTTCTCAATTTTTAGCTCAGTTTTCTGGGCAATTGGAATCTTATGGAGGAAATACTTGCCTATGCCTATGTGCTAGAGCATGTTCCCTATCTTTTCTTCTAGTAGTTTTAAGGTTTCTGGTTTTATATTGAGGTTTCTGATCAATTTTAATTTGACTCACATACAGATTGAGAGATACAGGTCTATTTTCATTCTTCTGAAAATAGTAAAGGAAGAGAATCAAATCAAGACAACAATCTCATTCACAATCGCCCACCAAAAAAATTAAATTTTTAGGAATCAGTCTAGCCAAAGATCCTAAAATCCTCTACAATGAAAAATTCAGAACATTAAAGAATGAAATGGCAGAAGATACTAATAGATGGAAGGATCTTACTTGCTCATGGATCAGGAGAATTAATATTGTGAAAATGGCTAAACTGTCAAAAGTGATTTAAAGATTAATGCAATCCCCATCAAAATTCCAATGGCATCTAAAATTCATATGGAAGCACAAAAGACCATTGTTGTTAGGTGCCATCGAGTCGGTATCCGACTCATAGCAACCCTCATAGGGTTTTCAATGGCTTACTGTTTCGGGATTGCCTTGGGAGTGGATTGCCAGGCCCATCTCCCATTTTTTTGCAGTACTGGGAATTGAACTTGGGACCTCAGAGACTGCAGAGCAGTGCTCTACCAACTGAGCTAAATCCCAGCCCAAAAGACCATATGTAGCCATAACAATCCTATGTAGCAAAAAATAGTGCAGAAGATATCAAAATACCTGACTTCAAACTGTACTACAGGGTCATAGTGGCAAAACCAGCTTGATCCTGGCACAAAAATAGACATTAAGATCAATAGAACAAAATTGAAGAGCCAGAGATACACCCACACAACTACAGTTACCTGATCTTTGACAAAGGGGCTAAGGATGTTCATTGGAGAAAAGACAGCATTTTCAACAAATGGTGCTATAAAAATATATTCAGTTTTAAAGAATAAATTTTACTAAGATCCTATAGCTCCTATAGTTCTACCTTGTATTCTTATAGGGATAATTTAGTCCTTAAATTTGGGTGCATATATCTTTTTCCTAAGCATCTTATAAATTAATAAAGTCAATGATCAATTGCCTCTGATCCTTGATTGGCAATAGTTTTATATAGAGAGGACAGAATGTTACCCACTACTCCCAAAGATCTAGTTTAATGTTTTCCATTCAAAATTATATAGCAGATAAGTAGGGAGCACAAAGGCCTCAGTTCCCTACTCTACCCACTCTGTGTGGTGGAGAGTTGTATATTGTTATGGTTTGGGTGTGAAGTATCCCCCTAAAATCTCATGTGTTGAAAGCTTGGGTCCAAGCTGGTAGATCCAATCAGTAAGACGTGATTCAATTATGAGGGCTCCTACCCACCCAATGAATTAATCCACTGATGGATTCATCCTTTGATGGCATAACTGGGAGGTGGCAGAAACTTCTGGAGGTGGGGACTAATTGGAGGAAGTAGGTCACTGGGGCATGTTCTTGGGGATTATAGCTACCTATGCCAGATCCTTCCTCTGTGCTTCCTGGCTGCCATAAGCTAAGCAGCTCTGCTTCCCCTGCCCCTCCACCATGATGCTCTGCCTCACCACAGGCCCAGGAACAGGGAGGCAGTCCAATAACACGCTGGAGCCTCTGAAACCATGAGCAAAATCCCATAGTGCTTTCCTCCTCTAAGTTCTTGTTCTCAGATATTTTGTCCCCATAGCAACCAACCAACTAATAAGTGAATGTAAAGAGTTTAACAAGTGACATTCTATAGGGAACTTGGAAAATGGTCAGCTGATACTAATAACAAGAATGTAACTGGCTCATAGTATCTTTCAGTGGCTGGGAGGGTTTGCTGGCATGTTCTTTACTTTTCAATGATTTCCTGGTGGCTGATTAAAAACACACCCCAGGAAGGGAGGATAGTGCCAAACATAGCTGTATCTGTTTTCTTTTTAAGATGAGGTCTCTCTATGTAGCCCAGGCTGATCTCAGATTTATGATTCTTCTGCTCTGGCCTTGCAAGTGTTGGGATTACAGGTGTACACCACCATGCTTGGCTTCATTTTTATTTTAAATAATCGTTCTTCAGAATATGTGTCTAAGGAGTACCTAGAAATCTCTTCTTTCATTATCTCCTCTCTTTTCTTCCTCCTCATATCCCTTACTTTTTTAACCCTTTATATCCCTCGCTCCTCCCTCACATAGTTTCAAAAACTGTAAGACAAACTAGCCTTTCTCTTCCTAAAATTGATTGCCTTCCACAATAGAACTTCAAGTTCTTATGCCGAATGACCTGTTTCCCACCATGGGTGGAGAGTAAGAATAAAGAGGGAGAGGTGAGTGAAAGTCCTGGCTGGCCAAACAATAACACTGCCATGGTCAACAGCATCCACATTGTCTCCATGGAGCCAAAGGGGAAAGGAGGGGAGGAGGGGAAGGAAGGGAGAAGAGATGAGCTGAAGTCCCATGATTGGCCAAGGAAGGAAAAGGAAGAGAAAAACAGAAGAGGAGGAGGAAGAGAAAGACAAGAAAGAAAGGGAGGAGGTGGAAAAGAAAAAGCAGTAGGAGGAAACAATTGGGAAAAAGAAGTAGAAGGAAGAGAAGAACATGGAAGAAGAGGTGGCATCCATGGGATTGGGCAGCAATGAGAAATCTTGTTGGCCCTCTGACCAGGGTGGGGAAATGCCATTCGAGTACACAAAGGGTTGAAAATGGATGAGCATTACAGTGTCATCTGTCTTTAACTGAACTGTTCTATAAACATTTAAGTCTGTACCACTGTGTTCCCAGAAAGAGCCGGCGATGCTTACCAACCTCAATTACAGAACCTTATTAAAGGGTCGTGCAGATACTCTGACCCCTGGCTCCCTGAATAACTTGTCTCAACCTGTCTTCCCAACCCTCTGCTTACCTTGTCTTCTTCTTGAAAAGAGGCTAAGCAAAATCCACAAGATTAATGGATGTTCTTGCTGGTTGGTTTCATGAAGGCCTGGCAGGCCCAGTAACCATGGCACAATAACCAGGAATTAGAAGAAACAGAAGTTCACCCAGGTGATGGTTCCCCCACCAAGAGGCTAGCCACGGACTGTTGAGCACAGACAAGACTGTGCTAACCATACAACCCCTCCCTCTAGCCACTGGGACTTGCCACATGCCTTCCCCCTTTCTCTCTAAAACCCAGTAAAAGCTCTCCCTTTTCTCTCACCCAGGGGCGAAACCAATGTTTATTGCTGGCTCCAACCTGCTCACACCTGGGCACAAATAAACTTTAGCTTATAAGATCCACATTTGGCCTCTGTAATCTGCTTTCAGTTCACCACTGCTGGGACCCTAACAAGAACCTACCACTTACCACTGCCAGGTACTGTGCTGCACTGGGTGGCGGTGAGCAAGCTGCTTCATTCCTCTGACCCTCAGTCTCTCGTCCATAAGAGGAGACAAGCATGGTGCTTACTTCCAAGCCTCACTGTTGTAAGGAGTGAGAGAAAGCATGTAAGGCAGTTGGTGCGGTGCCTGCCACAATGTAAGCTCTTAATAATGGCCCACAGCGGTACTGCATGTGGAGCTGTGAGCGGGGCAGGTAGCGTGTACATCCAGCAAATGAGGAGGCTCATCGGTGGCAATAAATTGCAAAGAGGTGCGTATTCAGTACCTTTCTCCTGGCTCAGTCCCCACATCATCTGCACAGCAGGCACTGTGGTACAGTCATTATCTGGGTTAAATCTCTGCTTCTCAAACATATCCATTCATATCATTCATATCCACCACCCAGGCTTCCAGAGGATGCTGACTCTGGCCACCCATGGACCACACTATGAGGAGCGAAGAGCTAACTGACGGCTCCTCTGTGAGAGTCAGTGACAACATGAAAGCAAGGCAGAAGCTGAGCAAAGATACATGGCCACTCATATACTTCCTACTCTTGCTTACTCGTCCCATGAGGTGTGGGACAAAGCCCCATCTGAATGAATAGAAAGCTTGAATAATAAAACTTAGATAAAAAGAAAAAAATAAGGACGAGAGGAAACAAACTGAACAAACTAACTTCTAAGGCTAAACAGTAAAGGAAAAGGAGAGGTAATAAAATTTTGCCAACTAGGGATTGGTCTAATTGAACTTGCTTGAATGAATACACTTAAATCATTTGAAATTAGCCAAGAGCTCATCAAATGGAGGCCACAGAAGTGCTTGAGAAAGATTTTTTTTTAAGTGTCTAACATCCATCAGGTGTGGTGGCTCTTACCTGTAATCCCAGGACTAGGGGAGCACAGGCAAGAGGATTGACATGAGTTCAAGCCCAGCCTAAAGTACATAGGGAGTGCCATGCCAGCCTAGGCTGCACAGCAAGACCCTGTCTCAAACAACAAACTAAAATGTTTACCATCTCACCATCTGGGTCTTGTTTACAAACTCACTGCGCTCAGCAGATCCAAAGGCAAAGACTAATTCCAATCAACACAACAAGCAGCGTTTCTGTCTGAGCTGTGCCAGACACGTATGGACAAGTCCATTCAATCCACCTGACAATGTCTGAACATCGTGTATGGAGCACTGTCTTTGGTCCTGAGGATCAGGGAGTGGAAGACACTGACACAGGTGAGGAGCTCAGGTCTAATGGCACAGACGGCTGACTTTCTCCCGCATGACGGTGGTAAGCATGGGCTCTGGAGAACTCAGAAAGGACACATCTCAGCCTGGATACCAAGGGGAAGGCATAAGTGGAGGGAAAGATCTGGAAAAGCATTTCTGGTGGTGGTGATTTTAGTGTGATAGGAAATATCCTGTGGGCTGTTCATCCTTCAAGTTTCCACAGTGGAATCTAGGGCAGTGGGTAGCCTGTGGTCAGAAGAGCCCAGTCTCCAGAGTTTTCTGGCCTCTGTTGTGAAGAGCTCACTGACTTATCTTCAGTTCCTTGGCTCCTGCACCCTGCCAATAGGAGGCAGAGGCAATGGCCCTGAGCAGAAGTCTCCAGGAATTACATTGAAAGTACACTAATGTATGCATCACCATCCATTAACATCCTTTGCCAGGAAGTGGTTCAAACTACTCTCCCCCCAGAAGGCATGATCTTCAGGAGCTGGGGATGGCTGTCCTGGGGCTCCCTCTCACAGCCTGGGAGATCCTCTCTGAGGTCCACCAGGTTGCTCTGATGAAGGAAGCCAAAGTAGTGCATCATCTTCCCAAGAAGAGACCTGCATCTCTTATCAATGAGACCCTCAAGAAATGGAGGAACTGGTCAGGGTGAGCCACTTTCAAAACAGAATAAAGACTCAGCACCAGGAAGCATGCAACAGCCCCAAAGCAACCTTCTCTAATGCACCAGATGTGCTACACAGAAAGAGAGCTATGGCCAGATTATGAGAAGCTCTGAAGCACAGAGACCTTTTATATGTCATCTAACCTAACGTTTCCCGAAAAATAATTGACCATGGAACATTTTTTAAAAAATAGCTGAGGACTTAGTAACACTCTCTAGAAACTGGTATTTCATGGTGTTTGCTCCAGGGGTGTTGCCCTAGCTGCCATGATTATTCAGGACTTGAAGTGGATCCTACCTGTTATTTCAGCAACTAAGGAGGCTGATGCAAGAGGAACTCAAGTTCAAGTCAGAGGCAGCCTGTGTAACTTAAGATCTTGTCTCAAAAAAAAAAAAGAGAGAAAAGAAAGAAAAAGAAAAATGAAAAAAGGGGATGGGGTGGAGCTCAGTGGTAGAGCACTCATCTAACGTGTATAAGGCCATGGGTTCAATCCCCAGTACTGAAAAATGGTCTACTTATTTAAATGTTAATCTTATTCAGAAAACTCCGTTACAGAAAGACCCAGAATCCTGTGTGACCAAATAGCGGGACACTGTACAGAGAACTAAGCATTACAGGGCCACGTTTTGTGCCATGTCACTCTATGTTGTGTTAGTTAAGGAGTTCACCTGGGACAGGAGGAGCAGAAAGTTCCAAGCAGGCTCACTCACATGACTGGCAGGTTGGTGCTGGCTGTGGGCTGGGAGCTCAGCTGGCCTGTGGAGGTGGGGGAAGGGGCCTGCTTTCTCTCAGTGTGGGCTTCCTTCCTCATGGGACTGCCTGGGCTCCTTCAAGTAAGGCGACTGAACTTCAAAAGCAGGTGCTGTTGTCAGATTGCAGTCTGCCCTCTGGTTTCCAGTTATTTATATTTCCCTCCTCTGCAAAATACACCCGCTCCCCAAAGTTTCATCCCTTTAGAGCGTCAAACTCGGGGACCAGAGCTCACCATGTAACTAAGGTTTAGGTGAGGATGAGGCTGCCCATGTGCAGCTCAAAGACGGACGCAAAACCTCCCACCTGTTGCGAAGTGAGATCTTCCACCCGCTGAGAAGTGAGATCTAAGTCCCTCACCTGAGTCTGGGGAGGAGGAGGTCTGTTGACCATGTTGACAAAGACAGCAAGGTGACACTGTGCTGGTTTCCAGGCTCTGGCCTTAAGAGACTGATATTGTTTGCTCGCTCTCGGGGCATTTGCTCTGAACCTGAGCCCCCATGCAGTTCAACAACCTTTCCATACTGGAAAGACCAACTGTATATTTTTGAGTCAGCCGTCATCTGAGCCCAGCCACCCAGCCATCCCCAGCTGAACTCCAGACACAACGTTGAAACCATCTTAGACCTTCCAGACCAGCCTGGACAACAGCTAAGGACCACCAAATAGTTTTGGTGGGAACTGAGGAGCTCACCTGCCCACCAGAGCCCCGGCAAATTCCTGGCTCAGCAAAATCACAAGGTACATTAAAATAGTTGTTTAGCAATACATAGCAATACATAATAAGTATTCTAATATAATTTAGTCAGTTGTTTAATTCTGAGTTTTTAGTAGCAGAGAATATAGAAAAGGATTGTAAAGGATTTGTTATTAGGACCTGTCAAATTGGGTCCAACTCATAGTGACCCTATGTACAACAGAATGAAACACTCCCTGATACTGTGCCATGCCTGGCACTGTTTACAGTGCTTTTCTGCTATAACGACAGCACATCCTTAAGGAATAAATACAGAGAAAACTGTGCCTGGAGAAGCTTAGGTTGATCTGCAAAGGAACTTGGATAAACCCGTCTTCCCAGGGTGATGTGCCATAAGGGTGTTTCTATTCCCTGAAGAAGGTTAAGAAGCCAGACAACCCGAGAGTTAAGCAGGATTTTAGAAGGAAAAGTGTCTCAGATAGACAGGGAAGATAGAGGGCCTGGGAGAATGGAAAGGTGTGTGTGGTTGCTGAAGAGCAAAGAGCAGAGCAAAGGGTGAGGAACAGGGAGAAGAGAAGAAAGAGTAGAAGGAAAAAGAGGAGGAGGAAGAAGAAGAGACAGAAGAGAAGGAAGAGGAAGGAGGAGAAGAGGGAGAAGGAGAAGAAAAATCAGGTGCATGTTTCCCCTAGTTTCAGTTGAACAATGGCACCCAGCATGACATCAACCCTGGGTGCCCAGCCCTGGCTGGGTAGTGTGAGATAGGCCTAGGGTCTTTGTTTTATAAATGGATCAATGGCTTGGATAGGATACAGGACCCATTAGAGAATGTCCTTCCAATGTCCTCAGAGACACACATGGCTTCATCCATCATTGTGTAATGGCAGGAGCCATTTTCAATCCCATTTTCCTCCATATTGCCTGCTAAAGACCAAGCTAACTACCCAACATTCCCTCCTTAAGGGCTGAGACCCTACAATCATTTAGGGGAGTGAGTGACCCATCATATCTGGCTACTTTGGGCTAAGAAGGGGCATAGAAGGTTTGGGGCCCCTACTCTTGCTGACTTTCAGGTTGAGGGGGGGGCGATCAATCAGACTCAGGTGTATCAGACTGGGATTGTTGCATCATTTGAGGATGAATTGACTGTTAATGAGAGGAAATGAAGTTAAAACAGTTTAGTAGGCAAGGCTCAAATACTAAAATTATAATGACATCATTATTAGTATAATCAGTTTCCACCAGGAAAATCCAGAAAGCCATTTGTAGAACATTCTGTCACCAGCAACACGACAGAGATACAGCTCAGTGTGGCTGCCTAGCCTGAGAAGTTTCCTTAATTTGGACCTCCACTCAGGTTAAGCTGGGTCCCCGGCTTCCTCACAGAAAAGTTCAGGACAAGCCAGAGAGTGACACAAAATTAGAGTTTGTTAAGTCCACACTTTAGAATGCCTGCGGGCACTGAGAGAGAGAGAGAAAGAGACAGAGAGCCATCCAAGACACAGGAGGCCTTACTAAGGGAGCTAAGCTCTGGAAGCCAAAAAGAGACCGGCAAACAGGTTCCCTCCAATTTTATTTAACTTAGGGCACCCCATGTGATGTCAGTCCTGGGCGCCTCGTGTACAAGAGCTTAGAAAGGCCCATCATAGGCTGGGAAGGTGCCAATAAGATCAAAAGAAGTTCCATTGTTTAACTTTTTCTATTGGAGGAACTTCCTTTTAGTAAAATGAGATTATTCCTTGCATCAGTGTAAAAAAAGAATCATGGAGGAGTTGCCCCTGCATGTCTCAAAGCAGCACAGAATTACAGTGGGGAAGGGAAAATTCAAAGGTTATATACATTTGACTCCAAGCATGGGTTATTGCTATTTTAACATTTTCATTATTTAAAGTGTCTCAAGAAAAACATCTCTATGCAGGCAGTCCTCACAGTGGTCTTTTGGTAGCTGTGTCAAAATTCTCATCTCTCAGCTGATGAGATTCAAACCAGATCCTGGGGAAAGCTCTTTACCTTTCCATGTACCCCAGATTTCCCTGTCTTTCTGTCGTGCCTCAGTTTTACCAGAAAGAGATAGTATCCAATATACTCTGGATTGGGTTTTATAAGTTATTCAGAACAAAACAGACGTCAGAGATATATAATATGACATTTAACTTTGAGAATGGCACAAGTGCTCCCTTTGAGCAGCTGTGAGAGTATCAAAGGTCAAATAATTTTGTAAGACAGTTGTGCCCATTGTCTTGATTTTTTAATTTAAGGTGAGGTCTCTTGGGCTGTCAAAACATATTGATGGTTATACATATATATGTATATAAATATATACATATATACATAGATACACATACACAGATATATACATATATACATTGTATATAGACATACATTCTATATACATTCCATATATATATATATATATATATAGAGAGAGAGAGAGAGAGAGAGAGAGAGAGAGAGAGAGAACAAAAGAACAACCCTAAGATGATACCTAGGGTTCCATAGATTAAAAGGAAAATCGTACAAGGTTGTAGCCATTCAGCATATATGATCTTGTTTTTAGGTGCTGTGGAGTTGGGTCCGACTCAGAGACCCTGATAGGGTTTTCAATGGCTGACTGTTTCCTTAGCAGTGCCAAAAAAAAGAAAAGAAAAAAGAAAAGACAAAACAAGAAGCCATTTGAAACAGAACAATGTTGTAACTACTGATGGGTTTATAAATGAGATTTATCCTTGTATATAAAGTTGTGATGTCCTTTTCTCTTTGAAGAGAGTGCAGTATTTCCAATAGTTCCTAGGTGTGAGCAATTTTGTCATCAGGCTGTAGAAGCTGTGGCTGCTCAGGAGCAACTGGTGATATTAAGAATGCCCCTATAGTTTTATTGTGGGCTGGGATTTAGCTCAGTTGGTAGGGTTCCACTGTACAGTCTGAGTTCCCAGGTTCTGTTCTGAGCACCACAAAAATGGGAGAAGGATGTGGCAATCCACTCCTGAAGCAATCCTGAAACAGCCATTGACAACCCCATAAGGGTTGCTGTGAGTCGGACATGATGAGATGGCACCTAACAACATAGTTTTACTGGAATGGGTGTACCAAGAGGTAATTCTCGGTTTTGCGTTTAATAGCAGAAACTTCTTTTCTAATAAAATTTCATGTGGAGCCCTAATATGCAAAGAGATCCTTAAGCCAGGAGTGGGGACCTGAACTCCCTCAAACTTATCCCTCCATGGCTAATGCATCTCTGAAAAAAATGTAGGGGATTCTTTTGGACTCAGTCTAAATTAAGTCTTATTTTACAAAGAGCATACTAAAAGTTCGAGGGATAAATGGCTTACTTCGTGTAAGTAGTTCTCAAAGTGTGTCCCCAGGACCAGAAGAATCATTATCTGGAAACTTGTTAGAAATGTAAATTATCTAGCCAAATCACAGGGCTACTACATGAAAAACTGGGTATGGGGCCCAAGCCTTCCAGGGGATTCTAATGCAATATACAATTTGAGAACCACCACTCCGTATCACTGGGAGAAGGACCCGGCAACTCACTCCCAAAAAACAATCAGCCATTAAAAACCCTATAATAGCAGAGAAGCACAATAGTGTTTCACCTGTAGTACATAGAATCGCTATCAGTCAGACACTGACTTGACAACACCTAACAACTATCACAGAAGGAAGTAATTATCAAGCAAATAATTTGACTTGATTAGACCTGGCTTTGAATCCTAACAACCTCTTCATTTTGTGACCTCAGACAAGCTCTTAATGTCTCTCTCAGCCTCCCTATCCCCATCTGGAAAAAGAGACGAGTGCCTTCTCTTGCCTCTTTTCTATTCCTGCTCCCTCTTTCTGAGGGTCCCAACCCCTCTGGGTGATGGAGAAGGACAGAGGGAAGCCCCAGGCTGCTCTGATGAGTCTGAGTTGAGCCAGAAGAATGAGTAGCTGCCATTTCCTGGACCTGCGGTTCTAGGGTCTCCCTTTACCATCCCTGAGTAACTCACAGAGCAGCTGTGACAGGGAGGCTGCACCACCACTGACATTTAATTTACACTGCCTGACTGGATGCAGATTTTCCAAGAGAAGTCTCAGATGTCCCTAGCACACAGAGTCAGTGTCGTCATTGTACAGAGCACCCACTCTGTCCCTCCAAACTGTCTGCAGCCCCAACCCTAGAACCCCTCCCCCTGTTAGGATCCTCCCCCCCGAGCGGTGTCTGATGGAGATGAAAGGAGCCAGACCCCAGCTGGCTCTGCCTCTCATTACCGTTTTCTTCATTTGCCTGCTTTTCCTTCTTTCTCACTCTAACGTCAATACCAGAAGGAGGAGGTTGTCAGGGCAACCTAGAGTGGAGGCGGAAGGCTGTCCTTGACCAAACCCTTAACCCTGCTTGGTTTAACACCCACAGGGTTCTCAACTGCCTTCTCTTTCCTGCTAGCAAGAATGTAGAAACTTGACATTTCTGCTCCCCCCAACCCCGTTTTGTCCCCCTCTGGTAACATCTCTCCCTCCTCGCCATTCTCCCTCCTTTCCTCTGTGGGCCTCACTTTCATACATTCCCCTGATTTACTAGTTTAACTTTGTTTCTGCTAACTAACCTTGATGTTTTTTCTATCTAGCAAGACCCCTGTGGCCCTGCTGATCAGTGCCGCCTACATCACCCTCCCCAACGTGAGGAGAGGCACAGAGAAGGCCACACACCCAGGAGGGCCTGGGAATGGACACATGGAAGGCAGGCAGATGGTGGTAATATTTTCTTAACCCCTTCTCTATTATAATCTGCATCCTCTCTATTACAAAGCTCAAATATTATTGCTCAGAATCGCCACAATTATACCATTTAGAATAAGGAAAAATCTAGAGAGGAAATACACCAGAATACAGACTGACATTATATCTAAGAGTGAGATGAAGCCAAGCACCATCATGCACACCTGTAATCCCAGCTACTTGGACGCCGAGGCAGGAGGATCACCAGTTGGAGCCCAGAGGCAGCCTGCACAACTTAGTGAGATGTCTCAAAACCTGAAAAAGCCTTGGGGTAGAGCGCTTGCCTAGCATGTGCAAGGTCTTGATTTCAACCTCCCAATATCAGGGGGATAAAAGAATGATGATTTTCTGTATTTCCTGAAAATGTTTACAATAAGTATATATTACTTTTATACTTTTTTGATGGGTTTTTCAGGAAGTTGCAAAAATCTTACAGAGCTCCTATATACCTTTTACCAAGGCACATTTTATAATAAAAAAAATGAAGATATTTAAAAATATTCCTGTGGTCCAATGAGTTTCCAATGACCAAATCTGAGATAATTTGAGCAACAAATGATGCTAGGAATGCATTATAACACAAAATAAAAATATGCATGAGTCCATACTTATTGTTACGGTTTGACTATGAAATGTCTCCCACAATCTCATGTAGTTCCTTGCTGATGGTGCCATTTTGGAAGGTTCTAAAATCTTTAGGAGGTGGGGCCTAGCTGGGGGAGGTGACCCATGTAGGGATATCTTGTCCCTGGCACTTCCCGTCTCCATCTCTATGCTTCCTATGTTATGATATGAGCTACTCCTACACATGCTTCTGCCCATGTGCATGGGGCCATGGAACCATGGACAGAACCCTCTGAAACTGTGAGACAAAATAAATCTTTCCTCCTTTAAGTTGCTTCTGTCAGACATTCTGTCCTAACGATGCAAAAGCAACTAATACACTTACAATAAGTAAACAAGGCTGCTCTCCTTTACAACTTAGAGTTAATAAGTGTAGAAGAAATGATGGAGATGGGAAATTAGAATTAGGCAAATGACACAGTAATTGTCACAAGGCATCATCAACGGATGCTAAAATTCATAGGCAGAAGAAGGGTGATGCACAGGATTTTTGCATAGACTCAAGGTATCTCCCCACAAGATAATTATTACAAGAGAAAAATCTTAGCCAAGCTATCTCTATATGATTCACAATATCACTTCTGTTGTATATTAGTCCAAAATGCATTACCTCAAGCTGATCATGAAAAGTTTCAGCTAAACCCAAACTGAGAGACATTCTACAAAGTACCTGACCAGTATTCTGAGGAGCTGTCCCAGATTGGAGGTGGCTCAGGAGACATGACAACCATGCAATATGGAGTCCTAGATTGGATCCTGAACTAATAAAAGGACATTAGTGGAAAACCTGAGTATTAATTCAGATTCTTGGTTGTAACCAACATAAGCCAACTCCACTTAGACAAGACTTATTGGAAAATCATCTCAGTGGAGAGAAAGAGCTGCCATTTGAAACTAAGCAGACTGGCTCCAGAGACTCAGATCCTTCTTTCTGACAAACAAATGTCTATTGGGACTTTATGTGTTCCAGGCACTGGAGATATAAAGTTGAACTAAATCTTTGTCTCTGAACTCAGTTACTCACAACCATGTGAGTATTCCCTGTCCTGAGTCCTGACAGGTGCTCAATAAATGACAATCAAATGAATTCTTGCACCAGTGTGGCACCTACCTTCAAGATGTCCCCATGTGGGGGCACCTAAACTCCAACACCATGGAGAACTGGCAAACATGACCAACGGAGTCAAGGACAGCTTCGGGCTCCGGGATGCCTATGGTACAGGCTTTATTGTACAGCTCCTATTAAAGAGATAAAACCCTCAAGCCAGCCCTTCAGGATAGCGGAAGTGTCACGGCTCTTAAATGTTGCAGCTGCCTCTGGCGCTGGGTCCAGAGCCGCTTCATCTTCAGCAGTGGGCCAGGAGCCCTCCAAATGTCCCCTGCAAAGACTGGCTGGCTTCTCCACTGCTGTTCTCCGATGATCTCCATCCAGCAGTGGAGTAGCTTCTGCAAGGACAGGCAGACTTCTCTCTTGGTCTGGCAAGCTCAACCTCTGCAGTGATGGGGCGGCATGGCACAGCTCAGATGGCGATGGGGTGGCCTCTGCGATGGCAGACAGTGTTCTCCCTTGATCTGGCAATGGCGTGGCCTGTCAGCAATGGTGTGGCAGAGCAGACCAACAGCAAGCAACCTCCAGGAGAAAGCCAGCAGCCTACAGCATCACCACCCGCAGCCTCACATGCAGAGTGAGCTTTGTTTATATAGTCCTTGGGTAACTGCCTTAACCGCCTCAAGATGGCAATCAGGTGGCGGTATGAGGGGCTAGGTGCAACCAATTTAGGAGTGACATTCAAATAAAGAGTGAAACCAGGTGTCACTCCTTGGGCAATCAAGGGGAGATCCTTGATTACCAATCAGGAGGCAAGATGAGGGTTGGATATAGCCAATTAGATAATGTTGTTGTTGTTGTTAGGTGCCGTCGAGTCAGTATCCGACTCATAGCGACCCTCATAGGGTTTTCAATGGCTGACTGTTTCGGGATTGCCTTGGGAGTGGATTGCCAGGTCCTTCTCCCATTTTTGTGGTGCTGGGAATTGAACTCAGGACCTCAGAGACTGCAGCGCAGCGCTCTACCTACTGAGCTAAATCCCAGCCCAATTAGATAATAGGGGGTCCAAAAGGGCTAAATAAGCCCCTATCCCAATCATGCTTCCTCTCTATGGATTGAACCCTCTGAAATCATGAGCTAAAACAAATCTTTCCTTCCTTAGGCTGTTTCTGTCAGGTATTTTGGTCTCCAGTACCTAGAGCCTTACTTGACATGTGGCAGACAATAAATAGTTGTCAAATGGATGAGTGCAGAGAGGGAAGTAGAGTCTTAAGCCTGTCTTTATCCAGACTTCTATAATAATCCTACAAAATACTATATTGCCACTGGAGAGGAAGAAAAGGGATATATGTTTATCTGGAACTCTGAAATTGGTAAGCTTTTCTCCTTCTAACTTCTAATCATCATTGTGTTCAAAAGGTATGTGAAATAGAAGCAGAGTGTTGAGTAAAGAGGTTGATGTCCTCTGACTATCCACTTGCGTTGAGGAATTGTACTTCCCTCCTAGCCACAAACGTACAGAATGACCCTTCACAGGCCTTAGATTTGTGATTTTCCTGCCTCAGTCTCCCAAGTGCTGAGATGACAAGCATGAACCTTCATGCCCACCTGTACTTCAAAAGTTCAAATCATGAGAACTTTGATCAATAAAGAAATTATTTAATGCTCAGTGGGAAAAGTAGGGATAAAATTACACATGCATCATGAAGACTGTATTGCACAGCACTTCAGGTCCCTTTGGCTCTGCCCATCCCGTAGTTTTCTGCAGCTGTTTACTCCAGGCAGCTTTTCCCAGGTGCAGCCTGATCAGTGCCTCATGTCCTTTGCCTCTCATTCTGGGGCCTCTCTGTTGATATCATTGCCAGGGACCCAGGGCAAAGCCACTCAACACCCGTGCAAAGGTCACTACCCCATGAGGAAAGCCTTTGACTTGGAGTCAATTGAAAAATTCTTCTTTCTCTCCTTTGCCATGGAAGGGGTTCACATGGCTCTTCAGGGGGTTCCAGATCAAGGGCCCAGTTGCACTTGTTGTTAGGTGCCGTCAGGTTGTTTCCAACTCAGAGAAACCCTCATGGGGTTTTCAGTGGCTGATTGTTTTGGGATTGCCTTGGGAGTGGATTGCCACGTCCTTCTTCCATTTGTATGGTACGGGGAATCAAACCCAGGACATCAGAGACTGAAGAGCGGCACTCTACCAACTGAGCTAAATCCCAGCCCACAGTTGCACTCGGTTGTACCAATTCCAAAATACGCCCTTGTGTCCTTTGTTCCATCACCCTCATTCTTGCTCCCTAGAATCACACTCCTCCATGAAACACAGGCACAGCCTCTGCTTTCTGGGGAAGGGAGGCCAAGACAAACACCATGGTGTTAGAATAAAACGTCTTGATAGGGATTAGAAACTGCAAGGGAAAACGCCCGTATGATGGTGGTGGTCGTGTTGGGGTGGGGAGATTACGAGTGACTTTTTTCCCTTTCCCCTATTAAATTTCTCTTATTAAATGAAGATTTTATAGTTAAGGAACTTAGATTTAGCAATTATTTCCATGTTGAAACTCATTATCAGCCACGGTACTGAACTAGGCAGGAGCACAGGTGGAACGCCATGTGCAGATCTCTGCTCAGATGTCAGTCACCTTCCTTAAGGTCTAGGGCGAGGGAGAGACCCTGGGAAGCCCGATTACTCTGGGGATGGAGAAGAATTCAGGGATGGCGTGAACTGGCCAAAGCTTCGTTAAGGAGCATCTTTGCTTTCTGCTCAGTCAGGTGCTGAGTTTGGGATGGAGGCATTTTTCAGCATTTTGACTAGCTCTAATTTTGGCATTTTCCTTCCACTGCAAAAGTCCTTTAAAAAAATCAAAATTGGGGCATTTAAACATGCAAGGAATCTGTGAAGCTTCTCTTTAGGAAAGTCTGTTCAGCTCCTTGTCCCATCTAGCCGATGGCTAACACTGGGGCTGGAGTCCCTGAGGGAGTGAAGTAGGAGATAGAGTTTTATGTGGGAGACAGCCTATGGGTTCCTATGGATAAGAGCAATCAAGGCAATGATTTTTGGGGAGAGAAAAAAATAGGCCTTGGAGCCCAGAGGAGACAGGGTTCAACAGAAGGCAGGTCAGGAGCAGGGTTGGGCAGGGAAATCAGGCATGGTCCTTTTAAGCTAGTCTGGAGTCTTAGAGTCCTCCACCTGCCGACTATCCCCTAGGTTGGGGCTGATTTTAAAAGCGAGACACAGTCGAGGCTGTCAGCTGCAGTTAAGAGAAGCAGAGATCTGGAAGTTTCTATCCCCCAATCGCTTGGATACTTGCATTTTCCAGCAATGTTTCCAGAGTCACTCAGATGTGATGGTTTTGCTTTTCTTGAAATGATTTGAGAAATGCCCTCGCAGCCCTTGGCAATCCGGGAAGGCAGATGACAAGGCTTTGGGGGTAGCATCTTGAACCCCACATAGGCTTGCCTTCGCTTCTGGGGGCCCCTTGGAGCGAGACAGAATAATTTGGAAGGAGACACCTAGGGGAGATGGGGAGGCCCCAGTGAGGGAATTCCAGGCAGGGAAGCAGCTTCGGGTCCACACCCCCACTGCAACCACACGCTGACGTACATGGGCTCAGTGGGATGCAGGTAAAGGTTGAACTACCAGCTCTCTGGAGTGGTTCGTCAAAATCCACGGGGTAAGTGTGCTTCCACGATTGCTGCTTTCAAGACACCAGTGGTTAACACCAGTTTGCAAGTTTCCTGAATATTTAACAAGGGCCCTTGTGAATCAGCATGAATCAGCCTCGACGCCCACTGCCAAGATAGTCCAGCAGCACTGATGAGAGTCAGGTTACCCGCAACATGCGAGACGATAACTGAAGCAATTACCACGAGGTGGGCATTGTACAAACAGAGATGTGGAGGCTCAGAACAAATAATTTTCTCAAGGTCAGAAAGCTGCAAAGAAACAGCAGGGATTCAAATTAAAGTCTCTAGATCCACACTGGCCATGAGCCACACAGTGACTCTTCAACACTGGATGTGTGATGAGTCCAAACTGAGATGTGGCCGCAAGTGCAAAATATACACCAGATTTTGAAGACTTATGTAAGGGGGAAAAAGAAAATATCTTGTCAATATCTATATGTCATTATATGGAATACATATATTTACAGTACTAAGGAGGCCTCACACATGCCAGGCAAATACTCTACCACTGAGCTGTACCACACACCTTATTTGTTTGTTTATTGATTTTTAACACAGGGTCTTGCTAAGTAAGTTGTGCAGGTTGCCTCTGGCTTTGAACTTGAGATCCTCCTGCCTCAGCCTCTTGAGTAGCTGGGATTATATGCATATGCCTATGGCATCTGTTTTTTTTGATACATTTTTATATTGGCTATTTGTGGAAATGATAATATTTTGGAAATGTTGGGTTAAGCAAAGAATTTTTTAATTAATTTAATGTTATTATTTAATAACTAATTTAACTATTTAACTAATTAAAAACTATTTTAATAAATAATTATTTAATAATAAGCATTATTTAATGTTATAAATTTATTTAATTGTTATTGTTAGGTGTTGTCAAGTCAGATCCAACTCGTAGCGACCCTACCCCTTGGGCTGGAAGTTTTCCCAGCAGCCGTCCCCTACGACAGGGGACGTCATATCAGAAGCCCAACTGTTGCCAGCTTCTCAGTGAATTTGCACACTGTTGTGTATGTGTGTGTGGGGGGGGGTAGGTAAGCATATGTATGTAAGGAAAACAAGAAAATGAACATATTTGGGGGCAGGCTCCTCCCTCTCTCATGGACAAACACAGTTGTTCAGTTATGTATAACAGAAAAAAAAACACTCCTCAACATTGTGCCATCTCTGGCATTATGTCAGTGCTTCTCTGCTATTCATAGGTTTTCAATGGCTGATTGTTTCACGATTGTTTCTGGAATGGGCTGCCATATCCTTCTCCCATTTTTGCAGTGCTAGGGATCAAACCCAGGGACTCAGAGAGTGCAGAGTGGCACTCTGCCAACTGAGCTAAACCCCAGTCCCATTTACTTATTTCTATTTCTAATGGAGCTTCTAGAACATTACGTATATACTTCAAAATCTGTTTCTCTTAGCATGGGTCTAGGCTCCTGTTTCAGGGTTGTCTTCACAAAACACCAGGCATTTCCCATAGTCAGGAATACACAAATCCCTTCAGATTCCTGTATACAAGGTACACACACTACACACACACACACACACACACTCACGCTCGCGCACAGGGTCTCTGGTGAAGGACCTGAGGAAATCCACTTAGAGGGGAATGATCTATTCTGGCTCACAGTTCAGAGGTCCAGTCCATAGTCACCTGGCCCAGTTGCTTTGGGCCTAGAGCAGGACAGTTCGTCATGGCAGTAGGATCACGTGGCAGAGGAAGACTTTTCACCTCATGGTGGCAGAGGAGCAAAGAAAAAGAAGAGACTTGGGTCACAATATCCCCAGTGACCTCTGGGCCCCACTCCTAGAGATTCAACCACCTCCCCATAAGGCTGGTGACCAACCCTTTATCACATGAGACTTTGGGGGACATTTATGGTCCAAACCCTAACAAATGCTTGTATTCTCTTCTGTTGCAACCCGAGATCAGAAACTCACCACAAGGAGCAAAAAGCCAATTAAAAGGGAGTCATTATTAAGCTGGCGGCACAGAGGACTAATGTCTCTCTAAAACCCCTGGCCCTGAGGGCCAGTTGCTGGGGGCTTATAAAGGCAAATTTTGGCAAGCTTACACTCTCCAAGTTCCTGGTATGATTTGTATACAAGCTTATAATCACTAAGTTCCTGGTATGATTTGTATAATCAGTTGACATAAAAGCAAAAACAAACATAAGCAGTTCTTTAACAGACAAACATTCAGGCAGTTCTATAGATTGTGCAAGCAGGGTGGTACCGAAGCAGAACAGGCAGTTAACAGGCACTCAATCAATGGTTAAGAATGAACAATTAATCGGGCATTCAGGCAGTTAAAACCAGGCAGTTAAAAATTTCCAGTCTACAATTTCTCAAGAAGGCAGTTACCTAAGATGGCGATGGTCCTGTCAACCCAGTGACCTCTTTACACTTCCCCTGTTCCTCCTAGCACTCACCTCTTACAGCCAGAGCCACTCAAGGAAGCAAGCCCCTGATCACAAAAGTACAGGAGCCCTGCGTCCTGCCCACAGAGCACAGCCTGAGGACCTCATGCTCTTCTATTGGCCTTCACGGACAACGCTGTCCTGGAGTTTCTGCTGGGGGTCACTTCCCACTCAAGGCTCTGCCTGGCTGAATAGTAGACACGCAATAGGTGGCCCCTTTTCCATCAGCACAAACCTCTTTAAGGAGTTCTTTTGGTGGAAGGATGTTTGCCTTGGGTGCTGAAATATTCCTACTTATGAATAAGAGCTAAAGTCTGACTCGGGGGATGGCAACAGCTCCCGTGTCCAAGATGGAAGTGGCTTCTGTCAGTATTTGACTTTTCCCAAGCTTCTTCTAGAATTTTACAGCCTGAAGTTTTCCCAGCAGCGGTCCCCTACGACAGGGGATGTCATATCAGAAGCCCACTGTTGCCAGCTTCTCAGTGAATTTGCACACTGTTGTGTATGTGTGTGTGGGGGGGGTAGGTAAGCATACGTATGTAAGGAAAACAAGAAAATGAACATAGTTGGGGGCAGGCTCCTCCCTCTCTCGTGGACAAACATAGTTGTTCAGCATGATACTGGGCTTTACCTTGGGACTGTGCTCTGGCCTCCCCACACGGGATCACTGGGAGTCAGCTTTTTCTAAGTTCACAGTCATTGGGTATCTCCCAAGAGCTCTGTTCTTCTTCCTTTAAGCAAAAAAACCAACAGACCTTCTGGCCCAGGTGACATTAATTTGGCAATCACATGGAGGTAACTACTGAAATGCAGACTGGATTCTATAAACAGCCTCAGCCACAACCCCCATGGGGACCCAGCAGGACCCTCCTTCCAAAGACTTTAGCAACCACCAGCACCTGTCATAACAACTGGTGCAGGTTTATAGAGGCTCATCATAAACCACAGGGCACCTTCAGAGAAGTAACCTGCCAGCTCCTAATTGATTAACAAGATGAAATAGTACCTGCTGGGTTCAAATCAGGTGAACTTCCATAGACACATCTCACTCCTGAAGGCCTTGGGCTGATCGTTGGGGTAGAGGTGGAGATAGGGATACAGAATGATTGGGAAGATTCTAGAACCAGTGGTACGATCAGATGAGGCCTGTGTTAGAAGGGAAGTAAGTCTCTTTCTCACCCTGCCATTAGTTAGCTGTGTGACCTAGACACTCAGTTATTCCTCTGGGCTCTAGTTCCTTTCTCAGTAAAATAAGATGGTGAATCAGGTTCCCAAGAGTTCTGCAATATCCGGGTCCAAGCTGCTGAAAACCCCAATTGAGACTGGCTTCTCAGTGTACATAAAGAGAGCCAGAGGTGGGGTGTGCCTCAGGCAGGACTGATTAGCAGACTGATGTCACTAGAGGCTCAGGCTACTTCTCTGCTATCTACTGCTTAGTGGTGCCATGTGGTCCTAAGGTAGCTGCAGCCACTCCAGATGCTATAGTGAGAGTGTGGTTCATGTCATCTGTTGGGAACTTGGTCCCAGGATGGCAGTTTTGGGAGGTGGTGGAACTTTTAACAGGTGAGGCTAGTGAGAGGTCCGGTCATTGTAAAAGGAGCTAGCCAGGACCCTGGCATTCACCCTCTATTTCCTGGTTTCTAATGTGAGCCACACACGCTCCACGGCCCACCATTTGCCACAACTGAGCCAATGCAGGCACCATATTCTTGAGCCTCCAAAACTATGAATTAAATGAACCTTTATTCCTTCAAAAGAAGCCTATTTCGGGTGTTTTGTTTGAGTGCCGAAAGCTGACTAACACACCAGGTCCCCTCCCAGTGGCTACTGTTCAAAACTGAGAGCACCCATCTCACCAGCAACCTCCTTGTTGAAAGGAAGAAGTCTTTCCCAGAGGCACCTTCCCTAGGCCTCCCTTCACATCTCATTGGAGGATCGTGGTCAGATGCTTACTTCTGAGCCAATCACTGAGACTACATTAATAGCCTACCATCACTATAGATTTAACCCTGAGTCGCCTTCCCCTGAGTCACTAGCAAAGATGGCCCTTGCAAAATGCTGAGATTCTGTTAACAAGGGAGAAGGCGGGGCGTGGATTTTAGACACTCAACAGTGTCTGCTACACATACCACTTATATTTAAATGGGAAACAGGAAAAGTCCGGCCCTACTACTCCATCTTCCATTTTTCTCTTCTTCTGTGTCTTCTTTATCCCTTTGTCCTAGTTATAATTTTAGGGCATACAAATCAAATCAAAGTGGCTTATAATTTTTTAAGATGTATTGACTCATGTAACTGAAAGTTGAGGGGAGATTCAGCTTGGTTTGATCCAGAGGTTTGAATGCTGTCGTCAAAGAAGTCTGGTGCCTCCCTCCTCCTCATTGCCGGCTCCCAGCCAGCTTAGTTCTCAGGCTGGCTCTTTCTTTCCACTGCTGAGCAGATAGGGCCTTCAGCATCTCAAGGTTTACCTGGTCCACTGGACCCAGGCTCTGGCAGGGAGTGCTCCAGTTATCTGCTGCTGCAGGACAAAGCCTGTGGACAGATCATATACCAGCAGGGAAGGGAGCCCCTATCTATGACCTCATCCAACCATGATTATGTCCCAAAGCCCCATCTGCAAATACCATCATATTGAGGTTAGAGCTTCAGCAACTGAATGTGGGGGGACATAAACATTCATTCCATGACAGCTGACCGCTTACTGTTGTTGTTAGGTGCCATTGAGTCAGGTCCAACTCATAGTGACCCTATTTACACCAGAAGGAAACACTACCCGACACTGGGCCATGCCCAGCACTATTGTCAGTGATTCTCAGTTATTCATAGGGTTTTCAATGGCTGATTGTTTCAAGAGTGAGCTGCCAGGTTCTTCTCCCAAGCCTACCGCACTCAGTATTCCCAGGGGCTCTTCCATCCAAGGATTGACCAGGCCTGATGCTGTTTAGCTTCCGAGATCTGATGAGACTCGACACCAGAATGGTATGCTTGTAGGTCAGTTGACAGGAAAAGTCAAATGGCTGAGAACTGCTGTCATCTGCCTTTTCATTCCATGTCTGGCATCTAGGGGGTTTTTGTGGTTACATGTCATTGGGTTAGATCCAACTCATAGTGACCCTACGTACAATAGAATGAAACACTCCCTGCCACTGTGCCATGCACATGATCTTTTTTATGTTTAAGCCCATTGTGGCAGACACTGTGTCAATCCATCTAGTTGATGGTCTTACTTTTTTTGGTTGACCCTTCACTCTCCCAAACATGATGTCCTTCTCCAGGAATTGGTCTTTCCTGACAACATGTCCAAAATAGGTAAGACACATGCTAGCCATCTTTGCTTCCAAGGAGCACTCTGGTTGCACTTCTTATAGGATGGATCTGTTGGTTCTTTTGGCAGTCCATGGTATATTCAATATTTGTTTCTAGCACCATAACTCAAAAGCATCAGTTCTCCTGTCTCTCTTATTCAATGTCCAGCTTTCACAACCATATGATGAGACTGAAAATACCATAGCATGAGTCAGGTGCACTTTCATCTTCAATGTGACATCTTTACTTTTCAACACCTTAAAGTGGTATTTTGCAACAGCTTTTTCCAGTGCAATGTGTCTTTTGATTTCTTGACTGCTGCTTCCACAGGTGTTGATTGTAGAACCAAGTAAAGCAAAATTTTGGACAACTTCAACCTTTTCTCCATTTATCAAGAAGTTGCTTACTGATGCAGTTGCAAAGATTTTTGTTTCCTTGATGTTGGTGTATAATCCATACTGAAGGCTGTGTTCTTTGATCTTCATTGTAAATGTTTCAAATCCTCTTCAGTTTTGGCAAGCAGAGTTGTGTCATCTGCATAACACAAGTGGTTAATGAGTCTTCTTTCAATTATGATGTTTCATTCTTCTTCAGAAACTCTAGCTTCTTTGATTATTTGCTCAGTATAGAGATTGAATAGGTACAGTGAAAGGATACAGCCCTGACACACACCTCTCTTGATCTTAAACCAGGCAGTGTTTCCTTGTTCTGTTTGAACAATTGCCTCCTGGTCCAAATAGAGATTCCAATGAGTAAAATGAAGTGCTGTAGTATTTCCATTCTTCACAATGTTATCCATAATTTGTTGTTATCCATATGGTCAAGTGTCTTTCCATAGTCAAGAAAACAGAAATCTTTCTTGTATTCTCTGCTTTCAGCTAATATCCATCTGACATCAGCAATGCTATCTCTTGTTCCATGTCCTCTTCTGAATCCAGCTTGATATTTCGGCAGTTCCCTGTTAATATAGTGATGCAGTTGCTTTAGAATGATCTTTGGCAAGATTTTACTTATGTGAGATATTAATGATATCACTTAGTAATTTCTGTATTCAATTGGATCCTCTTTCTTTTTGTTGTTGTTGTTGTTGTTGTTAGGTGTTGTTGTACCCTATGTACAACAGGTGAGACAGTATTTCTACTACTTCTCTGCTATTCATAGGATTTTCAATGGTAGATTTTTGAGAGAGGGTTGCCAGGTTCTTCTCCCAAGCCTACAGTACCTGGTGTTACCAGGTGATCTCCCATCCAAGTACTAACCAAGCTTGACCCTGCTTAGCTTCTGAGACCTGACAGGATCGGACACCCCAGTGCTATGGCTGCAGGCAGCCCCTTTCTTGGGAATGGCACAAATATGGATCTCTTCCAGTCAGTTGGCCAGATAGCTGTCTTCCAAATTTCTTGGCATAAACAAGCGAGCATCTCTAGTACTGCATCTCTTTGTTGAAACATCTCAATTGGTATTCCATCAATTCCTGGAGTTTTGTGTTTTATCAATTCCTTCAAGGCAGCTTCCACTTTTTCCTTCAGTACCATTGGTTCCTAATCATATGCAACCTCTTGAAATTGTTGATCATTCACCAATTCTTTTTGGTATAATGACTGTATATTCCTTCCATCTTCTTTTGATGTTTCCTGCATTATTTAGTATTTTTCTGGTGAAATCCTTAACTGATGCCAGTAGAGACTTGAATTTTTTCTTCAATTCCTTAAGCTTGAGAAAAATAGTGTAGTCTTCCCTTTTAGTTTACTATCTCCAGCTCTTTGCATGTCATTCAAATATTTTATTTTGTCTTCTTGAGTTGCCCTTCCTTTACTTCATCATGTTTTCCTTTGACTTTAGTTTCTTGATGTTCAAGGGCAAATTTCAGAGTCTCTTTTGACATACAATTTGGTCTTTTCTTTTTTTCCAGTCTTTTAAATAATCTTTTGCCTTTCCTCATGAATGATGTCATACCACAACTCCCTTGGTCTTCAACCATTAGTGTCTAATGCATCAAATCTGTTCTTGAGATGGTCTCTGAACTCAAGTGGATTATACTCAAGGCCATAACTTGGCTTTCATACACTTAATCTAATTCTAGGATGATTATTGTTGTTAGGTGCTATCAAGTCAGATCTGACTCATAGTGACCCTTTGTACAACAGAATAAAACACTCCCCGACCCTGTGCCATGCTTGGCATTTTGTCAGATCTTCTCTGCTATTCATAGGGTTTTTGAAGGCTGATTGTTTCTGGATTGTTTCAGGAGTGGATTGCCATGTCCTTCTCCCATTTTTGCAGTGCTAGGGATAGAACCCAGGGCCTCAGAGAACACAGAGCAGCACTCTACCAACTGAGCTAAACCCCAGTCCAATTCTAGGGTAGGATGACTTAAATCAGTGGTCCCTAACCTTTTTGGCACCAGGAATTGGTTACATGGGAGACAGTTTTTCCATGGACTGGGGGTGGGAGTAGGGGCTTTTGGATGGTCCAAGTGCATCACATTTATTGTGTAAATACAGATGAAGCTTCATTTGCTTGCTCATTCTCACACAGATACCTGTAAACCAGCCCACAGCCCAGAGGTCAGGGACCCCTGAATTAAATAACCAAGGTGCCTCTCTCTCTCTCTCTCTCTCTCTCTCTCTCTCTCTCTCACACACACACACACACACACACACACACACACACACACAGAGGACAGAGTTGAGCCAGGTCAGCCCTTGTTAGATGTGGACACACGATCGTTCCTTTTCCTCCAGATAGATGCTCACGGAACAAGAGACCACTGTGTTGAGAGTCTCTTGGCAAAACTTGGTGAGCCTCATCATAAAGCATAAACAAAGCGTTTCCTCCTCACAAGCACTGAGAAGCATGAAGTTCCTTTTTCTTTTCTTTTTTCTTTTTGGCTTTGTACAGCAATAAAAGAATCACGGAAGGCAGCGATACTTTGCACTGAAAATGGAAGGAAGCAGGTCAGGTGTGTGGCTTATGATGGATTACTGAGCTGCTCGGAGCACTGACTACGAGGCCCTGAGGTTGATCCCCAGCACTGCAAAACTAATTAATTAATTTTTAGAAATAAAAAACATGAAAAAACAAAAGAAGAAGGAAGCTGGGAGTGGACGTGCCTTGGACTCGGGCTGGGGATGAAAGACACTTTGACGAGTGTATAACCAGGACGCGCACCTGTCTTTTGCTCGCTGGCATCCGCCGCCCTTTCTCCACCGTCGGCTCTCCTTTGGAGAACCCACCTTGCTCTCAGAGACGCTCCAGAGGGACAGTCAGGGCTCCTGCTGGCCTTGCAGGACAAGGGTCCAGCACGTGTCCCACAGCAAGCTTGTCTAACTCTGCCTCCCTGGAAGATGTCCCAGCAGTCAGAATAAAGGCCTCAGTCCTGGGCATGTCCTAACCAACCTCCTAACCCTGGCAGGTGTGACTCTGTTACACTACCTGGCAAAGAGGAACTGAGGTTGCTAACCAGCTGACTTCCAATAGGGAGACTGCTCCGGATTATGCAGTGGGCTCAGTGTAAGATCAAGGGTCTGTACATGGAAGGAGGACTGCGGGAGAGGGACTGTCACGGTGATGTGACGTGAGAGGGACTGGCTTTGGAGACGGCTTTCCAAAGGAACACGGCAGCCTCTGGAAGCTGGACAGGGAAAGAAAACATGCTGTCCCTATGGCCTCCAGAGGGACACAGCTCTGCTGACACCTGGCTCTTAGCCTGTGAGACTCGTGTTCCCTTCTGATACTCAGGATTTCAAGAAAATCGAGGTGTGTTAGTTTAAGCCACTAAATGGGTGGTAATTTGCCACAGCAGCAAGGGGAACCTAGTTCCCCCACCCAAGGGTTGCCTCAGGGGAACAGGAGATGCTGCTGGGTGCGTAAGAAGGCACAGAAGCTGGCTGTCCTTGTTGGTGGGCGGGCACTGTGCCCCCCCTTTCTCCCAACCTCCCCCTGCCACCTTCCCAGCCCTGGATACAGAGCCTGCAGCTTGCCACCGTAATTACTTCGGAATGCTGCCTTCCACTCACACACCTGACGACCCCCTCATCACGCTGGATGGTGAGCGGCACTTGAAGTCGCTGGCACGATGCTAGCACTCTGATTAGATCTTTTCTTTCTGAGTTCCCAGATGAGGGTAATCAGGGCAGAGGAAGGAGCTGCCTGCTTGTGCTGGAGAGAGGAGACGGCAGGGCATCTCTCCATTGCAATTTTCTAATAAGATTTTAAGAGCTTTGGAAAAAGTAGGCTCATGTCACCCTGCAGGCCTGTGGTCATCCTCCTCCCGGCCCCTCTGCAAACACAGGTTCTCAGACCTGCCCTTCTGGGTCTCTCCTCCTCCTTGGCTCTCAAGATTAGCAAGGTGATTATAACCTAGCAGTGGGTCAGACTCCCCCACTACATGACCTATGACCGCCCAAAGTCCCTTCCAAGATGTCTGAGGATTTGGGGGACAGAGTCTGGCTTTCCTGGGGTCACATCTAACCAGAAGAAGATATAGAGAGAAGCTAATGAAGCTTGTTAGGTGCCCTTGAGTGGGGACTGACTCTCATAGGGTTTTCAATGGCTGAATGATCTGGGATTGTTTTTCAGGAGTGGACTGCCACATCCTTCTCCCATTTTTTGCAGTGCTGGGGATTGAATCTGGGTACTTAAAAAGTGCAGAGCAGTGCTCTACCAACTGAGCCAACCCCCCATAAAACCCTGGCATCTGATCCCGCCTGATGTCGGAAGCTAAGCAGGGTCAGCCTGGCTAGTCCTTGGATGGGAGACCACGTGGGAATACCAGGTGCTGCAGGCTAAGAAGGACCAGGCAGCCCACTCCCGAAACAATCCGCCATTGAAAACCCTATGAATAAAAGAGAAGCACCAACAGTAGTGCTGGGTGTGGTACCAGGTCGAGGAGTGTTTCATGCTGTTGTCAGACCTGACTCAACAGCACCTAACAACAATGAAGCTTATCCCCATGTATGTCAGCTTGTGGTGCTGTGGGAGCTCCTGTGTTGCTGTGGTTTTGAAAGCTGTGCCACCAGTATTTTAGATACCAGCAGAGCCACCCATGGTGAACAGGTTTTAGCTGAGCTTCCAGACTAAGACAGACTAGGGAGAAGGACTCGGCAGCCCACTCCCCAATTTGCCATTGAAAACTCTATGAATAGCAGAGAAGCACTGTCAAATATAGTGCTGGAAAATGAGCCCCCCAGGTTAGAGGGCATTCAAGAAACACTGGGGAAGAGATGCATCCTCAAAGTAGAGTTGACTTTAATGATGGGAATAGAGTAAAGCCCCTGGGGCCTCCTTTATCTGACGTGGCAGGACTCAAAATGAGAATAAACATAGTCACTGCAACAATGGGTTCAAACATAGAAAAGAACATGTGCCTAGCACAGCGTCAGTAGTGTTTCCTTCTGTTGTACACAGGGTCACTATGAGTCAGATCTGACTCAATGGCACACAATACAATGAAGCTCAAACTCTAGGGCCACTCGTGGCAAGCCACAGCAAAGTGTTCACATGATCATGTTGTTTTTGTAAACTTTGCCAGTGTTTGATATTTTTGAATTCTTCTTCTTAAGGGGATCTTGCCAAGGCATGAGCTTCACGTTCCATGGCATTTGATCTGCCTCTGCCCTCGCCCCGGGTCTCTTGACCTTTCTCCTCTCAGGGGACAGGTTCCTGTAAGGGTTACCTTTGGGTTCCTTGCCTGTCCCCCCTGCCCTCTGTCCTCAGGCAGTTTATCTAGTGTTTTCCCAGCTTCCCTAAGGAGCTGCAAAGAAAGTCTGCTTTGTACCTCACTACCTGGCTTTCACAGGAAGCAGTGGGCTGTTTGTGCTAGAGTTGGGGTGAACAGACATGGGGCCTGGCATAACACAGTAATGGGGTGGGGGGAGGAACAGGGGACACCTGGGGAGCAGAGGTGGCTGCCAAACGGAGTGTGGGAAAAAGAGAGTGAGCTGGGAGGCTGGCCCTGGGTCTCGCTTCCCCACCCTTCCGAAAGCCAGAGTCGTTCAGCCAGTGGATGGCAGTAAGGAGAAGGCCCACCCCTTCCCTGTGTCCAGCGGGGCTCCCACGATGCATTGCTGCGTGTGCTGGTTTGCCAACCTGCCTGTGCCTCTGGCCTGCCTTCTGAGGACTGGATGCCAGCACAGGGCTTTCTGTTTCTGTCCCTCTCCATTCAGCACAGGGTCCAGGGTGCAGACCTGTCCGGGAGGGGAGAAGGGTGTATTGTGGTCCACATTGGGAGCAGAGGTGGGGCTGCCTAGGTGGTGGGGAGGGACGGGGGCAGGAAGAGCCGGGAGCTAGGAGAAGAGAGCGGCTCTGGGCCCCGGGAGGCAGAGCGGGTGGGGGATAAGCAGGTCCAGGCAGGGTCCACTCTGGACCTTCTCCAGGCCCTGGGGGCGGTAGTGGCGGCAGGAAGGGATCTGGAGGGCCTGAGGGTGCCGTATCGTTTGGGGGTGAGAGGAGGAAGGAGAGGAGGTACAAGAGAGAAGTCCAGGCAGTGGCCCTGCCAGAGCCGGGCTGGGATTTTCTCCATGGTGGATGACCTGGGTGCACTTCTGGGTGGAAGAGGGGGAGAAGGAAGGTAGGAGACGGGCGACTGACAGAGCAGGTAAGGGAGGAGGAAAAGATTGAAAGCTCGGAAAGAACAAAGGCTACCTCACTTCCTCTCTCAGCCATGGAAACCCCAGGGCTCTTTGCAACCCGCCACTGGGTCACCTCTTGGCAAATGACTACGAATACCAAGTCAACAGCTGAAATCTCTCTCTCTCTCTCCCCCCACCCTTTTCTCTCCCCTTCTCTTTCATTTTTTGACATGGAGTCTTGCTTTGTAGCCCATGCTAGCCCAGAACTCTCTATGTAGCCCAGGCCAGCCTCAAACTTGCCATCCTATGCCCCAGCCTCCTGAGAGTTGGGATTACAGGCGGGCGTGCACCACAGCGCCGGCTTTCCCCACACAGTTTTAAAAATCTCCTTCTCGGATCCCCGAGCCTCCTCCTCCCACTGAGACCTTGTGGGCACTGGTTCCGTCTTCTCTCCTTCCTTCCCTTCCCCGACTCCCCTTGCCTCCCTTTGCCGAATTCTTCCCCTTCCTTCTCTCTTTTCTCCGACTCTTTGTTCCATAGATCAGCTTGGCCATCTGACTTCCATAGTTTTATATCTAGTCACCCATTTGTGGCTGGGGTTTAGCTCAGTTGGTAGAGTGCTGCCTTGTGCTCTCAGAGGGCCTGGGTTTGATCCTCTGTACTGCAAAAATGGGAGAAGGACCTGGCAGCCCATTTCTAAAACATCAGCCATCAAGAATTCCATGGATAGCAGAGAAACACTGACATAGTGCCAGGCATTGCATAGTGTCAGGGAGTGCTTTGTCTGCTGTACATAGGGTCACTATGAGTCGAACCTGACTCCAGGGCACCAAACAATAAGTCACCTATTCACCCAAATCTAATTTTAGTCTTTCCTGTTTATTCATTGCCTGGATTCTACAAAGCAAAGGCCGATGATCCAACAACCCCAAACCCTCCCCTCTCAGAAGAGACAGGATTGCAAATCCTCATAGTGTAAAATCCTTTCTTTAAAAAATTCTCATCAGAGGAGAAAGAGAAAAGATGAATGACGAGATAGAAATACTGTGCTGCAGCAGAAGAGAGAGGGCAGAGGAGACTGGGTGTTAAGGATGACACAGGCAGAGGAGACTGGGTGTTAAGGATGACACATTCCAGAGAGATGCTAAGAGGATACGGGGCCTCTTAGGCGTCTCCCCCATCCCCACCCCGAGGTGGACGCAGGGAATCCTGGGCTCTGGGATCCACCCTTAGTCCCACATGCAGCTAGAAGGGAGAAATGGGAAAGCGCCCATCGACCTCGCCTGGGTGTTGAGAGGGAAAGGGAACTGCAGGGTGCTTTTCAGATGTAGAACACCTTCCAAATGCCAATACAGAGGGAGGCACATGCTCAGCAAAGCCACCTACACAGCTCAGCTCCTGAAAATACAAGCTTTCCAGGCTGACTGGAGTTTGGTTAAGCTCTGATCTTTGACTTTATAATTGGTTGCAAAATCTGCCCAAGTCAAAAGGCCAGCTGGTCTCCTGTGGAAACCTAGCTTTTAGCTGGGGGAAAAGAGGAATTTTTTAAAAAGTATTAACATTTAAAAAATAATATTTTAAATTAAGAAGACAATATATTTATTCATAGCTTAGAGTAAATCCTTTTGGGCTGTAAAACACCCAAGTTATTTGGAATTCACATGGCCTTTTCAGCCCATCTGCTCTTTCCCAATTAGTAAGGTCTGTCTTCCCTGGGAAGGGCTACATAATAGTAGCCTCAGTTTATACTGCGGTATAAAATTTGCCTGGCAATTGATATACATTTACAAGATATAAAAGTGATGCAGGCCATCTAGGAAAACAGGACTCATCTCTGCTGTTACTAAAGCTGGAGAACGCCTTGGAGGGTCTTGCAAGCTCCTTCCGCTGCCTTCTGAAGCCAATGATGGCTTAATTCGGTTTTGGAAAACCCTCCAGAATCTGGATCTCATGGTGTCTGGGTTTCAGTACGTAATCATTATTTTTACCAGGATGTTCTTTCCAGAGAACTTGGTTTTCTCCAGCTGCAACTTAAGCACAGGTCTGCCAAAAGCAGCAATGACTAATCAATGCGGCCTCAGGCACACAGCTCCCCGCGGTGCTGGTGACCCTCTCTGCACCCCTCTCCTCTCCCATCCTCTGCCCTGCCTGTGCACCGGGAGGCCGGTCCTCAGAAGGGCATGGCCAGGGCGTCCTGCATCGTCTGCAACCAATGGAGACACTGGCGGAGATCCACGTGAGGGAAGAGGGAGAAGCCCAGGAGGTCCTCTCTGTCTGTCCCCCGCTCTGGCCATGGCAGTAGTCCCCTGACCACTGCTGCATGGGGTGGCCCTTCCTTGGTGCCAGCTCTCCTGGGGCTCTAAGAGGACCCTTTCCTCCTTCGGGAGTCTTTGGACGTGGCAAGCGCTCCCGACTGCTGTTGGTCTCTGGGTTTCCTCTCCCCAGCCACACTCTGAACAGTCCCATCTCACCCTAGGGCTGGACTGTGTCTGGGGTCAGGACTCCACCTGCTGAGCTGGGCGACGAGCCATCTAAGGCCTATTAGCTTTGGGCACCATAGGAACGCTCATCAGGGTCAGGTAGGTCTTGCTGCCTCCTGGATTTCCTGGAGGGGTCTGGGTCTCCCTAACTGTTCTGAGGCCCTCGGGGTCTCCATGCATCCTAGATAAATCATGCTGTGCCCTCCTCTAAAGAGGGCGCCATGAGCAGTAACAAGCAGAATCTACTCCACAGTCTAGTGGCAGAGGGGAGCAGGCAGGGCAGATGGTACTGAGCCCACACTCCTTCTATGGACAGAGCAGGACATTTGCACAGCTGGGCAGCAGCTGCAGAGTCCGTCTCCAACCACAGGCCGAGAGCCCAGAGGAAAATGTGCTTTTTAAGTGGGCAAATAAAAATTAGGCTTGGAAATACACAATCTTATTTTAAAGAAGCAGAAGCTAGGCCTGAAATATACTTGTTATTAGGTACCATCAAGTCAGGTCCAACTCATAGGGACCCAACGTATAGCAGAACAAAACACTACCTTACACTGTGCCATGCACACCATCTTTGAATGTTGAGCCCATTGTTGCAGCCACTATATTTCTTACCATTTTGAGTTGTGCCATATCAGCAAATGGAGGTCCCAAGGGCTTTACTCCATTCCCATCATTAAGATTGATTTTATTTTGAGGAGGCAATTCTTCCCCAGTCATTTCTTGAATGCCTTCCAGCCTGAAGTGTGGGGGGTGGCTCATTTTCCTGCACTATATCTGACAGTGCTTCTCTGCTATTCATAGGGTTTTTGATGGCTAATTGTTTGGGAAGTGGGCTGCCAGGTCCTTCTCCCTGGTCTTAGTCTGGAAGCTCAGCTGAAACCTGTCCATCCTGGGTCACCCTGCTGGTATCTGAAATGCTGGTGGCACAGCTTTCAGCATCACAGCAACGCGCAAGCCCCCACAGCACGACAAGCTGACAGATGTGGGGGACAGAGACTTAGTGCTAGTTTGAGTCTACAAAGATCATTCCAGAAGTGTAGTGTTGTTATCATTTCCCACCTCCTGCTCTTTACAGGAAGGAAACAGTGATGAGGCTATGACCAGGGGTGGGGTGTGGAGGCCGAGGAGAGCGGCCCTTCCTCAGGACAGGAGGCCAGGAGTCAGGCAGAGGAGAAAGGAACTGGGATAAGGTTTGTGCAGCGGGGAGAACTGGGGCTGGGCTTGGACATGCAGGGTGGCGCCTGGTGGGAAGGGTGTCATAGCAGAGTGAGGAGGGGGACTGGGGCCGGCTGTGGACGACTTCCATTGGAACAAGTGCTGGGGACTGAGAACGCTGGCCGAGACAGATGACAGCAAGCACACAGCATGTGACGACGGAGTGCTGGGCTGGGAGCGGCAGGACCAGTCATGAGCAGGGCAAAGCTGCCCCTGTCGCTGTCCTTGCCATCATCAGTGGGGTCCGCCAGGGCCCTGGGCTCTGGGAAGGATGGAGACAGGACCGGCCCTCTGCCTCTCCAGTGCCACTACCTCGGGCCCAGGAGCACTTTGCCTGGGTGAGATGAACTCCAAGGAGCCCGGAGGAGCCCAAGCTTTGGTTGCTCCCAGGCCGGGGGTGGGGGTGGGGGTTGGGGTTCTGCGTGTCACCGATGGAGACAGAGCAGGGAATGGTTTGTGATCCGACAGCTCCAGGCCCAAGTCCCAGGCCTGCCACGTAGCAGCCACGTGGGCCCAGAGCCTGGCTTCTCTGCGGCTCATTCCATGGCCTGAGAGAAACGCTGGAAGCAGCTGGTGCTGCGTGGGCTCTGTGAACAGTGACTCTACCATGCTCCAGCAGGGCCCGAAACATCGGGGCCATGGGCTTGGCTCCCACAAACGGGAAAGTATGGCCAGCATGTGCTTCCCAGACAATGGCACTTCCCTGACGGGAGGGAGCAGGACCACCTCACCAGCCTGACAGGGGACAGGCTCACTTTCCAGGAGATGAGCGTTCATGACGATGGCCTACTGTTCCCAGGCCAAGGTGCGCCTGCAGACGCCTTCCCTGGCTGGCAACTCCCCACTGTGCTGAGCGTCTCCATTGCCCCATCTCCTGTGGCCCTTGCAGCTCCGCAGGGAGGCAGGTAGGTGTCCCGTCATTATCTGTGGGACCATGGAGGAGGGGGCACAGGAGGGGCAGCCCAGCCTGCCCAGGGTCACTCGGTTATGAGCTCTGAAAAGAGCAGCCTGGCCCCAGCTGACAGTGTGGCACGGGCGAAGCAGGGCACTGGCTGCCCTGGGTACCTGGTCACCCGCACAAAGCTCAGCCTTCCAGAACCTTCTTTGCAAGAGACCCGACTGTGGGCACGGGCTGGAGTTGAGCCTGAGTCCTGACTGTGGCCTGCCCTTCCTCCTACCCTCCCTCCTGCGAGAGCAGAAGGTGCAGCGGTGCTGTGTCCCCTAACGTGTCCTGCTGACCACACACCATGGCGACACAGGCACCTCGCAGAAGGAAGGTAGTTCTACCACCTGATTCCAAATGCCACCACCGTCCTGGCCAGGTCGACCCCAGGAGGATCCACAACTATCCAGAGCAAGCACCCCTTTTAGGTGCTGAAGGCGGGGTGCTCGCCAGCCTTCTAAGTCACGACAACAGCAGGTCCTTGCTCTCACTGTCACCTTTGGGAAGCACCCTGGAGGTCTGGAGGTCTTCCCATGAATTATCTGGCTATGCAATGCTTCCCCCGAGGGTCTGTCAGTTTGCTATACTGTCGGGGCTTGCATGTTGCTGTGATGCTGAAAGCTATGCCACTCATATTACAGATATCAGCAGGGTCACCCGTGGTGGACAGGTTTCAGCTGAGCTTCCACACTAAGACAGACTAGAGAGAAAGACATGGCTAACCCACTCCCCAAACAGCCATTGAAAACCCCAGGAATAACAGAGAAACATTGTCAGATAGACAGAGTGCCAGAAAATGAGACCTTCAGGTTGGAAGGCACTCAAAAGATGACTGGGAAAGAGTTGTGTCCTCAAAGTAGAGTCTACCTTAACGATGGGAATGGAGTAAAGCCCCAGGAACCTCCATTTGCTGATGTGGCACCACTCAAAATGAGGAGAAACAACTGTAAACATTAATAATTGGAACATGTAATGTACACAGCATGAATCTAGGAAAATTGTTGTTGTTGTTGTTAGGTGCCGTCAAGTTGGTATCCGACTCATAGCGACCTTCTGTACAACAGGGGAAACACTATTGTCAGTGCTTCTCTGCTGTTCATAGGGTTTTCAATGGCACATTGATTTTTGGGAGGGGGTTGCCAGGTCCTTCTCCCAAGCCTACAGCTTCTGGTGTTCCCAGGCGGTCTCCCATCCAGGTACTAACCAGGCCAGACCCGGGTTAGCTTCCTAGATCTGACAGGATCGGATGCCACAGGGCTACAGCTGCAGGCCTAGGAAAATTAGAAGCCATCAAAAGGCAAATGGAGTGCATAAACGTCGACATTCTAGGTGTCAGTGAGGTAAAATGGACTGGCATGGGCCATTTTGAATCAGATAATCATATGGTCTACTATGTCAGGAAAGACAGATTAAAGAGAAATGGGGAAGTATTCATCATCAAAAAAGACATCTCAAGATCTGTCCTGAAGTACAATGCTGTCAGTGATAGAATAATATCCATATGCCCACAAGGAAGGCCAGTTACTATGACTATTATTCAAATTTATGACCAACCACTAAGGACACAAATGAAGATAGGGAAGATTTTTTTTACCAGCTTCTGCAATCTAAAATAGATCAAACATGCAATCAGGATGTACTGATAATTACTGGTGACTGGAATGTGAAAGTTGGAAACAAAGAAGAAGACTCAGTAGTTAGAAAATATGGCCTTGGTGACAGAAATGATGCTGGAGATCACATGATAAAGTTTTGCCAGAACAATGACCTTTTCATTGCAAATACATTTTTTCACCAACATAAACGGTGACTATACATATGGAATTCACCAGATAGAACATACAGGAACCAAATTGACTACATTTGTAGAAAGAGATGATGGAAAAGCTCAATATCAAAAGTCAGAACAAGCCCAGGTACAGACTGTGGATCAGACCCTCAAGTGCTCATATGCAGGTTCAAACTGAAATTGAAGAAAATTAGAACAAGGGCACAAGAGCCAAGGTATGACATTGAGTATCTCCCACCTGAGTTCAGAGACCATCTCAAGAACATGTTTGTTGTGTTAGACACTAATGATTGAAGACCAGAGGAGTTGTGGCATGACATCAAAGACATCATTCATGAGGAAAGCAAAAGATTATTTAAAAGACAGGAAAAAAAGAAAAGACCAAATTACATGTCAAAGGAGACTCTGAAACTTGCTCTTGAACAATGAGCAGCTAAAGTAAAAGGAAGACATGATGAAGTTAAAGAACTAGACAGAAGATTTCAAAAGGGCCTCTTGAGAAGACAAATAAAATATTTTGGTAACATATGCAAGGAGCTGGAGACAGAAAACTAAATGTGAAGAACACTCTCTGTTTTTCTCAAGCTTAAGGCATTGAAAGAAAATTTCAAGCCTTGAGTGGTGGTAGTGATGGATTCTATAGGGAAAATATTAAATGATGCAGGAAACATCAAAAGAAGATGGAAGGAATACACAGATTCATTTTATCGAAAAGAATTGGTGGGTAACCAACCATTTCAAGAGGTTGCATATGATCAGAAGCCAATGGTAATGAAGGACAAACTGCCTTGAAGGAACTGGTGAAACCAAGGCTCTAGGAATTGATGGAATACCAGTAGAGATGTTTAAGCAAACAGATGCAGCACTGAGGTGCTAACTTGTTCATGCTAAGATCTTTGGAAAACAGTTACCTGGCCAACAGATTGGTAGAGATCCATATGTTTGCCTATTATCAAGGGAGGGGATCCAATCAAATATCATTAATATCACATGCAAATAAAATTTTGCTAAAGATCATTCAAAAGGCTGGGCGTGGTAGCACACACCTGTAATCCCAGTGGCTTGGGAGGTGGAGGCAGGAGGATTGCAAGTTGGAGACCAGAGGCAGTCTGGGTCATTTAGCGAGACCTTGTCTTAAAAAGTAAAAAAATGGCTGAGGGCGCAGCTCAGTGGTCCGACACTTGCAGAGCATGCAAGTGCAAGGCCCTAGGTTCAACCCCCAGTACTGGGGGAAAAAAAAAAAAAAGGAAAAGATCATTTAAAAGCAACTGCTGCAGTACATAGGCAGGGGACTGGCAGAAAATCAAGCTGGATTCAGAAGAGAGCATGGAACCAGGAACTTCATTGCTGGCATCAGATGGATATTATGTGAAAGCAGAGAATACCAGCAAGATGTCTGTCTACGTTTTATTGACTATGCAAAGGCATTTAACTGTGTGGATCATAATAAATTATGGATAGCATTGTGAAGAATAGGAATACCAGGGCACTTAATTGTACCTATGAGGAATTTGTACATGGGCAAGGAGGCAGTTGTTTGAGCAGAACAAATAAACACTGCCTGGTTTAAAGTCAAGAAAGGTGTGCATCAGGGCTGTATCCTTTCGCCATACCTCTTCAATCTCTACGCTGAGCAAATAATCTGAGAAGCTGTACATTATGAAGAAGAACGCAGCATCATAATTGAAGGAAGACTCATTAACAAACTGTGTTATACAACTGAAACAACTTTGCTTGCTGAAAGTGAAGAGAATTCGGAACATTTACTGATGAAGATCAAAGAACACAGCATCCAGTATGGATTGTGCCTCCACATCAACAAAACAAAAATCCTTACAACTGGGACAGTAACAACTTAATGATCAATGGAGAAAAGATTGAGGTTGTCCAAGATTTTGCATTACTTAGTTCCACAATTAACACCATGGAAGCAGCAGCCAAGAAACCAAAAGACATACTGCATTGGAAAAAGCTGTTACAAAAGACCTCTATAAGGTGTTGAGAACTCTCGATGTCACATTGAAGATGAAGGTGCGCCTGACTCATGCCATGGTATTTTCAGTTACTTCATATGGTTGTGAAGCTGGACATTGAATAAGGAGACAGGAAAGAATTGATGCTTTTGAAGTATGGTGCTGGAGACACGGACTGCCAAAAGAACCAACAGATCCATCCTAGAAGATATGCAACCAGAGTGCTCCTTGGAAGCAAAGATGGCTAGATTGCATTTTACACATGTATTTTGGACATGTTGTCAGGAGGGACTGATCCTTGGAGAAGGACATCATGTTTGGGAGAGTGGCAGGTCAATAAAAATAAGGAAGACCCTCAACAAGATGGATTGACACATAAAAAAAGATGTATGCCTGGCGTAGAATCAAGGAATGTTTCATTCTGTTGCACATATGGTTGCTATGAGTCAGACATGATTCAAAGGCACCTAACAACAACAACCACAACCCTAGTGCTGTGCCTATGCCATGAACCAAGGAGTCGCTTTAGGAAAACAGTATCTTGGAATAGGACTCTTTGTCGGATTTGCAATTGTAGCACCTTGCACGTGGTAGATGCTCAGAAAAGGTTCTCACAACCTGCCTTCGTGCTGGGTCTACACCCACTATGACAGGAAGGACCAAGGACTTGAGGTCGGTGGGTCATTAGTCAGGGAGCTGGCACTGGGAGCCAGAGCACAGCATGTGGCAGTAGCAGCATGAGTGCGTGGCCAGCCTGCCAGGCTTTGAACCCTGGTTCCACTGTTCATTAGCTGATGATCCCAGGCAAGCTGGTCAACATCTTTGTCTCCACTTCCTCCTCTGTAAAAACGGAAGACAAAACTATCTTTCCCTGTAGTCCCTGGGAGGAGTCAATGCAATGATACCAGCAGAGCATAGAAAATTTGCCTAGGTACATATCTAATGCTCTATATGTCTGCCCTGGAAGTAGTTACCATAATGTGACTGTGCTTCAATTTTTTTAAAAGTTTAAAAACCAGAATACTTTGTGTGCATGTGTGCACTCCTGTGTGTGTGTGTGTGTGTGTGTGTGTGTGTGATGGAAATAGATACATTAAAATGCCAGTAAGGGTTGTATGTGTCTGATGGGATTATGCATGGCTTTTTGTTCCTCTCTTCTCCTTTCTTCTCCTCTCCTCTCCCTTCCTTATCTTGTTTTTGGTAGCCCAGGCTGCCCTGGAACTCTGGATCCTCCTTGCTCAGCCTCTGAAATGCTGGGATGACAGGCATGCGCCACCACAATGGCATGTTTCTTTCTTCATTTTTCTTTGATTTCCATCTTTTCTACACTGAAAATATATAAAACAACTTTTCAACTCTGGGATTGAGCCCAGGGTCTCATGTGTCAGGCAAGTGCTCTACCCCTGAGCAGCGCCCCAGCCCCTTTTTATTTTTTATTTTGAGACAGGGTCTTGCCAGATTGTGCAGGCTGCCTCTGGCCTTGAACTCCCAATCTCCTTGTCTCAGCCTCCTGAGTTGCTTGGATTACAGATTGTGCTGCAGCATCCTGCTTATAAAATGACTTTGGAAATAAGATATTTTTAAGACTTATTTGAAGGGCTGGAAAGTGGTACAAAGTGCTCAGTGGTAGAGCACTTGCCTAGCATGCACAAGGCTCTGGGTTCAATTCTCCAACCCTGCAAAAAATATACATAATAAAATCATTTAGCCAGGTATGGTGGCACCTACATAGCGAGTTCCAGGCCACCCTGGGCTATACAGGAGATCCTGTCTCAAAACATTGAAAATAAATTAAGTAAATAAGTAAAAAGCAAAACCATGATTGAAAAAAATCCTACCTGAGACCTGTAACTACCACCTCTCATCCTTAATTGATTTGGGTTCTAAGGAGACAGGCCTGCTGCTTCCAATTGCCTGGGAACAAAAGGAAACCTGCAGAGATGTTTCAGCTGGCTGCAAGGATTCTGCAGTATTCTGCCTGTACACCCAACTAGAAAATGAGATACCTACCTTGTGTTTTGAGTGTGTCTTTTCCATTAATCATGGGGACACTCCAGGGCTATCTGGCAGAGTGATTGGTATAATTGCAGCGTCTGTCTCCAAGGATAATACTGGCAGTCAAGTGCAGTGTGTGCGAAGCCAGTCTTCCCAGAGCTCAGGCAGATGGGATGTTTCCCTGGGTCACAGAAGCCAAGGGTGAGAAGGGTTGGTGGTCCACAGATTTCAGAGGTAGACAAGTGCGGGCATAGCTCCTGAGAGGAGTTCCCAAGGTCTCTCAAATACACAAATAAAAATTGGTGTTGGTTGGAAGTGAGGAAAGGATTTCAATAGTCTAGAAATCTGCTGAAGGGCTGTGTCTCTTTTGCAAATTGGTTTGTGCCCATCGAAGGGCTGTGACTAGTTCAGTAGCATAGTCACATTCTCTACTAAAAAGTGTAAACATTTTAGAGCCCAAAGAAGGGCATGGAAAAGTGACTAATAAAACATGTCTGTGCCCAGCCTTCGGGCCATCTGCCCTCTCTGTTCCTTAAACTTTGTTTTGGGAGCACCAGAGAGTTGAACGCAGAGCTTTGTGCTTAGTAGGCAAATGCTCTACGTCGGAGCTGACACTTTGTTATCTTCAGACAGGGTGCCACTATGTTGTGCAGGCTGCTTTTTGCTCGGATCCTCCTGCCCCCGCCTCCCAAGTATCTGGGATTACAGGCATGTGCCATGGCTCCCGACTTCTGTTCCCTACACTCTTTAGTAGCTTGGGACTCCCTTGGGAGTCTTTGAGCAATGTCAAGAAGACAGAAGCTGACCTGGCTCTGGGAACTCTAGTCAACTGCATCTTCCTCCAACACAGAGGCCACCAGTGTCAAGGGACTGTGCCTCAAAGCCCAGCTCAAAGGAAATCTTCATAGAAGTTCGCATAGGTTATTTTCATGTCTACAAATAATGATTTAAAAAGAAAAAATCTCCCCTACTCATCCCTTTTACATCACTATGCCAGTGCCACCCCCTAATAAAAAGAGCAACCATCATGAAGAAAGAGTAAGAAGGCTGGGGTTTCCGATTTGGCATTTTCTCAAGGTTCGAATCTTTTCTTTCTTTGTTTTCTTTTTTGTTGTTTTGAGACAGGGGCTCACTGTGCAGCACAGGCTTGTCTTGAGCTCACGATCCTCCTGCCCGAGCCTCCTGAGTTCTACGATTACGGGTAGGTGCTACCAAGCCTGGCCTAACCCTCCATTTTTGTGGCCTCTTGGCATCTGGGATTTGTAACATGCATCAGTTAGCACTGTGGCCATCCCTAAATCAATCTTGTTATCAGTAAGGATCCTTTAGTCCCAGCATCTGACCTCAAAATATGGTAAGCACCACAGCCACATGAATCACGTAAAACAAAGAGAGGAAAGACGAAGACTTGGAACTAAATCTACCCTGCTGCATCTTAATTCCAGGGGGAACAATATAAAGGACTGAAAAAGGAGAGAGTTGAAGGACTGTAAGGTGCTCCTAGTCCTGAGTTGGGGAAAATCAGGGTGTAAAAAGAAGGGATTCAGCCAGGAGCAGTGGTATAGGTCTATGACCCCAGCAACTCGGGAGGCTGAGGCAGAGGGATTGTGAGTTCCAGCCAGAGGTAGCCCATGCAACTCAGCAAGACTATCTTAAAAAAAAAAAAAAAAAAAGGCTCTGTGTGTGGCTCACTGGTGCAGCACTTTCCTAGCATGTGGGAGGCCCTGAGTTCAACCCTCCAGTACTGGAAAAAAAAAAAAAAAGACAGGAATTTGCTATCCTAAAGAGCATGGACCATAGGGCAGAGTTCACAGTGAGGGACATGGCAGCATCCTGGGCAGTGTGCCCAGTGGGTCTGGGAGTCAGCGGGGAGACCTGAGGCACAGGGTGGGGCAAGCAGGGGTACACTGGCAGCCCCCCTCTCAGTGCTTTGATCCAACAGGAGCATTTGGAGTTGCTGCTTGGCTTTTGCCCCTCGGATCTTGCAGAAGTTCGACTGCAGCTGAAGCGAACTGACAGGGAACAGGATTTGAGGTGACCTGGGTCCCAGAGCAAACACATCGACCAAAGAGCAATCTGGCACAGGCTGCAAACCAGCCTGGGGTGCGGCACATTTAGGATGTCAGCTCTGCCGAGGCAGCACAGGCTGAGGGGGGCTAGCAGGCTGCTTCACTGGGGATCACAGGGGACAGAGTGGCAGGGCAAGGCGGGCTTGAAATTCTCCACCATACAGCGCCCCTTCTGTTGCAGTCTGCCCGGGTTTCCCTTTGAGAATCTTCTCTTCTTTTAAGTATCCCTGATGTTTAAGACCATGGGTTGTGTCAGTCAGGGTTTAGTACAGGAAATAGAGCAGAAAAGGATTTAGTGCAGAGAACCAA
The DNA here is from genome assembly GCA_007922755.1 of Pedetes capensis. Classification (NCBI taxonomy): domain Eukaryota; kingdom Metazoa; phylum Chordata; class Mammalia; order Rodentia; family Pedetidae; genus Pedetes; species Pedetes capensis. The sequence goes on along the minus strand of VMDO01000805.1, from coordinate 205,459 downwards.
GCACTCACAAAAGCTTCCGGAATGGGTGAGGAAGGGGAGTCCGTGGGCTATCACCAATGGAGGCTGCCAGACCAGCCCGTGGCCGCAATCTGCAGTCAGCGGCTACTGCTGGGAAACTGCAATGGCCTAGTCACCACAGTAACTGCACGTGCCCAGTGTGACTGGACTGCCAGCTCCTCTGCCTCACAGCCACCAACCTGGATTAGTTTCCCGTGGCTGCCAGAGCAATGTGCCGCAAACTGGGTGACCTTGTTGTTGTTGGGTGCCATGAAGTTGGGTCTGACTCATAGTGACCCTATGTACAACAGAACAAAACACTCCCCAACACTGTGCCATGCACGTGATCTTTTTTATGTTTAAGCCCATGTGGCGGACACTATGTCAATCCATCTTGTTGAGGGTCTTCCTTTTTTCATTGACCTGCCACTCTCCCATATATGATGTCCTTTTCCAGGGATTGGTCCCTCCTGACAAAATGTCCAAAATATGTGAGATGCCATCTAGCCATCCCTGTTTCCAAGGAGCACTCTGCTTGCACTTCTTCTAGGACAGATCTGTTGGCTCTTTTGGCAGGCCATGGTATATTCAATAATTGTCTCCAGCACCATAACTCAAAAGTATCAATTCTCCTTTCTTCCTTATTCCATGTCCAGCTTTCACAACCATATGATGCAACCGAAAATACCATGGCACGAGTCAGGCGCACCTTCGTCTTCAGTGCTTCAATGTGACATCTTCATGATTCTCTCACAGGTCTGGAGGCTAAAATTCTGCAACCAGGGTATCCACAAGGTCGTGTTCCCCTGAAGTTCCAGGTAGAATCCTTCCTTGCCTCTTCCTAGTTTCTGATGGTGGCCAGCAACCCGTGGCCCTCCTCAGCTTAGGCTACATCACCCCAAAATCTGCCTCTGTCCTGACGCGGTGCTCTCCCAGGCATTTTAAAAACACTTTTTATAAAGACAGCAGTCATATTGGACTGGGGTCCACCCTAATGACCCCATCTTGATTATATCTGCAGAGACCCAGCTTCCTAACAAGGTCACATCCGTACGTGTGCCAGTAGGACTTGAACGTACCTTTTCACAGCACCCAATGTAACTTTCTCACTGCTCATGGAAGCCTCTCATTGGCAGAGCCTCCGTCATGTCCAGGCCCCTAAGCAGGCAGCCTGAGGACTGTGGAGTCAGCTCTCCAGCTCTTCAGAATGAGAGCTGAGAGCTGGACTGCCGCGGTGCCCAGCGCAGGAGGCCGCCGTCTGAGCCGCACCGTGTTCCCACTGACGATTTGGTGTAATTGGGATGCACAGAACGAGAGGTGGTGCAGTTGGGAGGTCAGCAGGTCCAGGCCTGGCCGCTGAACCCTGCTTTTGTCTGCAACGCTCAGCTTCCACACCTGGGAATGGGAATAATAGTAGCCACCTCTCAGGGTTTCTGTGAGGGTGAAATGAGACAACGGACTCAAAGCCCCTGGGCCAGGCACACAGCAAGCCGTGTACAGGTGGTAACTTTTATTACTTATCAAACTCACTAGGTTTATTCTGTGTCCCATCATGATAGGAATCGGGTGAAGCCCCGAAACGGGGATGAACTACATTTAGAAGTCCCCTGGGATGTTTAGGACTTTATGCTAAGATCAGAAACTCCAGGGATTTGAGCCAAAGTACAAAGTATAAATTTCCTGATGTAAATATTTTCTTGCTGGGCTGGAGATATACAGCTCAATGGTAGAACTTTTGCCTAACATGCACAAGGCCCTGGGTTTGATCCCCAGCATACACACCACACACACACACACACACACACACGTGCACGCCGCACACGCACACGCACACACACGTGCACACACACACACACACGCACACACACACACACAATTTCTTGGTTAGAGCAATGAACCATTAGCGTACCAAGCTAAGGGATACGGTAATTGGTGAGATTAGCCAAGACAAGAAAAGTAGTTGTCAGCCAACGTGTGGTCATTTTCTTACACAAGTATTTTTAACATGTTTACAGACGTTCTTGAAAAGGAGAGTCAGAAGTCACGTTAACCATGTTTAGAATTCAGATCACAAACTCCCTTTTAGTTTTAAAATGCACAATTGATCAGACATAATTTTATGATGGTCAGTAAGACTTTGATAGAGACACACTTGGAGTTTTATTCTTATTAAATCTGACTTCCTAAAAAATATAAAGTAGTTAAGACAGAAATCAGACCTTTATTCTTCAGATTGGGCCACAGGGAAAATTCAGCTGATAAAAGTTAAACACTGTAATTTGATAACTAAACAACAAACCAACACAAAAATAAGCAAAAGACTTGAACAGACATTTCACTGGTGGAGATGTACAGGTGACCAATACTATGAAGGGGCTGGGACTTAGCTCAGTTGGTAGAGCACTGCACTGCAGTCTCTGAGGACCCGAGTTCAATTCCCAGCACCACAAAAATGGGAGAAGGGCCTGGCAATCCACTCCCAAGGCAATCCCGAAACAGTCAGCCATTGAAAACCCTATGAGGGTCGCTATGAGTCGGATACCGACTCGATGGCACCTAACAACAACAACAACAATACTATGAAAGGATTTCAGGGGAGATGCAAAGTCGGCCTGCGAGGAGACGCCACAGCACAAGTGGAACGGCTAAAGCAAAGTATCCCAGGGACTGACGAGGATGTGGAATGACAGGAGCCCTCAGACGCTGCCAGTGGGAAGCCACGTGGGGCAGCCGCTCTGGCAACGCTGCAGGAGTATCCTTTCAAGCTAAATATGAGCTCGCTATGTAAATCCAGACATTCCACTCCTAGACATTCCCTAAGAGGAATGAAGGCACATAGCCACACCATCTGTGAATATTCACATAGTCACTCAAAACTAGGAAGAACCCAAGTACTCATCAACTGGTGAATGGGTAAACAAATTGCTGTTGTTGTTAGGTGCCATCCAGTCAGTATCCAACTCATAACAACCCAGCGTACAACAGGTGAAACACTATTGTCAGTGCTTCTCTGCTGTTCATAGGGTTTTCAATGGTGGACTGATTTTTGGGAGTGGGTTGCCGGGTCCTTCTCCCAAGCCTACAGCACCTGGTGTTTCTAGGCGGTCTCCCACCTAAGTACTAACCAGGCCCAACCCTGCTTAGTTGCCCAAATCTGACAGGATCGGACGCCACACTGGTACGGCTGCATAATCCCTATTAGACATACCTCAAGCTGGTACCATGGTGTGCACTTGTGATCCCAGCACTCAGGAAGCAGAGGCAAGAGGATCACAACTTTGAGACCAGCATGGGCCACATAGCAAGACCCTATCTCAAAAAAACAAAAAACAGACAAACAAAACGAAACATTTTAGTCATACTCAGAGATGCCACCACAGTATGTTTGTGCACATAAGAGGAATTCTGTACTTCAAAACAGCACATTTTTCTTTTCCATGTTACATAGAACATCTGTTAGAAAACTATGTAAGATAAGTTTAGATTTCTTAAACTTTTGGTGGGTACCTACTAATGAAGATTAACGCCTTGGCTTATTGCACATGAAATTCTTCCTGACTCCCATGGGGTGGCATTGTAAGGCACTGAGGTGAGCTGGAGGAAGATAAAAGACCCCCAGCTTTGCACCCCATCTCTCTCCACAGCACTGACGTCATCTGAGTCAATTCTGAACCCAGAGGAGGTTGGGGTTTGTCTGTTTCTAATTAACAAAGAAACTCTTGGTTGTGGGCCCAGAATTTCTCAATAAGTGGCCAATTTTATCTCATTGACTTCTGTTATTTGATTCAAAAGCTTCTGTTTGAGGGTGGAAGTACAAAAATATCTAACTGGTAGTTATTGTCCCTACGGTTGGACAGCAGCCTACAATTAACAGTTATTTTACAGACACATCACATCGAAGAGACTGTAGATCCCTTAAGTGGGCAAACCTTCCTTTCAGTCTCAGACTGCTCCTGGCTCAAGAGAATTTTTGCCTGCCAGGGTCCTCTTTGGGGGGTGGTGGGGAGCAGAGTGGAAACCAGTTGGGTAGAGTGGGGACTGTTACACTTTATACTTTGCACTATACTATGCTTTACACTTTATAAAATAATAAAATTAAATATATAAAACACAAAATATATGTCTTATTATGTAAATATAGGTGCAATAAAAATATAGTGAATGCTTAAACTTTTAAAAGATGATTACGGTAAGACACATGGCAGATAATCCCTCTCAAAATACCCCCCTAGCTTGGAGCGCACCCCATTGTTCTCCCCACTTTCTGAAGTTCTTAATTTCTACTGTAACAAAACTTTAATCACATCTTTTGCTCACCCTTTGTATACTTCTACCAACATTAAAAATATAAAATACTGACACCCAGAGTGGTGTCAACTGCCAGCTCCCCACAAAACTGTTGTTTGTTGTGGTTGGGTGCCATCGAGTGACCCTAAGTACAAAAGATGAAACACTCCCAGACACTGCCATGTGTAGCACTGTATCAGTGCTTGTCTGCTATTCATAGGGTTTTCATTGGCTGATTGTTTTTTGGGAGTGGGCTGCCATGTCCTCCCACCCCACAAAACACCACCTGAACAACCCACAGAGCCAGGAAAGCCCAGCTGATTGCTTTCTGAAGCCAAGGGAGACCACTGCTTCAGCGGGGGCCATGCAAGGCACCACACTTACATGGCTGAGGGGGAAATCATCTAAGGCGGGTCTTTAACTTGGGAGCTGATTGGAACTGGACTGAGTTCTTGATGATGTTGTTGTTGTGTGCCATCAAGTCATGTCTGACTCATAGCGACCCTCATAGGGTTTTCAGTGGCTGATTGTTTTGAGATTGCCTGGGGAGTGGATTGCCTCATCCTTCTCCCATTTTTGTGGTGCTGGGACTCGAACCCGGGACCTCAGAGACTGTAGAGTAGCTCTCTACCAACTGAGCCCCTTGAGTTCTTGATATAACTTTTAAAAAGTGGGAGACAGAGACACAGAGAGGAGAATGATACTTAAAGGTAAACAGTGGCTTGATAAATCCAGGTGAGTGATCTGTTGTTCTGAGAAAGTTCTTTTATCTCAATGAAAGCTTGTTTGAGTGATAAGTAAAAGTTCAGGTAAGTGGAGCTTCAGAAAATTCATGAAACAAATAATAAAGTTATTTATAAATTCATCTTCCAGGGCAGGAATTTCCTACAGAGTGGAGGGGTGATTTTGATGGAGGTAGTCTTAGTACAGTCTGCAGCTGTACCACTGTGGTATCTGATGCTGTCAGATCTTGGAAGCTAAGCAGGGTCGGGCCTGGTTAGTCCTTGGATGGGAAACCACCTAGGAACACCAGGTGCTGCAGGCTTGGGAGAAGGACCTGGCAACCCACTCACAAAAATCAATCAGCCATTGAAAACCCTATGCATAGCAGAGAAGCACTGACAAAAGTGTTTCATTTGTTGGACGTAGGGTCATTATGAGTTGGACACCAACTCGATGGCACCTAACAACAACAACAACAACAAGTCTTAGTACTTAATCCTATGAAGGTGTGGGACTATAGGGGGCTTTCTTCTCAGGGAGGATTTGTGGCTAGAGTTTTAGGGCAAAGCCTCAGATCCAAGAATCCCAACAGACTAGGCTTAACCATCCATCCCAATACATCAAGTAAAGCAATGAAAAGCAGAGAAAGGGCATTTAATAAATGTGGACCTTGGGAAGAAGAACAGATAAGGGGCCCAGTGATCCCAAGTCCATCTTCAGGGTCCTGACATGAACTTTAAATAGAAGAATAATTGGAGAGAGGGGAAAGAAGTACGCATAATTAAGCAGCTTGGTCGGAGTGCGGTCTAGTTGACCGTTCTCCCTGTTCTGGTCCTACAAGGTCATCCCATGAAGCTGTTATTGCTGTCATCACTTGAAGGGCACAGTCTCGGTTTCCCAAAGGTAATGACTCCTTCTCCAGGGGGCAGCCTCAGCACCACAGGTAACTGCCCTCCTTGGAGGTATGTTCAGTCCTAGGCTCACAGGTGCTTGGGGACATTTTCAGTCCCTGTCATAGAGATGTTTATTGATCAGTCCTGTTCTTGGAATCCAAGGTGACTGCAGGAGAGGGCTACTCAAGAGGAAAGGTTAAGAGGAAAAATGGAACCAGAGAGGGACAAGACGGAGTTAGGTAGGCCAACGACCAGGGTCTTCCTTCACTTTTAGTTATTTTGTGGACCCAAGTAAGGAGTCAACACTTTTTAGCAAAAGCGGTTTTCATGACCCTGTTCTATAGTGACTTGCTTAGGGTGCCCCTTGCGGGAAGCTGGGTCCATTGGCCTTTGATCAGGTTCCTGGCCCTCTCACCATACTTCAGTGCCAATCTTCAACAGTGTGCTGCTGAGCTTGCCCACTCAGACCTCACTGTAGCGTTCCAGAGGGCTCTGCACTGGACACCAACTCAGGACCACAGTGGCTCCATGACAGGTGCTGGCTGGAGAGCTCAGAGCAGAGTTGTGAGGAAGGAGCTTGTGGAGTGAGTGAGACTTTGGGCGGGGACTGTGCTGGGCTGAATAGCATCCTCCCCCAAATTAGGGTCTACTTGGACCTTATTTAGAAATAGGGTCTTTGTAGATGTGATTAGCTAAGATGATGTCATCCTGGATTAGTAGGGACCCTAGATCTAAATCTAGTGTTCTTGTAAGAATGCCACATGAATACGCAGACATAAGCACAGAGAGGGAAGATGCTTTCTGAAGATGGAGGCAGAAATTGGAGCAATGCAGTTACCAAACAATGAACATCAAGGGCTCCAAGCCACCACCAGAAGAGTTCCCCCATGGAGCCCTCAAAAAAAGTATAGGACACTGTGATTTTGAACTTATATCCTCTAGAACCATGAAGAATGAATTTCTGTTGTTTTAAGTCTCCATTTGTGGGACTTCACAGTGGCACCTGGAGGAAGCTCATGCAGGTGTATCACATACCCTGATCCTGCTGCCCCTGAGTGGGAGGCCCAGTGCCCAGTGGGATGCGAAGCCTCCCAGGGCTGCCGAGGGTGGGGCAATCTGATGAAGGCAAGGAAAGAGCGTCTACATCATAGCTTTTTCTGGTGATCTGTCTAGTGTGCCAACATTCAAGAAGTGACCCTTTTAAAAAATTCCATCAACCAAATCAATTCTAGGAAAATTCAACATAACAGTACACCACTGTACCCCTCAACCTTCCCCTCCAGAGAGGACAACCTCATGCCCCACCAGCTACCCAAGTAATGGAAGCACATGGACAGAGCTCATGGGAGGGCAGTGCTTGCTGTCCTCCTTCCCACCCCTGTAATCCCAGCACTCAGGAGGCTGAGACAGGAGGATCATGAGTTAGAGGCTAGCCCAAGACACTCAACAAGTTTGAGGTCAGCCCAAGAAACAAAGCAAAGCCCTTTTGCATAAAAAGTAAACAAAAAATAAACTACTCTTTATATAATCAAGTTGTCCCTTTGAAATGAACAACTTTGTGAGTTTTGACAGATGAATATAATTGTGTGACCAGCCGCACGATCGAGACTCAGATCATGTCTGTCATCCTGAAATAGCCTGGAGACGTATTTGGAACGCAGTTCCAGTGGCGTGATTTAGGCTCTAAACCCTAATCCCCCAAACTCTCTGTTCCACAGAAAAGTGTGTCCAGGGTTCCCTTTACTGGTTCTGGCCCAGGCTGCTTTCCTGACAGTTGGGACCATGCTTCCCCCAGCAGTCGCGCTCTGCCTCCTTAGAGCCGAAGTTGAAAGCTCCAGGTTGCTAAATGTCACTTTTCTTGCTCCTCCTGAGGCCAATTTTCTGGCCCTGAACATCCCCCCCCCCCCATTCAACACCTCCTAAGATGGCTAATGCGAGTTCTGTGGGAGGAACAGAATCACCTGCTTCCCAGAGCAATCACAGCGCTTTGCTCGCCAGCTGTTCCCAGCTCCTGAGAAACCATTTAATTGGTGTGGAGGTCACAGGATCCTCTTCCAATTAGGGTCCCATCATGCCAGCTGCCACCTACTCTGGGGACAATCAGACTGGTCTTTGTAGGACAAACAAACCCACTCTTCCTGGTAGCAACGATCCTGTAGCAACTGTCTGGCTCCTTCCGATAATGGGGGAGTCAGATCGGAATGAAACCAACAGGGATTTTCAGCTCAGCCTCTTTCCCTTTTCTGAGGCAGCCACCTGAGGACAGGATGGGGCTGGCAGGGCTGGGAGGGACTTCCCACATCTTACCTCTCACATGACAGGAGAGCTGCCGACCGTGGGCCCAGCGCAGGACTTTATCCCCTTCCACACTCACTCTGCCTCGGCTGTGATGCCGGGTGTGGGGCGCACAACTCCCCGTCCAGCCTGGATATTCAGGTGGGAAGCACCGCCATGCACACAGATACTAAACACAATTCACTCGGGACCCTCGGGTGAGGGGTGCAGACTCCTGTGGCCCTTGGGACACCGGCGGAGATGGGAGAAAGGAAAAGCCTCAGGTGCTTTTGCCTTGCGGGGACAAACATAGCTCTTTATTTCTCTCTCCCTGCCCTTAGAAGGGCAGGGAGAAACCCAAAGCATACAGCTTTAAGTGCTAGCAGCTCTTATACAGCCTCAAGGGCAGATGCTTCTGTGTTGGTGGTCTCGATGGTCACAAGGAGAGAGTTCTTGCTTCACTGGTGGTCAGATGGAGAGAGAGTTCTTATTTAGTTTGTGATCAAAGGTCCGGGCGCGAGAGAGATCTTTCCTCATCAGTGGTCTGGCCCAGACAGAGTTCTTTCCTTGTTGATGGTTGGGTCGGGGTTGGGGGAGAGAGAGAGAAAGAGCTGTTTCCTCATCAGTGGTCCAGGTGAAAAAAGTGCGAGCTGCTGCAGTGCACCTCCTTATATAGCTCACCCATGGACTGGCCTGAGCCAATCAGCTTTGAGCTCAATTGTCCAATCAGGTTCAGGGGATTTGTGAAGGGTTTTGTACAAACATCCAATCAAGTTACTTTCATTTTCCCTAGATTTCTAATTTACAAACCAGATCTTCAAAAGCCATTTTCCTAGTCTGGGGGTTTTTGCCAGTCTTCTCCTAATTTCCCCTACAGCCAGGGAGGGGCCTTGTGACAAGTGAAGTGGCAGGAACATGATGAACAGGGAGCAGTGCATGTGTGGGAGTACATTTAACAGAATGTTCCCATTTGGGGAAGTCTTGCAAGAAAATGGAGTGTGTGTTGGGTGGCACTTAGGCCAAATGGTGAAGTCATTGAAATCTCAGCTCAAATGAGTCCTCCTCCACAAATCTTACCTGGAACCACGTCTCTAAATGTCTCAAGTGGTGTCTGCTGTGGCCCTAGGACTCTTAGGATCAACTGCCTGCTGGGTCATGGACTGTTCTAGCCAGGCAAGCCACCTTACCCCAACAACCCAGGGCTGGGGGGCTCAGAGGAAGCTGAGCAGCTGAACCTTATCAGAGAGGATTTGTTGGACTCCTGCCCCAGGGGGACCCGGCTTCTGCCCTGGCCCAGGCTTACCCCCTACTGTAGCAGAACTCCCGGGCATCATAGCCCTGGGGACCACATTGCTTGCAAATGAACTCTGCACATACCTTACTTAGGCCTGGGACCACCTAACTGCTTGAGACAGAGGATCATTGGGTGAAAAGCAAATAATAAGGAGACAGTCTGGGCTAGAGCCATGCGTGGGGCCTCTGTGGGAAAGGGAAAGCAGGACAAGGCAGACAGCTTACGGTTGGTGAGTTTTAGTAATTCTGGTGGGCTCTGGGGCAGAGGACTGGCCTCACTGTTGGGCACCTGGCCCTGGAGTGGTCTAGGACCAGGGGAATACATCCAGGGCTCCGGGCTGTTAGCTTTGCGTACAGAAGGCTGGGACTTTGGTGCCTGCAGGATTGGCCAGCACCCCCACCCCCTGCAAGGAACTCTCTCTCCCTAGCCAGCAAGACCCCAAATACCAGAACACTGAGAACACGGAAAATAAGATAACACTCGAGCAGTTAGGCCTGGATGACTAGGGGTCAGACAAATTCGGAGCCTATGAAAACTGAGGCGTTCCCTTCACTTCTCACTGGCTGCCAGCCTCCTCTCCTCCCAGGGCCCTGGTGGTCAGCAAACCCTCAGTCCCCTCAGGCTCCTCATCAACCCACAGCCCCTCTGCCATGTTGAGACCAGAGGCCACAGCCAGCCTGTGGCCTCACTTTGTTCCCACCAATGTGTCTGGCCCATGTCTCCTTCATCCACAGCTCTTGGCCACAGTGCACTAAACCTGGCTTTTCCTAGCTCGCGACCACCCACTGAGCGCATCTCTTCCCAATGCTGTTCAGCTGCATCTGATAATGGCTTGAAGAGGGCTGTGGGAGCATTTACACCACAGGAATCGCAAGCGCTACAAACCAGGCTCCTCCCCTCCCAGGGCACCAGCCCCACCTCACCCTGCCTTGAGTCCAGGCTTCCCGCAGGAATAACTCAGCAGCACACAGCCAGGTCACCACTGCTCCAATGCTGCATGGGACAAGGGCGCCACCCTTTCCAGATTCACTCGTGCCATAGTCAAGCCTCAGGTTTCTTTCTTCTTAAGAGAATGCCCCTGGACAAGTCCCTGGGCCTGTCTGGCTCTCTGGTCCTTCATCCATGGAGCTGAGATGACAATACCCACCCCATAGGCAACTGGCCTCAGATCGAGCTTTTCGGGATGACTTGTAATCAGTGACCTGTGGACATAGTGCTGAGTTGATGCATCTCACTATGGAAGGAGAGCAACTCTTTATCTTCCCTACATCAGCTCCCTGGCAGGGACCCACTGCGTGGGCCCAGGACCTAACTGGCAGTGCAGACCAAGGGAGGCAGGAGGGAGGGCTTGCCCTGGGTGTCGGCAGTAAGGGAGTGCACTGTCCATAAAGAATTAAAAAAGAAAAAGTAAGACTGGCTAAAAGTTGGTCTGGCTTTTAAAAATCACATCTCGATGATTCTTAACCTCATGGTTGATAAAAATATTTCTCCCTCCCGTCCCTTTAGGGAAACTGCTCCCTGCCCTAGCCCTCTTCCAGAATGCTCCTCTGGACATTCTGTAGTTAAGGGAGGCAGCCAGTTACAGTGTGGCTTTGGAGACTCAGCCACAGCCCTCAGGTCTCTCACTGTGACCACCAACACCTGCCCTCTGGTGTTGTGGGAAAATACATGGCGTTTTCCTGCTTTGACGTCTACGATAGAGTTCCACGATGGATACCATATTTGTAGCTCTTTGCAGTGAGCCATGGAAGCCGTTTCTCCACACCTTAAATCCAGTCTGGCCCTTCACTTGCTTTTCCCAATAGAACGTAGCAGAAGTGACGACTGGTGGGTTCCCAGCCTAGGTCTTGAGAGCCCTTGGAAGCTCTGCTCGCAAATTTGGAGCTCTTTTGGTACCATGTGTAGTAGCCCAGGCTAGCCTGCTGGATGACCATGGAGTCCAAGCTCCTGATCACCCCAGCCACCCCTGGAGGTGTGAATGAATCTGTCCTAGAGAGGCCACTTATCAGCTGACCCGCTGGCTGACTTTGCAGACACATGAGTAAGTCAGGCTGAGATCAGCCATACCTGGTCCAGATCCATAGGACCACCCAGATGGGCAATGGACTCAGGAATCTAGTAAATAGTGGGTGCTTTAAGACACTTGGTATTGGGATAATTTTTTATGCAGCAAAAGTTAGCAAAGACATCTCATGTCTCTTTCAAGATCCATCCTGAAAAATTGCTCTCATATTGCCACCTCCTCAAAGCTCCCAGGCTGAAGTCCATCTTTTCTTCCCACTACTTGGTTCACTGATTTCTGTGTTTATTGCAATTTGGTTTGCCTTGGGATTTATATAGGAGCCCTTAGTGAGGAGGGTATTGGGAATAGGTCATCACTGTAATCTCTCAAATGCCTAAGATTCAGAATCTTGAGTTTCTCAAACTTTAATGAGCAGAAAAGCCACTTCGAGGGCTTGCTATTCATAGATTCCCAGCCCACTGCCAGAAATTCTGATTCATTAATTCCTGGGTGGGCCCCAGAAATTGGAATGCCTAGTGAGTACTCTAGGAGACTCGGATGCAACTGGAATAGGACTAAGGATGGGTATGCCCACAAAACAAATGTGGGAGGGCTCTGAGACCCCTCAAATCACTGTCTGAGGCCACTGGAGAGTGATAAAGCCATGGTGAGACCCATTTCCAGACAGCTGTGTACATACTCTGTGAATGTTCTGTGGGAGGAAGAACACAGCATGGGGACCAAGTGTACAGCTCCAAACCCTAAGGGTGTACCAGTAGCCACTATGGGCTTGCAGATGATTTCAGGAAAGCATGTGCCTGTGCACACACCTTTGAACACCTGTTTCTTGGAGAGGGCATCCCATCAGATGGCCCTCCTGCTGTTTATCATCCTTCCCTGTAGCAGTGGGAAGGGTTGGACTGATGGCCAGATGTTGCCACGTTTCCTCTCATGAAGAATCAGCCTGAGGAAGAGAGAGCTGAAGGCCCACACCTGTCTTCCCCCTCCACAAGGCCCCAGCTATGTAGCTTTGATGAGGGCCCATATGGGGCCAGTGTGGAATAAATGAAGACCACTCAAATGAAAACGAAGGCTATGTATTCTTGTTTTACTATAGGAAGGAGCCAGCTACCACTACTTGCCTTTGGCAGAGATTTGAAGGCAGGAGTAGGTTTGTTAGTGGGAAGAGAGGCTTCAGGGGTGCCCTGATTGGAGGCTGTGGGTATGGGCAAGCCATGGGCAGGCTAGCTAGAAGTTGGGCATCCAATGTGATTGGCTGGGGGGGCATATTTGGCTTTCCATGGTTGATCACAAGATGGAAGGGGCCCACAAATAAGAGAAACTGGCAGTAACTGATTAAGTCCTCAATATTTGGAGCTGATCTGCAGCCACAGTGGCATCCAATCCCGTCAGATCCTGGAAGCTAAGCAGGGTTGGGCCTGGTTAGAACTTGGATGGGAGACTGCCTGGGAACACCTGTGCTATAGGCTTGGGAGAAGGACCTGGAAACCCACTTCCAAAAAACAATCAGCCATTGAAAATCCCATGAGTAGCTGAGAAGCACTGACAATACTGTTTCACCTGTTGTAGGTAGGGTTGCTATGAGTTGGACGCAGACTTTGTAGCACCTGGCAACAAAAACAATTTGGAGCTAACTGTCACAAGGGTTGAGCCGTGGGTTCCTGACCTGGTAGCCGTAGACTATGGATCAGAATTCTCTTTTCATATACAGGGTGGCCATTGTCTGTTTGTATAATCAGTCTCCCAAAGAGAATCCGATTCCTAGCACTTTTCTCTTCAGCTGTCCTGCCCTGTCCCCGTACCCCACAGACAACCTGAGGTCGCAGTTTCCATGCCATGTGACGTAAGCACCCCCACTCCCAGCATTCAGAGGAGACCGCTGACTGGAGCTCCAGCACAATTGCCTCTCCCTGGGGACTTTGGAAGGGAGCTCGGCTCCCATTCATGGCCCAATCCATCATCAGAGACATCGGTGGAGGAAAAGCCACCTTCTGAGTCACCAAGAACCGGGTCCCCTCACTTGACTCCCATTTCCTACAATGCTGCTCACACAGCCAGGAACTTTCAGTTTCCCCCAAGGGCCTCCAAAGAGGGACATATTCTGCCTCCCACTTTTCCCTGGTGAGATACCCAGGCTAACCAAACACCATATCTTCTCTGAAGTTTGACCTCAGGGTCACTTGGATTCTTAGAAAAAACGACACAGAGCTACATTCCAAGACATACAGACATAAATCAAAGGGCTGCAGATGCAGGCAGTAATCACTGAGAACTCCCAGACCTCAAGATAACAGGAATGGCAGACTTTAGCAACTCAAAGCCTCACCGTTTCTGACTTTCAATAGTAGATCCCTCTGCCTCTGAATGGCAGACTTTAGCAACCCAAAGCCTCACCGTTTCTGACTTTCACTTTCTCCACCTCCTCCTTCCCTGCTTGTAATCCACAATAAAAACCTTTACCCTGCAACGTGTGGAGGTCCCAACACTGAACCACTGTGCCAGTGAGGTGCAGTACTCTCAAGCTCAAACTTTAATAAAGGCTCTTTGTTACTGCATGCGACTTCAGACTCCCTGGTAGTCTTTGGGGAACTCAACTTTGGGCATAACACCCGGCAGTCTTCATGTTGTTCCCACAAAGAACCCAAAAGTCACCTTCCAATGGCGCACTCACCTCCACATGTGGTTTAGTCTGCCCCAGGTCCTGGGAGTTCTGCCATCCAGTTTCCAATCCTCTTATCCCCAGCACCTGTAGCCTAATCCAAGCCCATAGCCTCCCTCACCTGCCTCTGCCAAAGCTCTCTCCAAGCTAAAGCTGTGAAACTCTGTTTAAACAAGAAGGACAAAGGAGGGTTTCTTCTTAAAAGGAAGAGGGGTGGGTAGCATTATCCTCTGGGCTTAAGAAAGAAATTGCACAATTATCTATTGCTGTCCAGTCTCTGCCATGGCAGGAGGTCCTTTAGGAAGATGTTAGGAAGGGTGTTGAGGAAGCCAATATCTCCATGGAAAATACTTGATGCGGTCTCCAGCTACATAGTAGCTGCTCAACTTGTTTAACTGGAGTGAGTGTAGCTTAATTGCTATGGCTCTAAACCTAGAGCCAAATTGTCTGGGTTCACATCTCTGCCCTACCACCAGGAGCTGAGTACCCTGTGTTTCGGCATGTGCATCACACAGTTTGTTTCGGTTCACTTATCAGAAAATAGGCTCATGATAATAGATCATATACCTCTTACTTGGGAATGTTTTTATTTTGCCATTTTCCACTTTCATTTTTGAAAGGTTCTTGGCATTTAACTTTGGGTTAACAGATTTTTTCTTTCTAGGTGTTTGGCCTCTGCTGTTTTTGGTTAGAAATCAGATGATAGGCTGGGCATGGTGCACTCCTATAATCTCAGCACCCAGGAGGTTGAGGCAGGAGGATTGCAAGTTTGAGCCCAACCTAGGCTACACAGTAAGCCCTGTTCTTGAAAAAGAATTAACCAATAGCAACAACAATAAAAACCAAATCAGACGACAGTCTTATTGGAGTGCCATTGTGCATAATGATTGTTTTCCCTTGCTGCAATCAAGTTTTTGTCTTTCAATATTTGACTATGATGTGAGTTACCTTGTGTTTACATACTTAGAATTTGTTGAGCTTCTTAGATGTGTATATTAATGTTTTTCATTAAGTCTGGGAAGTTTTTTTTTTTTCCAATGGTGGGAGTTTGAGCCCAGGACCATGCACATATTTTGCAAGCGTTCTACCACTGGGCTGCTCTCTCAGTCCCCCTTTTTTAACTTTTTAAAAATTTTGAGATAGGGTATTGCTAAGTTATCAGGCTGCCTCTGGCCTCAAACCTTCAACCTTCCTGTTTCCCCCTTGAGTCACTGGGGTGACAGGCATGCACCACCGCACCCCGCTCAATCATTATTTCTTTAAATAATGTATTTCCTCCTGCCCTTTTTCCTCTATTCCCAGTATTTCTGTTACACTTAATAGTGTCACACATTTCCCCAAGGCCCTGGGCATTTTTCTTCATTCTTTTTCTCTCTAATCTTAGATTGCATTAGCTCTATCAATCTCTATTCAATGTGAATGATTAATTCTTGTGCCAGCTCAAATCGGCTATTGATCCCTGAAAGTGAAATTTTTCGTTTAGGCAACTGAACTTTCCAATTCTAAAATTTTCATTTGGTTCCCTTTTAAAATTAATTTTCATCTTGTCATTGACATATTCTGTTTGAGGAGACTCTGTCATTATATCTTCCCTTAATTCTTTAAATATGGCTTTCTTTAGATTTTTTAATGTAATTATAATAGTTGCTTTGAAGCAACTTTATCTGGTAATCCAACATCTGGGCCCCTCACAGGCATGTCCAGTACCTGTGTTTTCTACCTTGTGTATGGGTTACACTTTCCTATTCCTTCAGATTTCTAGTAATTATTTTATAAAAATGGACATTTTTAGAAAAATATGACAACTCTGGCTGCTGATTTCCTTCTCTTCACCAGGGCCAGTTGTTGTTTGCTTATACATTTGATCCTGTCCTTTCCTTTCCTCACTTCTCTCTTGTCTTCTCTCTCTCTTTCTCCAGTGCCAAAAATCCCCACAAAGCTTTTTCTTGGCCTGCATTGAGTCCAATGTCCAACTCAGACCAATCTCTCTTGTTAGGGAGGCTGAGTCATGTTCCAATATGGCAGCTCCCAATCAAACCGCATGGTGAGAGGAGGAGATAGAACATTTCCCGGAAAGGAGAAAGTGCCATTTTGTGCTGACAAAACAATGGGTGCCTACTTGAGACAATCCCTGACGTTTGTGGATTGTTCACCGCACCCAAGGAAGTACTCTGTGCTTTTATGCTAATTCAGTGATGTGAACTCTATAGTGATCTGATAAAATCCTGCCTTGGTTTTTCACCTTCTCCACAAAACCCTCACAAAACTCCCCATCTTATTATCCCATCGTTCTTTGAGCTATGAAGAGTTGGAGCTAATAATTATGATTCTTGTTGTTGTTGTTAGGTGCCGTCTAGTTGGTATCCGACTCTTAGTGGCCCTCATAGGGTTTTCAATGGCCGACTGTTTCGGGATTGCCTTGGGAGTGGATTGCCAGGCCCTTCTCCCAAATTATGATTCTAGTTACACCTAATTAATAAGCACTTATTAACTCTAGAATATGGCTTCCATACATTAATATTCATTTGATTTTCACAATAATCTCTAATTGATTAATATTCCCATTTTACAAAAAAAGGTACCGATGCATAGAGACAGTAACTTGATCAAGGTCATCAAGTTAGCCTATGAAGAGCCAGAATTTGAACCCACGTGTGCTGACCACTTCCATCTTAAACTCAGAAGTGCTAGGGACGAGGCGTGAGCAAGTGTGGATGCCCAGAGAGCAAGAGCTTACTTCTTCCTTTCTAAGAGCACCAAGCACAAAGCTCTGCATATTACAAGGATTTAAATATTTACCCAATTGAGATGAGTTTTGTTGCTGAGAGAGTCCTGTCTGTTTTCTTCCCTGGCACGGTGAAGTATGTTTCGAGAGCTGCAGCTGTGCTCCGCTGAAGATTGTCAAGCCAGGGAAGTGGGTGGATTTTCCAGTTTGTTGCAAAATATCTGATAGGAAGGTTAGGCATTGTGTGGACTTACACGAAAAGCCTGCAATTGTAATCCGTGCTGATTTGTGTTTTTCCTGCCATACTGCACTGCAATACCCACTAGATGAGCTGAGTGGTAGCATGCCTGTAATCCCAGCCACTTGGGAGGCGAAGGCAGGAGGATTGCGAGTTCAAACCCAGAGGCAGCCTGCACAATTTAGCAAGATCCTGACTCAAGATTAAAAAGTAAAAAATGGGTTGGCGGCGGCAGCTCAGTGGTAGAGCACTTGCAAAGTATGGTCGAGACCCTGGGTTCAACCCTCTAGTACCATACACGCAAAAAAATAGACACTACATACAGATTTGGCGAGAATCCTGATTCTAAACTTTGGTTATTATTTTTGATATTATTACTGAGGTCCTGGGATCCAATGAAGGAATGGATGGAGACCTCGCAACAAGAAGCTGTTGACTTATGTCTGACTCCTAGCGACCCTCGTAGGGTTTTCAATGGCAGATTGTTTCGGGATTGCCTTGGGAGTGGGTTGCCACATCCTTCTCCCATTCTTGGGGTGCTGGGAATCCAACTTGGGACCTCAGAGACTGCAGAGCGGCATTCTATCAACTGAGCTAAATCCCAGCCCAACAAGAAGCTGAGCAGCAGGTAAATACTTGGTTTTGCCTTCAATGTGAGGGAACAGAGAAAGAGCAATGGGGCAATGAAACGCTTCTGAGATGCAACCTCAGTCGATGCCTCACTAGTAAGTTGAGGCAGCCTAAAGTGGCTGGCGTGGCAGTGTGGAACTGGACCTCTCCAGGTGCAAGGTGAATGGAGCAAGTCTGCGCTCTCCGCTGTGCCTCCTGGATGCGCTGTGACCCAGGCTCATAGGGAGGCTAAGGCCCTGGGGATGGCACTCAGCTGACCGCCAGAGCTCAAATTTGTTGTTGAGGTTGCCCAGCCCCCTTTGCTCTCTCTATGGGGGCCTCACTCGGTATTTCCTTTGAAAATCCAAGCTGCCTCCATGCTCAGGTGGGACTAATCCAGTTGGCCATGCAGCTTGTGTGTGGCCAATGACAGTGCTGCATCTAATGGCCTCTTGGTTAATCCAGGCACACGTGCCCCCCCCCCCCATGGCTGACCTGAGCCAACGGTGTTGCCAGACAATTGTGAATGCGTTCCACTATTTCTGGTGATTTTGACCAGCTGGTAAACCCTGCATCTTCTGTTAACCATTTTATGCAGCAGAGAAGAAACTGAATTGTGCCGTTTGAGGCACTGATTGTGTCGTTTGAGTTCCTTGTCACAGAACGAGTAGTTCCCTCCACACACAGGATCGTGTATGCTGCGTTGCCCTCATGTTCCTCTGAAAGGTTACGAGTGTTGATGCCAACACCAGTCAACTGGCGGTGACTGCCTGAAGCTCTGTGTTAAGGAGTGCAAGGCTGCATCCTGGATCAGCGGAAAGATTACTGCGTTTGATTAGCAACGTCTGCTTTAAGCAAGGGATGGGCAAGTGGGAGCATGTATGCTCTGTTTATGTCTCTCCTACATTTGAAATTCAACAATTCCTGTTGGGCTTTGTGAAATAGCTATCAGCTGGTAGATGCATTCCTTGTTCTATGAATATTGCTAAGGACTGAATGTCTGTGGCTCCCTCAAAATTCATATTTGGAAGCCCTAATCCCAAGTGTGGCTAGCTTTGAAGGTGAAGCCTTTAACAAAGTAACTAAGGTTAAATGAGGTCATAAGGGTGTGGCCTTAATCCAATAGGATTAGTGTCCTCATAAGAAGACCCACTAGTGGGCCTCCATTCTCAGCCCCTTCTGCAGTGTACACAGCGAGGAAAGGTCATGTGACAACATAGCAAGAACACAGCCATCCGCAATCCAGGAAGACAGCCCTCAACCCAAATCATCCCCACCAGGGATTTCCAGCCTCCAGAACTGTCAGAAAATGAATTTCTATTGTTTAAGCCACCGGACAAGATCGTATTTTGTTACAGCAGTCCTAGGAGACGTCAAAGGAGAAGATTGAGGGGGGTTGTCTAATGATGCTACCAACAAATGATATGAAAGCCATAAGTACTTCAAGGCCTGTGGGAATAAACTGGTTGCTTGCAGCTACACTGGGCAGCTTAACAAGAGGCCCCAAGCTCCACTAACCTACTTTTGTCAGAACAGACCCCACCTTTCCTGGTCCAAGAGGCTCTCCTTGCTTTGCCCGATATTATGCAGAGTTGACCTGGCCTTGGACCTCGATGCAGTAACTGATAATAGTTTGAACTGACTACTTAATTCCTACACTCCTTGTTATGTAGAATATGGTTCTCCTACATTCTTTATAAGTCTTCAGCCGTATCCCTGTGGCATCTGATCCCGTCAGATCTCGGAAGCTAAGCAGGCTTGGAGAAGGACCTGGCAACCCTTCCCAAAAATCAATCTGCCATTGAAAACCCTATGAACAGCAGAGAAGCACTGACAATAGTGTTTCCCCTGTTGTACAGAGGGTCGATATGAGTTGGACACTGACTTGACAGCACCCAACAACAACAACAACATTCTTTATGCCACCTGAAACCCAGACAGTGGCTGGCTGCCAACCATGTCTTGCCTACTCCGTGTGTCCTTTGCTAAGTAAATGTAGTGAGGTAAATTACATTTAGGACCATGCTTTGCATTGGGACTCTACTCCTTGTGAACCTAAATATAAGGTCGCGCACAATTACTGCTGCCAATTCCATGGTGGGAGAAGTCAGTGGTGATAGGGGCACTGTTCCCAGCGGCTTCTGGACAGATGAACTTGGTCTGGGCTCGTACTCAGGTTGGCCATTGGGAAACCCGAGTGCTGTTGGGCAGACCTCTGAACACAGCCAAAGCAATTGTGGAATAATGGCCAGCCCCCCCTGCATGTGGGGTGAATGAGCAGTCTAGGGTGCATAGCCCCGTGAGAAGGGGTACAGAGAGTGGGAGCTGAGCTCGGAAGGGAGGGGAAGAAGTCCATTGTGTTTATGCTTTGCTTTTTCCTCAATCATGGGGTTTGTGCTATGTGTGGAAGAGTCAGGTACAGTGCAAGATGAATGAGTTAGTTCCGTATTCAGTTTCTCTCTGCCCTGGGGATGGACGGAAAATGATGTTTTGCTAGGAGCAAGTAGCTTGACTTCAGCTGCTTTGATCGTTTGGCTCCTCCAGACCGATGAGAAATGGTGCTGGGCACAGGTGTGGCTGGTGCCTCTCCACCCCTCCCCCTGGCCTCTGTGCCTGAGCCCATGTTGGCTCCTGCTGGCTCGAAGCTGAGCTCTGCAGGGAACAGCATTGCCTTACCCAAATGTCCCAGGAGCAGCCCACAACCAGGGTGACTGACCTGGGCTCCAAAGGCCAAAGGCTCATGCCAGGGACACCTAGTGCTTCCGAGTGACCGGTGGAATCATGCTGAGCTAGACTCAGCTGAATTTCCACATCTGCTCAGCTCTGTACCAACCCCATCCGGCCCTCCTCAGTCCCTTACTCATGCCCTTAGGGGGTTTTCAGTATGAAGTGGAAAGGAAACGAGCAATAACAGTAGCAAATACGTATGCACAAGACATAGTTCTGGAAGCGTTTACATATGAACTTATTTAATTCTGATTTCACCTGGGAGCTTTTGTTGTTAGGAGCTGGTGAGTCATGTCCCACTCATAGCGACCCTCATAGGGTTTTCAATGGCTATTTCGGGATTGCCTGGGGAGTGGATTGCCACATTCTTCTCCCATTTTTGTGGTGCTGGGAATCGAACTCAGGACCTCAGAGACTGCAGAGCCATGCTGTACCAACTGAGGTAAATCACCTGGGACATCCCCAGTAAATCCCTGCCTCAGGCTCTGTGTTGTTGGGGCTGTCAGACAAGCGGGATTCCTCAAAACAGAACAAGTGCCCAGGAGGGGGTGCCTTGGCCCCTTGCTCACCCCAATACTTCTGCTTCTGCTTGGTCTGTTGAGAGACCTGGCTGACTTGTCAGTCTACTAATCAGTGATAACAAGGACTAAGGCCCAAAGGAATTTCTGAGCAAATCAGCCCACTGCCAGCCTCACCCCACACTCCTGGGAGGCTCTGGGGGACCCGAGTGAGCTCATTTCATCCATCTATGCCACCTTCCAGCCCAGCAGGTATTTTTAGCTACACAGCACCTACAGTAACCCTGGGCTTCGTGACTGAGGGTCTATGAATCACTGCAAGATTGGTAAGATGTGCGAAAGGGCATCTTCATTATATTTAGCCTCAACCGTTTTGGAAGACTTCACGTTAGGAAAAAACAGAAAAAAAAAAAAAAGTGAAAAAGAAAAAGGTAGGTTTCTTGGTTACAGCTTATACCATGCCACAGACGGAGCTTAGGTCCCAGGGCTGGAGTGGCTGGCTGAGGTCGCTCCTGTTCCTCACGGAGCGCACAGGCAGACACCAGGGTAAATGAGCAGCATGGAGGGTGCACAGCCCCATGCCGGGGAATCCTCAGAGTGCAGGGCGTTCCCCCAGCAAAACCCCAGGGTGTTGGGGTAGAGCAGAGGGACATGGAGACCAGCACTCAGGTCCCAGCTTGGCCCTTTACCAACCACATTCCCTCATTACCTGCTTTGCTTGTTTGTTGAATGAAGGCCATCGCCGCTCACAAGGTCACTGGAGACGTCAAGCCAGGGAATGTGTGAAGGGCTCTGTACATAAAGTGCTGGTGAGAAGAGCAGTTGTTAGGCGGAGGCTAAAACAAGGACTTGGAAAGCAGGACACGGGGGTACAGGCCAGCAATTGCAGCAACTCAGGAGGCTGAGGCAGGATGGTTGCAAGTGTGGGGCCAAAATAGGCCTGCACAACTCAGTGAGACCCTACCTCGAAGTGAAAAATAAAAAACGGGCTGAGGTTGCACCTTAGTGGTGGAGCACTTGCAAAGCGTGCTCAGGGCCCCGAATCAGTCCCCAGTGCTGCAAAAGAAAAAGGAAAAAAGAGAAAGGCCTTAGAGCCTCCAGGAAGTGGCCTCCCACCCAGGCGGAGCTGGATGACCCTGGACAGGACGGCTCCCACAGTGCCCTGGGAGAGGAGTTGCTCGGTGGCGCACTGTGCATTCGCGACTTCCGGCAGTGCGCCACTTCATTCTCCCAAGCTGTTCTGTGCACGGCCGTCTTCCTGGGAGTTTCAGCTCACGCCACCTGTCTGACGTGGGCAGCTGAGTGCTCAGACAGGATGGGTTAGAGGGAACCCACATTGTGATGGTGGGAAACATTAAGTTTGAGGGGCTCTACTGTCACTGTCTCCCCCTGTGACCACACAACCACTGTGTGGATTCTGAGCCACTGACTGATAAGGATAAATCTGAGGGGATCATTTCTCAAATACAAGCAAAGTCTAGCTGGTGACAGTGCTTGCCTGTAATACCAGCACTGGGGAGGCGGAGGCAGGAAGATAACGAGTCCAAGCCTAGCCGGAGCTACAAAGCAAGACCTGTCTCCAAAATTTAATGAGTTAATTAATTAATTAGTTAATGTAAGCAAGGCAAAGGCTTCTCGACTCCAGAGTGGAGTAAGAAAACACTCATCCCTACCTGGGCTCTTGGGCCAGGGAAGAGTAGACAGAAAAAGCAGACAGAACCCCCGTGGGGAGGTGTAGTGAATGCATGTAATCTTATGCTGTCTCAGCATCCATTGTAAATACCAGTTGGACTGTTTCATGCTGGAGACAGGGCTCAGTCACCCCCGCTGCACTTTCCAGCTCTATACCCGCCCCCAGCTTCCTCCCAGGTCCTCAAGGGATCTGAGTTACACAGCTGCTCCCTGGTTACCACTTCCTACAGGACAGCTAGAGGCAGGGGGTTTGGTCCCACCCACCCTCACAGACTACGTGGACTGTGCAGACATGCCACAGGGACTATGTCTCAGCCACTGAGACCTCCTGGAACTCCTGCCTGCTTGCTTTAAGCGCATCAATTTTAAAACTCCTCGTGGGAAACCTGTTTACATAATGTCCTGGCCTGAGAAAGGCATTGGTCCACAGGTCCCTTTCTCTCACTGTCATTATCTGTGTTTGTGGCCTCCACCAGGCTATGTGTGCTCTAGGACCTAAAAGTAATAAAAATCTTCTCCTCCTACTTCTTCTTTTTTTTTTCTTCTTAAGACAGCACTTCCCTAGTATACCAGGCTGGCCTTGAACCCCTGATTCTCCTGTCTCAACTTCCCAGGTGCTGGGATTACAGATGTATTCTACCATGCCTTACTGAGAGTAACAAAATCCTTAATTCCATTTTGTGTCTTTCTCAGTCATTAGTGGGGTGCTCTCCACCAAAGATTCTAAATTAAAACAGGAAACTTCTCACAGAACACAGGGACATATTCAATATGACCAAATCAACAGAAAGCGTCATAGTAAGTACGAAAACATACTATAATAAGCAAAAAGAAAGCCAGGAACAAA
This sequence comes from Pedetes capensis, assembly GCA_007922755.1. Classification (NCBI taxonomy): domain Eukaryota; kingdom Metazoa; phylum Chordata; class Mammalia; order Rodentia; family Pedetidae; genus Pedetes; species Pedetes capensis. The sequence goes on along the minus strand of VMDO01000805.1, from coordinate 181,953 downwards.
TTACGAAAAATATATTTGAAGAACATATTCTAAAAGAAAACATAACTCAAGAACAGAAGAAAATTCCACATTAGCACTGCTTCTAATGAGACATCAATAAATAAAGAACTGAAAGGTGAGTTGATAAATCAATAGATTAAAATAAAAAATAGCTCTTTCAAAATTAAGGAAACAAAGACCCAAATAAGAGCATTATAGAATTGTTGTTGTTATGAGCCATTGAGTCAGATCCGACTCATAGCAACCCTATGTACAAGAGAACAAAACACTCCCCAATACTGTGCCACACATACTGTTTGAGCCCATTGTTGTAGCCATTGTGTTTCTTCTCATTTTGAGTTGTGCCACATCAGCAAAAAGAGGTCCTGGGGCTTTATTCTATTCCCATCATTAAAATCAACTCTACTTTGAGGAGGCAAGTCTTCCCCAGTCATCTTTTGAATGCCTTTCAGCCTGGGGAGCTCATTCTCCAGGACTGTATTTGATAGTACTTCTCTGCCATTCATAGGTAATTGTTTTGGGAGTGGGCTGCTGGGTCCTTCCCCCTACTGTGTCTCAGTCTGGAAGCTCAGCTGAAACCTATCCACCATGGGTGGCTTTGCTGGTATCTGAAGTATTGGTGGCATAGCGTTCAGCATCACAGAAACTCAGAAGCCTCCACAGCACAACAAGCTGGCAGACACATGGGGGATTATAGAATTAATATGGTAAAAATGTTACAAACAGTGAGAAACAGAATGTAGAAGGCTCAAAATCAAATTGCTATCATAATCATCGCCTGCAGCCATAGCCCTGTGGCATCCAATCCCATCAGATCTCGGAAGCTAAGCAGGGTCAGGCCTGGTTAGTACTTGGATGGGAGACTGCCTGGGAACACCAGACACTGTAGGCTTGGGAGAAGGACCTGGCAACCCGCTCCCAATAATCAATCTGCCATTGAAAACCCTATGAACAGCAGAGAAGCACTGACAATAGTGTTTTGCCTGTTGTATGTAGGGTCACTATGAGTTGGATACCGACTCAACAGCACCTAATAACAACAACAACAACATCATAATCAGGCAAAGGAAAAATACAAAGATATGCAATTACAGAGAATATAATGTTATATACAAAGATGAGCCATCAAAAAGAAAATTGGAATGCAAAATGAGCTTTATTTATTTACTCAATCATTCACTCATTTGTTTTCGAGACAAGGCCTCATTTTGCAGCCCGGGCCAGCTTTGGCCTCACCACCCTACTTCAGCCTCCCAAGTGCTGGGATTACAGGCAAGTACCACCATGGCTGGCTCAAAATTCTTACTTTCTTTTTCTGTATCTTCTTTTGCTTTTTGCAGTGCTGGGGATGCAACCCAGAGCCTTGAGCATGCTAGGCAAGCACCGTACCACTGAGCTATATCCACAGCCCCAAAATAAGAAGTTAATTTTGTAAAGGAACCCAAGTCTGTAGTGCCCAAGCTCCTGACAGGCAGGCCTCATAAAGAAGTGGCAGTGGCCATCGGGGAAGCAGCCATGGGGACTAGTGAGAGCAGAAGAGCACAGAGTTTGGGATTCCAGGCTTCAAGGTCAGGTGCTGAGCAGAGGGGAGCTGCGGGAAGGGGGAGCAGGGGCTGCTGCTGAGAGCAGAAGTCACGGGAAGGCTCCGTCCCCAGGGGAAATTCCTTTCTACCTTAGCGCTCTGGGTACCCCCAGCCCGCCTGCATCCCACGCGCCCTGTTTACTGTGGAAAATGACACATGGGGGCATCTCAACAGCCCACCCGTAGCCTTGGCAATGGGGCGTGGACAGGCAACTCCTCTGGTGCACCCCCAACACCTGCGCATAGGGGAAAGCCACCGTCAGAAGAGGGGTGTGCCGGGCTGAAGGATGGGGGACCCTGTCTCTGTCCAGGGAGGTTCGTGAGACTTGAAGCGTCCAGGATGTCCTCAGTCAAGAGCAGAATATCAGCCTGACGTTCACTAAGATGCCGAGGGTGACACAAAAAGAAAGTTGCTGTAATTTAGAAAAGGTGAAGAATAGGATGTGTCCTCCACCCAGGGGCTGTGGGGCAGCCCACTCATTCCACATGGAAGACTTCATGGTTTTTACAGAATGGAAAGGGAGAGGCAGGAAGTGGTGCAAATGTGTTAGAACCCTGGACCTCCACCAGCCGAGGATGACGAAAGATGGAAAAGGAACAGATAACTCGGCAGGCAACACCAGAAGATGGGAATTGGGAACTCCTAGAAGTGGCAGCGTCAGGACAGTAAAATCCAGAGGTGGGTGGATGGCAGAAGGCTTTTCATTTTAGATCTTTCTAGTAGTTCAGTTTTGCCTTGATCAAGTGTATATGTTTCCTGAATCACTAATAACAATAATAATTTGACAATTTTTTAAAACCCCAAATGAATGTCTCGTTGTTAACTGGGACCTGATAAACAGTAGTTTGCCCCTGCAGGAGACTACTATGCAGCACTGAGAAAGGAAAGGCCATCTGTACAGAAATGGAAAGGGAGTTAGATACGCTAAGTGCAAACACTAAAACACTAAGCTGATAACCAACAGGGTATCATGATCCCAACTGTGTTTTCTAAAACCTCTACGAATATGTTTGCCATCCAACTCAGAGCATTTTTCTCTACAAGTGGCAGAGACTGTTGCTTTTAAGCAAAAAGAGAAATGAGTTGGTGCCTGTAGCTATAAAGTCTGGGGACAGACTTAGAGCTTCGGGGACTACTTGACCCAGGGTTCCAAACAGCTCCACGCTCCCCTCTTCCAGCTCAGGGAGGTCAGCTCATCAGCCCCCCCCCCCCCCCTTAACAAGAACACTGGGTGGGGGAGGCGGCCTTCCCAGAGTGTGGGAGGAGCCCCAGTCGCGTCCTCCCCCTGGTTCCAGCCGGTGGGCTCAGGCCTCCTCCACTAAAACCACAAGCTGCAGGGGCGCAGTCTTCAAAGGGCACGATTGGGTGGTTGTTTCGGGGAGGAATCTGGATGGATTAATGGGATCGACGCCCACCCCATACGCACGGGTGACGTGATTCTCCACGCACAGGAAGTGATCTGGAAAGAAACAAGTAAGTTTGGGGCTCGTGAGGGAGCAGCGCGTTCACTTTTTGAGCAACTTCCGCAAACCCAAGGGCTGACTTGTTACCATCCTGATACCGCTTCTGTCCAGGGTCGGTTGTCATAAAACTGTACCTTGTTCCAAAACATCTTAGCCACAGGTGGCAAAAATCCACTCAAGTGGCCTTACCTGGAGAGGAGGTGGCGCTGCTAGGTGCATCAAGGGAGTCACAAAATCCTGCACCTGCGAAAAAGAGCCACGTGCCGTCTCCTCAGAGGCCAAAGACAGCCATTGAAGGACTAGGAGTCCAGGCCTCTGCCACCCTTTCTTCTGTTTGTTTATGTAAACCAATTTTATTGAGGTGTAGTTTACATCTAGTAAAGCACATATCTTAAGCTCTAGTAATGAAGCCATACTGGATAACATCCCAGAATTCTGCCACCAAGACTGGGCATGACCTGGAAGGCATGGAGTGCAGGACATTTCCATCACTCACCTCTGCTGTGGAACCTCTGGATTGCCGGGTTAGCTGTGCGGTGGCCTGAGAATCACTGGAGTGACTCAGCCACAGAACGCATCCCAGTAACGCATATGCCGATCTGTGGAGTGGTTCTCGCGGACCCTCTGGACACGGAGAACAGCCTGCTGGACGTAGCAAGGTGGGGTTTCGTCTGATCCGGCATGGGCTGCTTCAGCAGAAGTAGAGGTTCTGGGTGTCATCGCGTGTGCCTGTGATCCCAGGGACTTGGAAGGATGAGGCAATAGGATTGAAAGTTCTAGGCCAAAGGCAGCCTGTGCAACTTGGCGAGACCATCTCAAAAATAAAAAAATAAAAAGGGACTACAAGTGCCAACTACCCTTAGGGTAGCTGTAATGAGTAAATAAAATATCTTTAAAGGACTAAACACGATGCTGCCTAGACAGATGCTTACTGAAGGTTAACTATAGCCCATAACCCAAAACCTGCCCCCAAAATGTACAAATGAAAAGGGGGAAGGGGAAGTTGCAACTGTAGGGAAGAGTCAACCAATGAGAGTATAGCGCCTTAGAGAATTACACCAATATTAAAGAACAAAGAAGTATGGAAATTACTAAGTAACTTAGAAAGGTGCTTCTTGTTGTTGGGTGCCTCGAGTCATGTCCGACTCATAGTGACCCTTACAGGGCTTTTAATGGCTGAGTGTTTGGGATTGCCACGTCCTGCTCCCACTTTTGCGGTGCTGGGAATGGAACTCAGGACCTCAGAGACTGTAGAGCGGTGCTCTAGCAACTGAGCTAAATCCCATCCAGAAAAGTACTTAGCATAGTGAAACCCAGGACCCACACTTATATGTTAACGTATGCCTGTGACAATGTCAAAGAAGGAAATACATTTAAGTGGTTTTAGTGGATTATTTTCATGGGTAACTTGCATTCCTTTAGGCCTCACCAAACTAAAGAAACAGGTTGAGCGTCACAGGAGCAGCAGGAAGCTACGCTGGCTTGGGCCCTAACAGGTGAGTGGACTGCTAGTGCCTACTTGCAGAGCTGTGTGGAGTTCAGAGGCACAGGGCGGTGAAATCAACTCACCACGCCTGCCATGGACGCAGAAGTAGAAGTAGCAGGTGCATGAGTTGTATATTTGCCATTCCAGTCCTCCAGACTGCACTTTGCCTACAGCTTATTATTTTTTGAATTGAGGTATAATTAGCACAGCAAAGGGTAATGATCTCAGGTGTTTGGCTTGATTGAGTTTGACAAATGTCTGCACCCCTGGGACTATGACCCAAACAAGTCATAGGACATTTTTCATCATCCTGAAAGTTCCCTCATGTCCCTCCTAATCACTTGCGCCATCCTCAATCACATTCCAATTTCTGTCACCATAGATTCATTTTTGGCTGTTCTTGGATTGCACAGACATGAGCATGGACTCTTGTATTTGGTTTCTTTGGCTCAGCACAATATCTGTGAGAATTATCCATCCTATGGAAATGGGAGAAGGGCCTGGCAATCCACTCCCAAGGCAATCCCGATGCACTCAGCCATTGAAAACCCTATGAGGGTCGCTATGAGTCGGATACTGACTCGATGGCACCTAACAACAACAACAACATCGTACATTCTATTACTTAGTTACTGAATATTTTTCATTACATGGGGAATTTATCCTTTTTCTTATTGATGGACATGTGGATTGTTTTCAGCTTGAAGCTGTTATGAATGCAGTTGCATATAAACAATCATGTACAAATCACTTTGTGGCGTGTGTTTTCATTTTTCCTGAGTGGGTATCTAAGAATGGAATTACTGGATCATAGGGTAGATGCATATGTGTTTCATTTCATAAGAAACTGTTGAACAGTTTCCAAAAATGGTTATATCATTTTGTGTTTGCTCCAGATGTTTGCCAACACGGGTGCCATCCCATTTTTAGCCTAGCCTGTTGCGTGAAGTGACACCGCATTGCAGCTTTAATTCCATTTCTCTTATGGCTAAGGTTTTGGAGACCTATTTCCTATGTTTAGCCACTGGGATAGCTGCTGTTGTTAAGTGTTCCCATGTGTTATTTATTGAGTATTAAAATAGCTTTACCCTTAAAAGGAAATGTATGGGAAGCTCCTCTGGGGACCGGGATCTGACTTCCATATCAAGGTTCTTTTGTTGTTGTTCGTTGCTGCTGAATTCATAACTTTCCGTGCCTGACTGTCTGGATTTCTTAGCTCTAGTGACTGGGTGCTCTTTCTTCTTGTGTTCCGGTCCTCTCGCCTCCCCGCACAAAGCCCGCTCTCTTTCTCAGCCTCGGTGGCTGCTGGGCTGTCCTTCTGCTGGCCATCCCACCAGGGGCTCCCGGTGCCCTTCCCCTCAGAGCGAGTGTTGCTTGGTGACCATCTCTGACGGGTCCAGTTCTGCCTCTCTTCCCAGCTCCTCCTGCCCCGGGGCCAGGCATCTAGAAGCATCCGCTCTGGGACGTCTGGAGGCTCAGTGGTGTGGATTCAACACCCGTTCAGAGCAGCTGCTAGAGACACGGGGGGATCTGGCTGGCTGGCTGTCTGGCTTGTGTTCTGGGATTTTTCTTTTGCCTGAGTAAAGTACTTTGCTGGTACTTTTTCTCAAATGAAAACAAAACAAAACAAAACAAAACAAAACTCCTATTTGTCACGACTCTAAGTGGGAAAAGAAAATGCTGGCAATTTGAGCAGACAGAACTGCCATCATCTGCTGTCCCCACCGAGGCCTGTTGTCCCCACATGCTCCTGCACCCTCCCCAACTCTGCCTTGGCATTACTTCTTAATTAAGATCAGTATTTGAGCTGTGGAGGAGCCGTAATGATGGGAATCAAGCTTGAGTCTCTGGCGGTGTCTCATTGAAACACTTCAATGGCACATTCTCCTGCTGGGTGGCTCACAGGCAAATGAATAAAAATAGATTAATAAGCAAGCTTTTTCTGCCAGAAAGCCTGGACCTAGAAGGCTGGCATGGCTGACCTGGAAAGCCAGGGGACATAGCTGTCAGAGTACCAAGGACCAAAGCAGTAGGGGTTTTGTAGCAAATTTGCCTGGTGACCTATTTCCAGGATGCACAGGGATGCTGGGGGTGTTAGGATCTGGGTTTGGACTCAGCTACATCATAAACTGACCATGCTGCAGGCTGAACCTTACTCTCCTCCACCTCTGTAAAATGGAAAGAAGGATGCCTGCCTTGTCCATTAACGCAGTCAACTAAGAAACATACCGAGCCCTGGGCCAGGTACGGGGCAGCGCTTGAACAGCACATAGACCTATTCCAGCTCCATGGCGCTCGCTCTCTGGTTGGGAGGGCAGACATTAGAATCAGTAAGTAACGCATGGTGGGTTTTTTGCTGGTGGAAGTACCCGGAACTATGGTAGCTCAGAGGAAGGGCATTTGAACCAGGCATGGAGGGCAGGGAGGGCTTCCAAAAACTGATCAATAAGCAAATCTCCCAAAGGGGAGTAGTGAACAGGCAAAGACAGGAGAAGAGCATTCTCGGCTGGAAAGAGCAGGTATGGACAGGGGGCTTTGGAAAGGGAAAATGCAGAGTACATAAAAGAAACCGGAAGACTTTTAGAAACTGGGCCTAGGAGGCAGTTGTTGTTAGGTGCTGTTGAGTCTGACTCATAGTGACCATACATACAACAGAACAAAACCCTCCCTGACACTGTGCTGTGCCCAGCACTATGTCAGTGCTTCTCTGCTATTCATAGAGTTTTCAATGGCTGACTGTTTCGGGATTGTTTTGGAGTGGGCTACTAGGTCCTTGCATTTTTGCAGTGCTGGGGATCAAAGCCAGGGTCTCAGAGAGCTCAGAGCAGCACTCTCCCAATCAAGCTAAATCCCAGCTGGGAAGGCATAGTGTGTAGAGATGGAGAAGGCTGGAGAGAGAGAAGCAGGGGCCAAGTCAGAGAGCTGTTCTGAGTACCAGGGAAGATGGTGCATATCAGAAATCCTTATTCGTCATAGAATGCTTTGCAAACGTGAGGAGTTATGGTGGCCAGACTCCCTCATGGGACCCCAGTATGCCTCAACTTTGGCCATTCACATCTGGGTCGTCCCCTTCGATTCTGATTCTGGGCTTGTCCTGTGTAATCCAGAGAACATAGCAGGAACGGAAGGGTGTGATATCTGAGGCTGGTCGTAAAAGCTTGCAGATGTGTTTTGAGTCCTTCACTGTGGGCAAAGGCAAACCTCTTATCGTGGGGACCCTCCAGCAGGTGTGTAGACATAACCATGTGGACAGGCATGGGGATCTCTCACTGATTCCCAGTACCAGTTGGCACCTATGATCAAACCTCCAGATGACCTCGGTGCTGGCTGGCCCCTTGACTGCAATCTCACAAGGGACACTGAGCCAGGGCCATCTGAAGAGCTTCTTTCTCAATTCCTGACCTACAGAACTGTCAGAGTTAGTTTTGGGGAAAGATGATTCCCCCTGGCGCTGCTCACTGAGACCGCTCAGACCACACGGACATGTGGTTGACCCATTTTCAGGGGTTCAGCTCAGTTGGTAAAGTGCTGCTCTGAGCTCTCTGAGGCACTGGGTTCAATCCCCAGCACCATGAAAATGGGAGAAGGACTTGGCAATCCACTCCCAAAGCAATCCCAATACAAACCAGCCACTGAAAACTCTATGAATAGCAGAGAGGCACTGACGTGGTGCCGGGCATGGCACAGTATGGGGAAGTGTTTCGTTCTGTGGTACATAGGGTAGCTATGAGTCAGACCCAACTCAGCAGCACCTAACAACAACAACAAAAATCTTTAGCTCAGAAAACAAGCAGGGACTGACTAGCATCTGTCAGACCCTCAGTGAAGTCCCCCCTGCCCCCTGAGAGGAAGCTGGAATCCTGCCACTCCTCATCCCATCTGCTATGGCACCTCACTTAGTGCACACAGGGCTGCCCCCCATGGGGTGGACAGAGGGGACTCTCAGGAAAGAAGAGTTCTTGGGCTATGACAATGTCCCTGAAGTGTCTTTTACAGAAGCCATGGCCTGCATAAACCTGGACCTCCTCCCCAAGTCTCCAGAGCCACAGAGCAAGACCCAAAACACTCTTCTTAGTTAAAGCTCCTCTGGCCTACTATTATGAAGATGACTTTCTCAGAACATTCTGTTGCTTTATTTTAAGATACAATGCCTTACTCACTTTTACTTGTTGACTCTGAGTTTAATGTCCCCAGTAAGCCAACTATGGGATGAAATATAAATGTCTATAACTTGGCCCTAACTATTTGAAGGGCTTTGTGGGTTCCTGAGAATGTCTGAGCATCAGCACTTGTAGAGATGCCTTTTAGCTCTAAATGGGGTAGGACTTTATCTTATCAAGGCAGTGTAATGGTTTAAATCTAAAATGTCCCCCAAAGATTAATAACTAGAATATATAAAGAGCTCAAAAAATTAAACACCAAGAAACCAAAGTATCCAATCAAACAGTGAGCAAAGGAACCAAACAGAGACTTCTCAAAAGAGGAAAAAGAAATGGCCAACAATCATATGAAAAAATGCTCAGCATCCTTAGCCATCAGGGAAATGCAAATCAAAACTATGATGAGATACCATCTCACCCCAGTCAGAATGGCTACCGTCAACAAAACAAAAAACAACAAAGCCTGGGGAGGATGCGGGGAGAAAGGAACCCTTATGTGCTGCTGGTGGGATGCAGGTTGGTGCAGCTACTGTGGAAATCAGCATGGCGGAAAAACTAACAATAGAACTACCGTAGGATCCAGCTATACCACTCTTGGGTGTGTATCTGAAGGAATATAAATCTGTATACCGTAAAGATACCTGCTCATCCATGTTTATTGGGGCATTATTCACAATAGGCAAGACATGGAACCAATCTAGGTGTCCATCAACAGATGAGTAGATAAGGGAACTATGATGCATATACACCACAGAGTTTTATTCAGCCATAAGGAAAGACAAACTATGCTATTGGCTGGAGAATGGATGGATCTAGAGACCATCATATTAAGTGAATTAAACCAGACCCAGCAAGATAAAAATTACATGTTTTCTCTCATCTGTGGATATTAGACATCAATATATATCCATTGTTAAAACATAGATCATGAAACGGAAGAGACCTAAGTAAGGAAAGTTAATGGACTAAAAAATAGGAGGAGGGGGCAAGAAGAAAGGTTAATAGGAGAAAACAAAGAAAATATCACATATGTTGACCTTATGGCAAAATCAGGATGTACGTATGTAGATAGACATACTCAAAAAGAAATAAAAATAAAAGACATGCAAGTAGAAGGGAGACCATTGGTCGGGAGGGAGAGGATGGGGAGGGAGGTTATGGGAGGGTCAGGCGGAAGTGCATGTGGACAATGACAATGAAGTGCACATGGGGAACTGTCATCATGAGACCCATTGAGTTGTACATTAAAAGTTAATGATAAAAATGAATACAAATAAAGAAGTAAGTGTCCCCCAAGGGCTGGGTGTTTAAATCCTTGGTCCCCAGGTGGTGACGCTGTTTGTGGAGGCTGTGGAACCTCGGGAGGTGCCCTGGCTTACAGCAGTAGGTCACTGAGGAGGCTAACCCAGGCCCTGTTCCGGGGGACCTCTCTGCTTCCTGCCTCGGATCTGCTGCGCTTCCCATCACGATGAGCTGGGAGCCTCTAAACCGTGAGCCATAATAAACCTTTCCTCCGCTACCTGTTTCTGCCAGGTATTGTGCCACAGCAATGCACAGTCAGTGACCAGTGGCCAGGGACCATGGCAGAGCCTGACCGATTGCCACGGCCTTGCTCCCCAAGAGTCCTGGTACAATGCATCCTCCGTGGCCGGTTTCCTACGTTTTCTCTCTGAGAAACTGCTACTCCTCCTCCTTCTCCTCTTCAGTGTCATCCCAAAGCATTGACCAAAGGCCTGTTGTATGGATAGCTCTGGGCACATGCTTTAAAAACCCTCACGGTTCCGAGGTGAATAACAGAGAGAGCCATGGAGAGCACACAGTAGTGGAAGGGAAAGGCCTCCCAGAGGCCTTAGGGTCCCAGAGCTGAGTGGGAAGTTTCGGAGCGTTCCCGTTATCTCAGAGGCAGCACAGGAGTCCATTCAAAAGTCATCTCTAGTAGCTGGGCCTCCACCCTTTCCACCCAGACCCTCCAGTGGCCTGTGTTAATGCACATGGGCCCTCCTCTGCTGCAATGATTCATGGTCAATCTGCAGGACACAGGGAAACCTGGGCCCCTCCAGCCCAGCTCTGTCAGTGTTGCACAAGGTGGCCAGGGAGACCCTGTTGCTTTGCCAGTTTTCCAAGAGCAAACATCGCAGGGGACAGAGCAGAGGTAAACGGCAGATGGTGCTTTTCAAGAATGGGTACAGCAATGTTTTCAGACCCACACTTTCCTCCTGAACCTCATTCCTCCCCTACCAGGTGTACAGCCCCCTCCCCCTCCCCAGGAGTTTATGAAGGCCTGTGGGGGGCCCTGTTAAAGAGGGTGGGGGAAGTAACACTGTGACCACTGAGGCAGGGACAGAAGAGGCCTTCTCCTGGCTTGCCCACACAGGACAGGCCATCTTAGAACCCAGCCGGAGTGTTAAGAGGCCCAGGCCCTTTTGAGAAGCCGTGCGGTGCTCTGGACAACAGTCCCAGCTAAAGTCTCAGCCAATAGCCGGCAGCACCCACTGCACACACGGTGAACAAGACTTCAGCAATGCCAGCTCCTGCTAGCATCAGGCCACCCTCACCTCGAGGCTGCTCCAAGACAGCAAGGAGCAATGGCACCCACTACGTCCCGTTCAAACTCCTGACCCACAGAATCCATGAGTGTAGTAACACATGGCCGTTGTATGCCACTGCCCCAGGGTGATTTGTTACACAGCAGTAAGAACTAGGTATGCAAGCTGTTTTATGAAAGGCCAGGTAGATTTAAACAGACCAATGAAGTACAATGCTTGTAGCACTGTGCCATCCCTCTTCCCCTATGGCCCTGGTATTCCTATCTGTGTCCCCAAATCATGTCACACCCAGAGAAGCATGGTACAGGCAAGAATTTTAATCTTGATTCATGTTTCTCTCAAAAAAATATAAGAGAATCCAAGTTAGATGAAAGCAAATCATCAAAGTCTCCTGTTCTCTATTCAGTGCCTTCAAACTCCTGCAATGACTTATTTCCTTCTTCTGTTCTAACATAATTCCCTCGCCCAGAATGTCTTTCCCCTCTTGGGGCTTTGACTTCCCCTGTATGAATGCCTTTCCACACAGCATGCGCCTCTGACATTGCCCAGTCCCACCGTGCTCGGCAGCCATAGGCATTCCTACAGCACTGTCGTGGCCGTTCATTTGATAATCATCCTACACATCTTTTCTTTTGAACCTCAAATCTAGAGATGGAAAAGAAAATGACCCAAAAAGAAACAAAACCTGAACAGTCCTATATTTGGAAGATAATTGAATTTATAATTTAAAAAGCCATCACAAAGAAAATTCTAGACTCACTGGTGAATTTTATCAAAAAATTGAGAATTAAATAATATGAAACCTGGCAAAGCCAGGTGCTGTGGTGCACACCTGTAATTCCAGCAACTCAGATGGCTAAGGCAGGAAGATGGTGAGTTCAAGGCTGGAGGCAGCCTGTGCAACTTAGCAGGACCCTGTCTCAAAATGAAAAATAAAAATGTGGCTGGGGGTGCAGCTCAGTGGCAGAGAATTCGCCTAGCATGCACAAGGCCCTGGGTTCAATCTCCTAGTACTACAAAAATAAAATAACAAATGAACAAAACAACCTGACAAAGACATTACGTGTGTATGTGTGTGTGTGTGTAGGACAATATGCCTCATAAACCTAGGTTTCAGTCCCTGGTTTCTTGGTCCCATGTGTTTGGGTAGAACATCATGGTAGGGCATGGGTGTCGTGGAAGAGAAGTATTCATGTTTTGGTAGCGAGGATTCAGAGAGAGGGAGGACAGGAAGGGATCAGGGCAAGATATAGCCCACAAGGGCAAACTCCCAGTGACCTGCTTCCTCCAAGTAGCCTCCACCTCCTACCTTTCACCACCTCCCCAAAATGCCATCACATTATGAGTCCATCAAGGGATTAATCTACTCATTAGGTCAGAGTCCTCAGCATCTAAGTTTCTCAGGAAACACCTTCACAGACACACCTAGAGGTGTGTTTTACCAATCTCCCAGGTGTTTCTTAATCCAATCAAGTTGACAATCAAAATCAACCATCACAATGGCCAAATGAAGTTATCGCCAAAATGCAAGTTATTTCACATTGAAAAAGTAATCAACGTATATGTTCTGTATGAAGAAATCACCCCCCCAAATTTGGCAACCTAAAGTAATGAATGTTTTTTTAAATTAATTTATTTTTTTAATCTTAGTGATTTTGTGGTGAGGAATCCAGCTGCTGTTTAACTGGCTTCTCTGGCAAGGGTGTCTCATGAGGATGCATTCACACATAATGATGCAGAATAAATGTTTTCCGCTAAGAGTAGGAGCAAAGCAAGGATGCTTTCTTTTACCACTTCTATGCATCATTTTCCTACAGATCATAGCAAGTTCAATAACACAAGAAAAATAAATAAAACCCCAAAATATTGGACAGAGCCAAGCATGGTGGCACCCGCCTATAATCCTGGCATTGGGGAAGGTGAGACAGGAGGATCAGTCTGGGCTACTTAGTGTGAGTTCAATGCCAGCATGGGCTATACAGTGAGATCCTGTCACAAAAAATAAAATAATAAAACTGGATAGGAAGAAGTAAAGCTATCTCTACTTGTAGACAATATGATCTTATACAGAAAATCCTGAGGGAAAGCCAAGCATGGTGCTCACATCTGTAATCCCAGCAATTTAGGAGGCAGAGGTAGGGGTATCGTGAGTTCCAGGCCAGAGGCAGCCTGCATAGCTTAGCAGGACCCTGTCTCAAAATACAAAGTAAAAATATGGGCTGGTGGTGTAGCTCGGTGGTAGAGCACTTACAAGAAGCATGTCTGAGGTCTTGGGCTCGCCCTTCATGTACTGCAAAAAAAGAGGAGAGAGAGAGAGGGAGAGAGAGGAAAATCCTAAGGAATTTTGTAAAAATTTACTACAAGTAATAAACTAATAGGTGAACTTAACAAAGTCATCAAATACAAAATCATATAAAAATTTTTATTTGTATATACTATTACAAACAATTAGAAAATAATTTTAAAGATATAATTTAAAATAGCACCAAAACATTAAAAATTTAGGAATAAACGTAATGAAAGATGTACAAGATCTCCACTAAAAAACCTAAAAAAAATTTAGAACAAATTCAGGATTAACAGGCCAAAAGAGAAAAGCAATCATTTACATAAAAAGCAGTCATTTAACAAATTTCTACTCCTATTTATGATGAAAAATTTGTTTTAGAAAAATTGAGTAGAAGAGAACCCCTTCAAATACAGCTGCCAAAACATGGTACATGTTCAGTTAGCTACATCTGGTATGTCTGGGTGATAAGTCACCCTACAATGTAGGGACGAAAACCACGACAATTTATGTTTTGCCTGATCCTGTACAGTGTTAAAAGCTGTGCTGTTTTTCTGGTCCATGCGACATTGCCTGGGGTCACTCACTCACCTGCATTCAGATGGTCGCGGGGCTGGGCAGGAAGGTCCCAGAAGGCTTCACTCCTCAGCACCACATGGCCTCATCCTTCTTCACAGCATGGCACAGCTGCCTCAGGCTGGGCATGGAACTAACCTAGCACCACCCTTACCATATTCTCTTGATCAAAGCAAGTCAAGTGGTGGGGAGCCAAGTCCAGCTCTTGAAGGGGAGAATGGTGTTCGTGTACAGGGAGCCCAGGAGTTAGTGGTCCATCTCTGAAGACCGTCTACCACAACTAATGGATGAATGGGCTGGGATTTAGCTCAGTTGGTAGAGTGCTGCGCTGCAGTCTCTGAGGTCCCGAGTTCGATTCCCAGCACCACAAAAATGGGAGAAGGGCCTGGCAATCCACTCCCAAGGCAATCCCGAAACAGTCAGCCATTGAAAACCCCCTGAGGGTCACTATGAGTCGGATACCGACTCGATGGCACCTAACAACAACAACAACAACAACAATGGATGAATAGATGAAGGAATGCCTGAGTTGGCGCCTTCCTTCCAACTCCCACTCTGGTGAACGAAACAAGGGAACTAAACGATGCATTCTTGCTTCTTTTAAGAAGACCACACACTGTGACGGCTTTTCTTATGTCTTTCCTGGTGACAGGAGCTCCGCTATGATGCTAGCTTAAATGAAATGGCTGACAACCTTTAGCATCTTTATTTAATGTCCTTTTGGTTCCTCCAGCCTCCTCCTGTCCTCTTCTCCCACTCAGTTTCTTATTACCTTTTTCTCTCAAATTCAAACGCAAGACTAGAATCTCTCATTTGCAGGCAAGGAAGATATCTTCACTTTGTCTACCTTATAGGACCCAAAGAAATGAACTGGGGGGCAGGACCACCATTGAGACCCCAGAACTACAGAGTTACCGATGTGTAGGACCAGCCTGAGAAAACTCAAGCAAGAGTTGAGCCCAGCAAAGCCACAGGGCAGGGATTTCTGAGGCCCTGGAGACCCACCATCTGCCCCAGTGTGCCCAGAAGGTGGCACATGGAGCCAAAGATGGTTCTGGAGTCCTAACATTCCATGTTGTCTGCCCTGTTGTTTTGGGACTCACTCGGGGCCTATTTCTCCCTTTTGGAAGAGAATGCCTGTCCCACCACTATACTTTGATTTCATTTTATAGGCTCTCATGTAAACAGGAGCTTGTGTGCTTTGAGCCTTATCCAAATCTGATTCAGACAGACCCTGGACTTTGGACACTCGAGTTGATGCTGGAATGAGTTAAGACTTTGAGGTTATTAGGATGGAATGACTGTATTGTTTGTGTGAAAAGGACATGAATTTGGGGGGCTGAAGGAAGAATGCTGTGGTCTGAATATGTGCCCCAGATTTTCACGCATTGGAAATTTATGCCCAAAGTCATATGCTAATGGAAGTTGGAAGTGAGGTCTTTGAGAAATAACCAAGATTAGATGTTGTTATTAGGGTGGGGCCTCTACGATGGCATTAGTGGCTTTTATAAGAAGAAGAAGAAAGACCTGAGCTAGCACACTTGGCCAGTCTCATCAGGTCACGCCCTCTGCCGTGCTGATGCAGCAAGACAGCCTTCACCAGAGGCTGAGCGATACCCGAGCTGTGCCCTTGGACTTCCCAGTCTCCAGAACCACAGACCAAATAAACTTCTATATTCTGCAGATTATCTGGTCTCAGGTGTTTTGTTATAGCAATAGAAAACAGAATAATACGATGCTTCCCATTGCTTTATCCTAGGCACTCTAAAGAAAGATACAACGAGGGTGGCCTTCTGTGCTGGCTGAAAGGAAGGAAGCTCCCAGTGATACTAGCTTGCCACGGCATTTCAGCAGTCCTAGGGAGTGGCAACATGTTCCATCTCCACAGGTGTACCTTAAGGTCCTCATTTTTCCTCCTTCAGAGGAGAGAAAGAATCTAGCAATGGAGAGCTGTAAGAGATGTTTGACATCACCCTTCCTTCTTTGACAAATGAGTGAACAGAGCCCCAGAGAAGTCAGAGTGATTCACCTAAGGCCACACGGCCACTTGGAAGGTCACCAATCTTGTCATGGTAGGCTTTGTGCACCCACTGCTCATAGGTGGCCACTTGCTGACACAGTATAGCTAACACAGTATAGGCTCTGGAACTCTGTTGTGTGATACAGTAGTCACAAACCACACGGGGCTCCTGAGCATTTGAAATGTAGTTAGTGTGACTGAGGAAATAAATATTTTTTACCTTAGTTAATTTAAATGAAAGTGTAAACCCTGTTACCTGATTCAATTATTAGGAAACTTGGAGTCTGGAATAATGTGGGTATGTGAATCTATGCTTTCAATGTGTTATGTGTGAAATCTAAATATAGATCAAGTATTTCCAATGAAAATTTAGTGAATTGAGATGTGCTGCAAGTATCAAATACCCAATGGGTTTCAAAGATTTAGTATGGAAAAAATGTAAAATATCTCATTAATAACTTACACATTGGTCATATGTTGAAACAATCTTTTGGATACATTGGGTAAAGTAAGACATATTAATTCCATCTGCTTTTTATTTTTTAAATGTGGCTACTAAAAAATTAAAATTACATGTGTGATTTGCCTTATAATTTTATTGGGATGGAGTCCGTGTCCACATTTAAATCCCTGAGCAACTATTTTATCAGCCCCATGACCTTGGGCAAATTAATGGGTAGCTTTGAAGAGAGACTGTTTTCTCTGAAAAATAAAAGGAGAATGGG
This sequence comes from Pedetes capensis, assembly GCA_007922755.1. Taxonomy (NCBI): domain Eukaryota; kingdom Metazoa; phylum Chordata; class Mammalia; order Rodentia; family Pedetidae; genus Pedetes; species Pedetes capensis. The sequence goes on along the minus strand of VMDO01000805.1, from coordinate 165,107 downwards.
AGCCAGGTATGGTGGCACATGCCTTTAATCCCAGAGATTCTGGAGACAGAGGCAGGAAGATTTTGAGTTCGAGGTCAGAGATATTTTGTATAACTTAGAGAGACTCTGTCTCAAAATACAAAGTAAAAAATGGGCTATGGATGCAGCTCAGTGGTGAGGACTTAGAAAAAGCATGCATGAGGCTCTGTGTTCAACTCCTTAGTACTGTAGGAGAGAGGGAGAGGGAGAGGGAGTGGGAGAGGGAGAGGGAGAGGCAGAGAGAAGGAGATAGAGATAGAGATAGAGATAGAGATAGAGAGAATGAGAATATGTGAGGATTCTGGGCCTCATTGTATGATGTCATGATGCTCCAAGCAAAGGCAGTCACTTTAACTTGCTATGTAGACGTGGGGCCAACAGCATGGTAGGGATATTCAAGGAAGGAAAAGGCCAGGGTCCTTGATGCTGACAAAGTAGCTGAACCTCTGGACTTGTCATCAAATGAGGAAACAAATTCCCTAATTACTTAAGCCAGCATTTTGTAGATGAAAGAACAAGTTGTCTCTGGGGAAAGATAAACACACGAAGCTTCTACAGTGATGTTGAAGGCAAAGATGCATGGGTTAGACAGTTGGGAACATATAGGACATATGTGATGCTTGGGCTGAGAAAAAGTGTGGGACAGGTGTTACAGCAAAGATGGCAGGAGGAGCGAGATCACAGAGACAGGAAATCTGGGACACAGCCAGGACCTCCCCATCTCTCCAAATGGAGGACATGAAAGCTCTGTCAATGCTACAGGCTAGGGATCATTATGGGCTGTTGTTTTATTAACTGACCTAAGGAAGAACGAACACAAGCACTCAGTTCAATGATGGTAAATCCTATGGTTAATTGTAGAAAAGGAAAATTGTCACATTGAGGCAGAAAAATACAGACCACTGAACAAGGAGTGGGAAGCATGGGCTTTGGTCTGGTTTCTCCCACTTCCTACCCAGATAAGCAATTCCCTTGACCTCTGAGTCACAGAATACTCACCACGCATTAGGAGGTGCTTGGAGCTCAAATAACAGAAAAGTCCCAGCAATCTGGAAAATCATGCCCTCACCTAACTGGAGGTTCAGAGCTTGGGTGACATCAGTGCACTGAGCAGCTCAGCCCAACGTGTTCAGGAGCCAGGTTCTGTTCATGGCCCTGCTCTGTCATCTCAGTGGGTTATATTATTAGTTTAGTAGTAAGATTGTAGCAGCAATTCCAGAAGTCACTTCCAGATAAGGAAATTTCCAGACCGATTCTTTTTGAGGAGCAGAGAAAAATCTCTTGAGACATCCAGCAAAGTTCCTCTCATTTCTCACTGACCAAAATCGAGTCACACGTCCTAAGCCAATCATTGAGAAAACTGGATTATTCGTGAAGCTGGAGATCAGGTCACCTTCTTCTAAGACCTCTGAGGCAGAAATAGATATGAAACAAAACTGAAGGTTTTGCTTAAAAGGAACAAATGTACTTACGGTATCTGTTCAATGCTCACAGTACTATCCTGGACGTCACAGGCAGGGTAGTAAGGAATATCAACCGAAAGAACTAGACTGCCTTCTAAAGTTTTGTAAAATATAAATACTATGAGATGAACAATGACAGGCTCAAAGGAAAATGTCTGGGACATCTAATTAATTTTGAACATTAGCCCAAAGCCTTCCATTTTGGTTGGGCTTAAATTTCCCTTTCACATTGCAGTCCAGAGTTGGAAGGGTGACCTTGAATTCCCTATTAGCCCATCTTTGTCCTTGGTCCACCTTACCCTGATTTCATCAATTTCTAAGAAACAGTGATTGGGGCTGTGGTTACTTAAGTTCCCAGCTATAGGGAAAATTTTCTGCTTTTTTTCCCACAATTTGACCAAATCCTAGGTTCCGGGTTGAATCCGTTACCTCTCGTCGTGTTGATGGAAGAACATTATTCTTTTTCTTGAGAGCAATTCCTCAGTTTCCAACTTGCAAGTTTTAAGCAGACAGGCCAGCATGGAGTCACCCAACACTACCGCTTCCCTCACCTGAAGTTTTCAAGCACATCCAGGCCGACCTTCCTGTCCTGTTGTCCAGGAGCTAGTATTCATGGTTATGGCCCCCTGAACGTCCTGGAGTAGTTTGCAAAAAAGAAAGCCCCATCTGGATCAAAGAACAAAGGATGATGTCTCCTGCCACTTCTCTGGCCATGCCCACTTGGGCACAAATCCTCCTGTTGCAGCAACTTGTAATTCTGTTGCTGATAGTGATGTTTTACCGAGTGGTTACAATGTGCCCATTACCACTCTAAATGGCAGAAGAGCTCTGTCTCATTTACAGTCCCAGAAAACCTATGAGTTTGGTATTATTGTTATTTCCTACTTCACAGATCAGGCAACAGGGGCTTAGAGATATTATACATTTCCCCAAGGCCTCACAATCTTTTTCAATTTTCACTGTCTTTTCTTCCTCACTCCTACCCCATCATCCACTTAGTGATCTCCAGCCCAGTGGTGCTGGGTGATCAGAGTGATCAGAGGAGATGGGATGAGGGACCTGTGTGTGAGTCTGACCTTGATGCAACATCTTGGAGGCAAGAGGATCGTTTTGTCTCTTCCTCCTATGAACATCAACAAGGCCCCTCTATGGCCAGATCCTTCTCTATCCAGACTACATAATCCTTCAGGTCAACTCTAAGGACACGGAAGGATGAAATGATCTAAGTCAATCCATCAGAATCCCTGGGGGGTAGGACTACGTTGCACCAGTACTGTTTAAAGCTCCCCAGGTGATTCCAGGGCCTTGGGTTTAACTCAGTTGGTAGAGTGCTTCCTCTGCACGCTCTGAGACCCTGGGTTCAATCCCCAGCACTATAAAAAATAGGAGAAGGACCTAGCAGCCCACTCCTGAAGCAATCCCAAACAACCAGACATTGAAAACCCTATGGATAGCAGAGAAGCACTGACATAGTGCCAGGCATGGCCCAGTACCGGGGAGTGCTTCATTCTGTTGTACACAGGGCTGCTATGAGTTAGACCTGACTCAACAGTGCCTAACAACAATAACAGGTGATTCCATTTTGTGGTTAAGGCTATGAATCAATTAGTGATCGAAAACAAAAGGAAATGAAATATGGTCCTGTTTAAGGAAAATTCAGGGCTGGGATTTAGCTCAGTTGGTGGAGCACTGCTCTGCAGTCTCTGAGGTTCCAGGTTCAATTCCCAGCACCAAAAAAATGTGAGGCAATCCCAAAAAAATCAGCCATTGAAAACTCTATGAGGAGCTGGGCGTGGTGGCGCACGTCTGTAATCCCAGCGGCTTGGGAGGCGGAGACAGGAGGATCGCAAGTTGGAGACTAGAGGAAGTCTATGTAACTTAGTGGAAGTAAGGAAAAAAAATAAAAGGGCTGGGGGTGCAGCTCAGTGGTCCAGCACTTGCAAAGCATGCAGGCGTGAGGCCCTGGGATCAACCCCCAGTACCACAAAAAAAAAAAAAAAAAAAAAGAAAAAAGAAAACCCTATGAGGGTCACTATGAGTCTGACAGGACTCGATGGCACCTAACAACAACAACAATGAAAACTCGGTGTGAGGGTTGGTGATTCCTCCCAAGAGACCTGTCTGCCACGTGGGCACATTTCCAGTGCCCTGAATGAATCCCCAAATGAATGTGCTCAGTATTAAGAGATCTTAGTATGCACAAGGTTTGAGCCCAGGGACATAATCCAGTCACCGAAAGATTCTTTTAAGTAGGAAGCATCCCAATCAGTAGACCTCACATTTGCTCCACAGCTTAGAATCACCCTTTCAAAACCCACCTGGACGATCCCTTTTTTTAACACACAAAAGCAGGTGAGCTTGCTTTATCAGCTTTACCCTAGGCACTGTAAAGAAAGATACAACTAGGGTGGCCTTCTGTGCTGGCTGAAAGGAAGGAAGCTGTGCTGCCGCAGGTCGGGGGGGTTTACTCTGGTGAGGAAGGACTGGAAGGGGACAAGAGGGGGCCGGTGTGGGGGCTGGCCACATTCTGTTTTCTTTATCTGGATGCCCACTGCATGAGTGGGTTCAGTTCTGAAAATATGAGCTTCGATGTTGTTGTTGTTAGGTGCTGTCAAGTCAGGTCCAACTCATAGCAACCCTATGTACAACAGAACAAAACATTCCCCAACACTGAGCCATGCCAGGCATTACATCAGTGCTTCTCTGCTGTCCACAGGGTTTTCAGTAACTGGTTGTTTTGGGATCGCCTCAAGAATGGGCTGCCAAGTCATCTTCCTATTTTTGCAGTGCTAGGGATTGAACTCGGGGCCTCAGAGAGTAGCACTCTGTGAACTGAGCTAAACCCCAGCCCACGAGCTTCAATAAAAAGCTTCAAAGTGGCATCAGCCGGGTAAGTCAAATTGTTCTGGAGCATGGTAGCCTCCTCAAACAGGGGTGGGCGTGCAGCTCTCCCTCACCCTGGCAGGGGAGCAGGCCTTTCTGGCCATCCAGGAAGGATATTTGGGGAAGGCCTCAGACTCTCTGGCAGGTTTCTCTTGGTTCCAGGCCAACCATGGGCTCTTACGGTGCCTTCAGATGCTACCACCTTCTCCACAATGTCAGCTCTGCATTCTGGACCGGCCCTTCTCTAGGGAAGAAGTAGCACCTCGAACTCACGTGCGCACCTCAGGGGAACAGCCTCGGTGCCCACACAGTGCGTGTCATCCAGCTGAGAAGCATACACACACACACACACACACACGCACACCACGCGCGCACAGACGCGCATGCGTGTGCACACATGCACACACATGCACACGCGCGCACACACACACACACACACACACACACACACACACACACACACTCCATCTGTGCCTCTTCCTGTGTCCCCTCCCTCCCACAGAATATCCTCCTCCACCTGTCTTTGTTGCTGCATTGTTCAGGACCCCAGAACGCAGAGAGCGCAGAGAGCGATAAAAATAATTCCTTTTAACATGATAATTCATTGCCACAACGGGGCTTCTCAGCATTGTTTGCTAAATTACCCTTTCAGGAACTGTGAGCAACAGAACTGGCAGAACCCAGCGATGGAGTCTGGCCAGGGAGGCGGCCAGGACAGTGCGCATGCAGAGGCCGGCTCCGAAGCTTTCCATCTTCTTGCCAAGGAACATTAACAGACCCCTAGCAAATCTAAAACACTCTCCCTGAATGTACTACACGCATTTTCCAGAACCGTCTGGACAATCCATGGAATAACACTCCATGAGAAGGCCCACAGCCATGGCCTGTGATCTAGGGATGGGTCTGGGAGCCAGACTGACCTACATTCAAATCTAAGGTCCTTTTCTTACGGACATCGTGTCCCTGGCCAGGTGCCTCTGTGTTGTTTCTTTGCCTATAGATTGGGAATGGAATTGCTTGGAATAAAGAAATCACCACACAGATGTGGCTGGTGTGATGTGCTCCTTGGTGATGGATGTTCTCTTTATTAACTTGTTAATGTTAGGTGCCATCAAGTTGGTGTCTAACTCATAGCAACCCTATGTACAACAGGTGAAACACTATTGTCAGTGCTTCTCTGCTATTCATCAGGTTTTCAATGGCTGATTGTTTTTTGGGAGTGGGTTGCCAAGTCCTTCTCCCAAGCCTACAGCACAGATGTTCCCAGGCGGTCTCCCATCCAAGTCCTAACCAGGCCCGACCCTGCTTAGCTTCCGAGATCTGACGGGATTGCATGCCACAGTGGTATGGCTGCAGGCTTTATTCACTAGTAGCTGTGAAATGCAGGAGACACAATGGAAGGCTACAGTCCCCAGGTTCCATGGATCACCACCATGCTGGCTGTGTGGCGGTGGCAAGGACCTAACCTCTCTGAACCTGATATCCTTGACTGCATAGCAGAGCTGCACCAGTTCTGCAGAGCAGTGATGGGGTCTGAGTGCTCCATGTGCTTGGCAGACACTCTTGGTGCCCTGCCCAGTGGCCCCCAGGCAGCTCTGGCTCCGCATGCTCCTCCCCCCACGGGTGGGCATTTGCTTTTAATCACAACCCTTGCCACTGTCTGGGGGTTGGAACATTCTCAAGCCACTGGAGTCTCTGCCTTCATGCAGTGAGCCCTGGAAGTGCCCAGGCTCATGTGTGACAAGAGCAGGGAATATGGAAGCTCAGTACCCCGACTCTGAGTGGGATAGATTTCCGGGTCCCCTGTGGAGTCAGGCCAAGGTCACCCTCTGCAGAACTCTGCCTGTGAACACACTCTACCTGGCCTCCTGGCCTCCCCTGCCCTGCTTCTCTGACCCCCTTCCAGTTTCTCCCAGCAAAACCACATAAGAAAATGCTTGCCTTGAGCTGGTGTAACACCAGAGACTCAGGAGGAGGAGGCAGGAGGGTTGCAGGTTTGAGGCAGAGGCAGCCTGTATGACTTAGCGAGACCCTGACTCAAAATAAAAAGCAAAAAATGGGCTGAGGGGGAAGTTCAGTGATAGACCTCTTGCAAAGCTTGTCTGAGGCCCTGGGTTCAACACCCCCCCCCATGCAAATCTTGCCTTCCAGCTGGGTGCAGTGATGCACGCCTGTAATCCCAGTGACTCGGGAGGCAGAGGCGGGAGGATTGCAAGTTCGAGACCAGAGACAGTCTGCATAATTTAGCAAGACCCTGTCTCAAAAAGTAAAAAAATGGGCTGTGAGTGCAGCTCAGAGGTCCAGCACTTGCAAAGCATGCAAGTCCAAGGCCCCCAGTTCAACTCCTCCCTCAACAAAAATCTTGCCTTCACATGAAACACTTGGTCCTGGAGAACCTGCCCCAGGACAGATGCCAAGACAGGCATCCTGTCCTTCTTTCTACTTGCCTTTATCCCATGGCCTAGGTCAGCCCCTAAGCCCCTAGCCTGCTGATCATGGTGGAGTCCCCCTCTCACAGCCACCTCCACAGCTGACCATCGCGGAGTCCTACAACCTCTGAAGTCCTGTGGATTTTCCCCATGACCTCTACCACCTTGAGTCTCCCATTGCTGCGCTGTGTAGGCCCTGACCAGCCTCCTTGCCTCATGTGGACCCACTCCAGTCCTTGCCCCACGTTGCAGTCTCCTTCCCTCATTCCTCTCCTGCTTCACCCCTCACGCTTCAGTGTAGAACCACCTCCATAGCTCAGTGCTGAGAGGCACACCCCCAGGGTGGGCGCCCCTCCCAGAGCCAAGATGATGGACCTGGTCAGCCAGGCAGCCCTGAATACCCTTTGTCTCACTGAACTTAGAATCTCTTATCAGTCTTCAAAATTCATGGTTTGCTTTAGACAGATGGCCTGCTCATCCCACAGCATCCTGTACCTGTTGTGGGGTGCACGCCTCCCTGTCAGGCCTGGATGTTTGGATGGGCAGCACCCCCATGCACACAGATACTAAACACAATTCCCTCGGGACCCTCAGGTGAGGGGTGCGGACTCCTGTGGCCCTTGTGACACCAGCGGAGATGGGAGAAAGGAAAAGCCTTGGGTGCTTTTGCCTTCCAGGGACAAACACCCCTATTGGTGGTCTCGGCGGAGAGAGAGTTCTTTCCTTGTTGATGGTCGAAGCAGGACAGCGTTCTTTCCTCACCAAAGGTCCAGGCAAGAGAGGGGAGAGCGGTGTTTCCTCATTGGTAGTCCGGGCGAAAAAGGGGTCTTTCCTTGTTGGTGGTCGAAGGTCCGGCAAAAAAGGGAGCCATAGTGCAGCTCCTTATATAGCTTGCCCACGGAATGGCCTGAGCCAATCAGCTTTGAATCCAGTTGTCCAATTAGGTTCAGGGGCTTTGTGAAGGGTTTTGTACAAATGTCCAATCAAGTTATTTTCATTTTCCCTAGATTTCTAATTTACAAACCAGACCTTCAAAAGCTATTTTCCCAGTTTGGGGGTTTTTAACCAATTTCCTCCCAATTTCTCCCTACAACCTGTCATCCTCCATGCCTTTCCAAACTCTTGTGAGCTGCCTCTGTTGACCTGTTCAGGTCTCCGTGAATCCGTGAGTTCCCTGAGAGGGGTACACTGCTTCCCATTTACCTCACAGTCCCCGTCACTGAGCGGAGCACAGAGTGGCCATTCAGTAAGAGCTTGTGGAGCAAATTACATGTCAAATCTCCCGGCATGCAGCTGGGGGTTGAGAACGTACCACTGAGGGGTTGTGGTGGCGCTCACCCGAAATCCCTGCAACGGGAGAGGCAGAGGCAGGAAGATCACGAGTCTGAGGCCAAAGGCAGCCTGTGTAACTTAGTCAGACCCTGACTCAAAATAAAAATGAAAATAGGCTGAGGGTTGTAGCCCACTGGCGAACCATTTGCAAACTCCGTGTGAGGACCTAAAAATAAAGAATTCACCATCCTCCTCTCTTGCCCTGTGGCTCCCCATACCTTGGAGACAGTTCACAAATCATCTATACTTGCCTGTTCCTAAGAGACATAACAAAGCAAGTACAAGCCAGGGCAGAGTCACATGTGTTATTTGCATAGGATTTGCCTGAAATTCACATAAAATTGGCTTACGCCTGCAGAATCTAACCTCTGGCCATTTGCTTTTAATGCTGAGGCTCTATCATTGGGACCCACCGGGGCCTGTCCATGCTCCTCCCTCAGCGGTCTCCACACTCCCCCTTTCAAACAGAAGCACTGGCTGGGCAGTGTCTCCCTGGTGGATGTTGTCAGTGCTGCCCTGGTGGGTGTGGTCTCTGAGGTCTCCAAGGGTGAGCAGAAGCTGAATGAGGAAGGGATCTGAGGTCTAGGAGAACGGGCTGAACACTTTGCTTTTATAGCTCAAGAAGCAACACACGTGTACAGGGTCTTGGGCAGGCAAAAGGCAAAGATCCTCATGAGAGGCCCAGGCCCTGCTGATCTGGGCCTGGGCCTTTGCTCTACGCAAAGCCTTATGCTGGTGGGCTTCGGTCTGAGCCCGGTGTGGAGATATCCTAGGGAAAACGCAACAGCTCACTGCAAAGCCTGGGGAGCCGGCGGCAGAGGAATGAGGACCGGGGAAGTCAGGGGAGAGAGGAGCGCCTCAAGAATGCTCAGAGACATGCGAGGGGCATTGGCTTCCCTATCGCACGTGAGACAGATGGGGCAGGCGATCGTCATAAAAATCCGAGTGCACAGATTGACACCAGCACATGGAAGTATCTGAGGGGCCTCCAGGCTGGCCCGTGAGTTACAGAGGAGAATGTCCCATCCTGTGGATTCCCCATCTGGCTGGTGGCCCCTTCCTCCCTAGGAATCACTGCCTCCTGCCCATTATGTATGTCTCCTCTGGGGCCACCTGGCACCTCTCTGGCACACAATAGTTAGCCCAGCCTTGGGGATCAGGCCAACAATTTGGGGTGAATTTGGGGTGAAGCATACGGTCTGAATCAGCCCTTCTAGGCCGACACAGGGGGAACGTTCTGAGGCACGCATGGACGAGGGCGTGTCGTAGCAAGTTATACCCCCTCCTGGGAGGAGGCCTCCTGGGTGGGCTGCATCGCACTCCAAATGGGAAATGCCACAGCGGCTGCTGCCTCACACCTTGCTCTGCAAGCCCACGTGGTGCCAGACAGATCCACGCGTGATGCTCAAGCCAGCCGCCATGAGCCTGAACACTCTGTGCTTGGCTCTCGTTCTCTGTCTGGCATCTAAGGAAGGTGTCTTGCAGATCAAATGTCTATCGGGTAACATCGATGAAGCCCTAGCGGTGCCACTGCAGAGCAGTTGGGCTCTGAAGTAGCTTGGCATATGCACACGCGCACGCGCGCGCACACACACGTCCCCTCGAAACCACCCTCACAAAAAGTATTTTCAGCTTCCTGCAATTGCCTAACACCAGTAAAAATTGCACAAGAATAACCTTGATCCTTGTTTAAGAACACAGATGCCAGGGCTTTACCCCTGGAGGCTCTGATGCCCATATGGCTTTCATGAGAACCGAGATGGTGTCATCAGCAAGTTTCCCATGTGACTCTGATCTGCAGCCAGGGCAGAAGCCCATGACCAAAGCCAAGGTCAAAAAGATAAGACTCTGCCCTTGAGTCTGTTGTTTCCCAAAGATCAGTTGCAAGCGGGCCAGGATCTCAGAATACAAGGTCCTGGGTAAAGGTTTTGTTGGGACGCAATAAGCAATGCCAAAATCTCTGTAAAGTAGTGTGTTTTATGGGGAGCATTTTAACAATCTACCTATTTGTGACATAACTACTTGTTATAACCATTCCTTACAGTAAGATTTTTGATAGAAAAATCTGCCCACCCCAACCTCAGCCATTTAGGTATTTGATTTGCATTTATATCACCCCATTTACTTTCATTAGTTAAATGATGCCTGCAGCGCAAGATAATTTACGATTATTCTTGCTGAAAACAGGTATGTGCAAGGCACTGGAAGACTCAAGATTTAGGTCAAATTCCTCATGAAGGTATAAGAGGAGCAATAACTCCAGGTTTTGTGTCTCTTTGTATACTGTCAGGCCTCACCCATCACAGGGACTGTGACCTTGCTCCTATTAGAAGCTGCCTGTCCCTGATGGTGCTCAGTCCAGTTTAATTAACACCTACCCTTCCCTCCCCCATGTCCTCTGAAACTGGCTACTCTTTGTCCAGATAGATTTTTACACCTGTCTCAGCAATTCTAGGAGAGATGCTTTGAAGCGCCTCCTCAAAACCCCCTGTTAATGATCTGGTAATTACTGTGGAGACTTTTCAGAAGGTGTGAAGTACTCTGCTAGCTGTCAGCCCAGAGAATCCCGTGGCGCCTGGGAAGTGGGAGACAGCAAAGGAGAAAAGAAAAACAAACCCCAAACAAAGCAAACAAAAAAAGAAACCAGCCTGGGTCTGCCTCCCTCCTCTCAAGGGCAGCCCCTCTGGCCTGCGAAGGAACCTGCCAGGGGCCGGCACAGCCACCCAGGATCCCCGTTGACAGACAAGACCTATCTGAAGCCCTGAGAGCTATCTGACAGTAGGATCTGGGGACACCATGTTAATGACCCCCAAATTCCCTCCAATACCCTAGTAAGTGGTGCCAAGTCCCTAGGCTGGCTCCTGGGAGGGGCCACACTCTGGCGCACCGACGGCAGCGTTGCCCTGAATCCCCTCCCCGCTGAGCCTCCCTCCACCCTCATCATCCTCGACCGTCTTAGAGGGTCAGGGGTGCCATCCACAGCAAGGCCAGAGCGAAAGCTGTGGAGGCCTTTTTCCAGGCAGTCTTGTCTTCCAGTTGACCACATAGGTAGCTGTGCAGGGCATCCCAACATCTCCACACCTGTTTTCCCCAGCATCTGGCTTCCACTTGTCAAGGTAAAAGGAGTCCGCATGCGTGTCGGATCGCAAAGTGTTGGGCCACCTCTCCTAACAAAGCAAACTGTGACAAGGCGCTGTTATCTGGTTCAAGTTCTCAAAGAGTCTCAGTCAGCCCTGGCTTCCTAGAGACCCCACAGAAGACAATCATAGTGGAGAAGGGAAATGTCAGCCTTGAAGACCCATTTGTCCCTGGAGGAGTCATATGGAGCAGAGGCACCATCCGTGGTTGTTGTTGTTGTTAGGAGCCGTCAAATTGGTGCCCAACACATAGAAACCCTATGCACAATAGGCAACAACAGCATTGTTACTGCCTCTGTGCTATTCATAGAGTTTTCAATGGCAGATTGTTTTTTTGGGGGGAGTGGGTTGCCAGGTCCTTCTCCCAATCCAATCCTCACCAAGTGATGTCTGGGATGGGACTGGAACTGGGTTCCCTGGGAGTTTTCCGACAGTGCCTACTGTAAGCTAAAGGTGTCTTCGTATCTGCGCTTGCTGGCTTGGCATGGCTCCCAAAACAGAGAGCAAGGCCTTGGGGGCAGGAATGGCTTAGCCAGCTGGGTCCTTGGCCATCTCTGACATGCGCTACGTAGTGGTAACGGACCTTAGCTGCCATTGTGCTGACCCACCTACCCAGCCGGGCTGGTGTTTTGCTCCGTTGGTACAGTGCTTCTGTGCGCTCTCTGAGGCCCTGAGTTTGATCCCCAGCACCACAAAAATGGGAGAAGGAAATGGCAATCCACTCCCAAAACATTCCCAAAAGAATCAGCCTTTGACAACCCTGTGAGGGTTGCTATGAATCAGACCCAACCCAACAGGCACCTAACAACAACAACATCTACCTCCCTAGCCTGGCTTTGGGTTTGGGGCCCTGGGCTGAAACCTGCTCCCAACACTGGCACCTTCTTTGTTTTTGAGACCATGAGTGGCACCCTAGTTAATTAGTGGAAATTCTGTTTCCAGGTTTGGGGTGTGGGTTTTTTTTTGTTTTTGTTTTTAATATTTTTTAGACAGGGTCTTGCTATCTATATAGCCCAGAATGACTTCAGACGTGGGTCCCCTTGCCTCAGCCTCCCTCGTGCTGAGATGATAGGCGTGCACCACCATGCCCAGCTTTCTGAGTGTCTGTAGTTAAGCAAATCCAGTAGAGAGCTGATCTACAGTCTCTTTTTCCTAGGAGAAACTGGGAAGCAGATGCCCCAGGCATGAACAATTTTTATGTAACTTTCTGGCCCTCTAACAATACTAATAAAATGTGACAAGACAGAGAAAATGCTGTTCTTCCCAAAGGAAAAGACCAAGCCTCAAAGTAGGGTCCTCAGAGCAGGGGGACCAGCTTCACCTGGGACGCACCTGAGGCCCTGCTAGAGACGTAGGCCATCAGATCCCACCCAACCCACTGAATCAGAAAGCCCGGGCGAGAGCGCAGCATCTGTGCTTGCCAGGCCCTCCAGGGAACCTGGTGCAGTTCGGTTCTGACACAGCATCTGTGATGGGGGTGGGAGGACACTCTAAGGACATGTTCCAACAGCAAAATGCAGAGCTCAACTGCCTGGTGAGCAGAAGAGTCCAGTTACCAGGGTGGCTCTGGGAGATGGGAACTGGGAGAGCATGGGATTGCTTTCCATGACTGAGCGACTCCTGAAATCCTGGACCAAAGCAAGGGGGAGGAGAGTGGTAAGAGTGGGGCTGGGGCTGCTCAGGAAACGCAAGAGACAGTGAGGGCCTGTCACTGGAAACTGCGGGGCATTCACAGCCAGACAGCAACTTTCCAGGATTTTCAGGGAATTTTCAGTGAACGGCACACTCCATGCAATGTCAAATCTCCCCGAAAGGCAGAACCTGTCAGGAAAGACTTTACAATCAGACATGCTCAACAGTTCTATGTGCCTCATAGACCCCTTGAAGGGCTAAATTCCACACAGTGGTTTCAGTGCCATGTCAAGCAGAAAACTGGCAATATAATCGTAACGGGTGTGCCGTTTCTTAATGTGAACCTGCCCATGTTTATTTAACCATCCTCTTCTTTGTGGATTTTTGTTTCAGTTTTTCACTATCATAAACAATATACAATAAACATTTTGGAGCTAAAACCTTTTTCTTTACTCAAGACTGTTGTTATCAGGTGCTATTGAGTTGAGTCCAACTCATAGTGACCCTGTGTACAACAGAACGAAACACTCCCCGACACTGTGCCATGCCTGGCACTATGTCAGTGCTTCTTGGCTATTCATAGGGTATTTGATGACTGATTGTTCTGGGAGTGAGTTGCCATTTCTTCTCCCATTTTTGTGATGCTGGGGATTGAACCTGTGGCCTCAGAGAGTGCAGAGCAGCACTCTAACAACTGAGCCAAACCCCAGCCCTACTCATGACTAGGACCTTGGAACACAAATTGACAAAAGTTGAGGGCTTTGATTCAAATGTTAAGTACGGTAGAGAACAGAAAGCCTACCTGAGCTTGGTGGGAAGGAAGCGTCATCAGAGTACCTATGAAGAAGATTAGACAGTCACGGAGTTCACAGAGCAGAGCTGGGCAAAGAGCTGCAAGTCTGAGGGCAGGAGGCAGACAGGCTTCCCAGTAGAGGTTACAGTGTTGGAGGTGAAGGCTTTTTGAGTAAGAACTGGAGGTGTGACAGTTATTACATCATCCAAAGAGGCTCAGATGACCTGTTAAACAAAAAGGTGCTTATTTGATGTCTTAGAATTGTAATTCAAGGAACACATTCCTATAGAAACCAGAATGTGTCCTGTTATGAAGGGACTTAAGGGTAAAAAGAGGACGTTACAGTGGGTCATATAAGTTCTTTGTAAAGTTATGGTTGGGGCTGGGGATGCAGCTCAGTAGGAGAGCTGTCCCCTACCTTGCACACCCGCCCTAGGATCCATCCCCAGAACAGAGAATGGGGCAGGGGAGGACATGAATACGAATGAATTACAACTGGAGGATTAAGTTACTTCTATAACTCATTGGTCCTGCACAGACCAACTGAGACCACAGCACTGTAACTAGGGAAGAATTCAGTTTCTATAGTCCTCAGGGTGCTTGTTCTCAGTACACAATTTTCTTTTGGCATGTTAGCAAGCTCACCGTGGTCACCACAGCACAAGAGGAAGTCCAGGTCACAAAACAAAGTCGCCCCTGTCCACTTCCCTTCACATCTGCCTGTATTTGGGTGCAGGTCTCTGAGACGCGATCTGAGCTAGTTTACGTGAAACTGTTTCTAACCTCACAATCTGGTCAGCAGAGGCGCCGCAGGGTTCAAGTCCAGCTGGGTCTAGGGTTTGAATGATGACGTTAGTCTTTCTTCTGTCTCTCAGCTCCTGCTGTTGCCCTTATCCCTTCCTACTGCTAACAGGTGACCTGTGCAGAGGGAAAGGAGGAAGGCCCAGGGGGTGGAGGCAGAGGTGAGCAAAGCCACAGACTGCTGCCAGCAAGTCCAGAGGAGGGAGCAGCCTTCTCTCTTCAGGCTTCGTGTCAAGGAAGGCTTCTGATTGGCTGGTTTAGGTCACACACTTGTCCCCAGACAAATCATTGTGTGGCTGGGGCACCACGACTGGCTAGGATCAGGTCATATGTCCATCCCTGAACGAGGGTGCCAGGTACTCGGTTGGGTAGCACCGCTATAACCATATGGAATTAGTGGGCAGCTTGTATCCAAAAGGATGTCCTTTGCAGAAGACAGTAAAGAAGGGGTACACAGCAGACACACCCACAGATGCTTAAGACTGTGCATACTCCTTTGTAGACCAGCAGTTACTGTTGATGTATCACAATAGATACAGCCACGGGGACTTTTATTTTTTAGCAGCTCATTGAGGAATAACTGATACACAAATAACTGGATGTTTTAATGTGTATAATTTGATGAGTTTAGATGTGTGCACACACCCTGTGATTCCACCACAAGGCATCACCCCCACAAGTTCCTTTGTGATCTACCGTCTTAACAAATTTTTAAGTGCACAACACTGTATTGTTAGCTGTAGGGAATTTGATGGATGGTAGAACTCTAGACCTTATGCATCATTTATAACTAACTTTACACCTACGGAACAACCCCTTATTTTCCCCTCCTCCTATCCCCTGGCAACCACCATTCTATTTTCTGCTTTATGAGTTTGACTATTTTAGATTTCTCATGTAAGTGGAATCATGCAGTCTTTGTCCTTCTGTGACTGATTTGTTTCACTTAGAATAATGTCTTCCAAGTCCATTCATTTTGTCACAAACTGTAGGCTTTCCTTCTCAAAAGGCTGAATACATATTCTATTGCATGTACATAACACATTTTCTTCATCCATTTGTCTGCTGATGGGCAGTCGGACTGTTTCTATATCTTGGCTACTGTGGATAATGCTGCCATGAATAGGAACGTGCAGATATGTCTCTGAGATTCTGATTTCGGTTCTAAAGCGATGCGTAGCTATATATCCCCAGGAGTGGGGATTGCTGGGTTCTGCATTGCTGGTCTCTCTGTATTGCCTAGAGGAGGCCAAATAATGTGTTTTCTTTCCATTACTGTCACTCAAAAGTGAGCCATGAGTGGGAAGCTCAGGAGACCTCTGGCGTCATTCACCTATGGTTACACTGGAGTTCAGCTCCAGAGGAGGTCTGAGGCCACCCATTGTGCGCTCACCTGTGTGCTCATTGGGTAGCCAGAGGGGGGCCCATGCCAGGGAGAGCGCCTCAGCCCCAGGGTAGCACTGGGCTGTTCCGTGGAGAGGCTCAGGGGCACTTCTCCAAAGCACGAAGGGCAGAGCAAACCCAGGTCTGGTCACAGTGGAGACTGCCTTCAGGTGCAGCCTGGGTGCCAGGGACAGGGCACAGCAGGCCAGGGAGGTCCTGGCACACAATTCAAGCAGGTAGTCACACTGGGACTCTGATACTGCCTGGGGGGTTGCAGGAAGCTTAGACACCAGGAAGCAGGGCCCAGGATGGGATCAAAGTGATGGCAGGAATGAGCAGAGGAAGAGGGAGGGGCACGTTGGCCCCGGCTTCCTTGCGCAGGAGGACTGAGGCAGACTCAGTCCCACCAAGGGAGGAGGATTGATTTACTTATTTATTTGTTTATGTAGCACTTATTAATCATTTACTATGTGCTATGTGCAGTTCCAAGTGCTTTAAAATTGTTAACTCAGTCCAGGTACGGTGGCACAGGCTGTAATCCCAGCAACTTGGGAGGCAGAGGCAGGAGGATCACAAGTTCGAGGCTAGAGGCAGCCTGCGTAACTTAGTGAGACCCCCATCTCAAGATATAAAATAAAAAATGGGCTGGGAGTGCAGCCCAGTGGTAGAGCCCTTGCAAAGTATGTGTGAGGCCCTGGGTTCAACCCCCATTCACTGCCAAAAATAATTAATTCACTCAATTTTCACAACCCTAGGAGGCAAGCACCTCACTGTGTTAGTCAGTTTTCTGTTACTACAACAAATACGTGAGCTCATCAATTTATCAAGAGAAAAGGTTTGTTTTTGCTTGTGGTTTCAGAGGTTCCAGTCTATTATCAGTTGGCCTGTTGCCTTTAGGCCTGTGGTCAGCAGTGTGGCAGAGGCGCACAGCAGAGCAAAACCACTTGGCCCACAGCTAGGAAGCAAAGGAGAGGAAGAGGAGGAGACGGGTCTGACAATCCTCCTCCACGACACACCAAAGACCTTGCACTACACCCCAGTGCTTAAAGTCCACCACCGCCCAACAGCACCAAGAGGGGCCAAGCCTCCCCCCGACCCTTTAGGGGGCACTTAGACCCAAAGCGTAACAACTACTGTAATTTTCACTTAATAGTTGAGAAAACTAAGGCTCAGAGTGGTAAGTCCTAGGCCCAAAGCCACACAGCCCACTGATGATTCAAAGTCCAGCACAACTGAGTATCTTCCAGACCTGGCCCCCACTGGCTCAGGGCCTGGGGAGGGCAGTCCAGGCTCCATGACACATTATCCAGGTGTTCTGGAGTCTGTAGCCAGGAAGCCTTTGTGGTCAGACTCTCCACTGCCCAGCCTTGTGATGGCCCAGGGGGGCGTCTTGGACCAGGGATAGGAAGCCCTTGCCTATACCAATGGACTTCTTCCAAAGGTAAGGCTGGAGTTGGTCCAGCCTGGGCTTCCACCTCACATCTGCGTCTCTTGGGGCCTGGCCCAGGCCTCAGCAGAGCTGGAAGAGTGAGGCTTGATTGCATCAGCTGAAGTTCCCTGAGCGCACGGACACTCGGCCTGTGCAATCAATCCTCCACCCTGCAAGTTGGGTTCGAGTGTGATTCCAGCAATTACGGAGCCCATCATTTTCCTCTTCTGCTCTAAACAAATTAGAAAGGCCCTGTGCTCTCACTTTGCAACCAGACCTCATTTTTCAAGGGCAGCTGTGAAAGCACTGCAAAGGGCTATCCTTAGATAGGCTGTGTCTGATGCCCAGTCGGTCAAGGGCCATGGCCCGCACCCATCTTGGCCTCAGTTTCCCCAAGTGTTAAGCGAGCAGTTTGGACAACAGGGCCTCAGGAACCCCTTCCAACTCCCATGACCTCAATCCCAGGTCTGTCTGACTGCCAGGGATGGTTCCGTGTGGAAAGGGTCTTGTGTCTCAGGAGCCCAGAGCCGCCCCTCTCTACCCCCACATATAGGGACAGATCCCTGCAGATGAACTCACACAAGTTTCCACAGCAGCTTAAGGACAGAGGAGGAATCACATGCCCAAGTCCCCAAAAAGAGAATTAAAAATGTGAGCCACACTCACCACATACCCTGTGTGGGCCCTGAACTTGGTCTATGGCAGCGATCTCACTTAACGCTCGCAACCGAGGAGCCAGCGAGCCCGTTTCACAGACAAGACAACGGAGACCAGCAAAGGAAAACGGTGTGCCTGAGTCAGGCGCGCCGGCCTCAGAAGGCCATGCTTCCAGACACCATTCCCTCAAATCTCCACACTGGAGGACTTCAGTAGAAAACAGAGAGAACAGAGAGACCAAGAGGCGACCTCGGCATGAAGGGAAGGCCAAGCAGGCCAGCAGCAGGAGTGAGAGGCCCAGGCGAATGGCAGCTGCCCAGGAAGCAGGCTTGGGGCCGCCTGACCCAACGGGGCAGAGCTGTGGTTAGGAGACGTGCAGGGCCTTGGTAAACGTTCACCAATGATCCTGGCTCTCCCAAAATGGACTTTCGCTCCCCCCACTGCCCTGTCTCTTCCCCTCTGCTGTAAATGGAATGCCAATTATTTCTTTTGAAGGGAATGCTGGTGCCGTTCAGAAGAAGCATGGAGTAAAATTTTATGATGCCTATTAGAGGCTGAGGGGGACATTTCATTGCCTGGGCTTTGATGAGCCAGCTCTATCCCCCAGGTGTGCCACATCCAAATCCTCAGAATTCACAATCATAGGTGCTAAATGACGTGTTAACTTGCTGCAAGGTGAATACAAGAACCATAAAATATCACTTGCTTTAAAAGTTATCTTTTCCCCCAAAAGAAGCAGCACACAAATTTATAGGAATACATACGACTATGTTATTGAAAATTTTAAAGGGATAGATTTTGTTAGGCTCATCTGACAGACATTAACCCTAGAAATAAGTTTCTAATAGCAATTATCTCACAGAAACCACTCTGCTGCCTCAGTGTCCTCAATTTCTCTCTCTCCCCTCAATACCTCTCCAACTAATTTGTAGAGTCATTGTTTTAAAAATCCACCAATGACATACCTGAAGACTCCTGGCGTCTCAGAAGCTCCAGTCTGGATGTGTGCCAAGCTGGGCAGTCCCTGTTGAATCCTGGTTCCCAGCCAGCACAAACTGAGCACATACTCTGTACCAGGTGGCACGGTACTAAACCTGTGTTAGTCAGCTTTACGTCACTATAACAAAATATTTGTGATACTTAACTTGTAAGGAGAAAAAAGGTTATTTTGACTCTCAGTTTTAGAGGTTCCAGTCCATAATTGAGTGGACTCTTTTGCTTTGGACAATGTAATACATCATGGCGGAAGCGTGTGGCGGAGTAAAACCCTCACCTCAATACCAGGAAGCAGACGAAAAGAAGAGGAAGAAGCTGCAGTCCCACAATTCCCCAGTGACCTAAGGACCGCCCATTAGGTCCTCTTAAAGGCTCCACCAGCTCCCAATAGTGCCACCTGGGAAACAAGCCTCCAACACGTGGACCTGTGTGGGACACTTGTTCCAATCATAGCAGTGCCCCTGAAGGCAGAGGGGTGGACACACTCAGGCCTCTGTGGTGAAGTCAGTAGAGACACACCTCTAAGCAGGGAAACCATAATCCAGACCTTCCTCAGCAGGGGTGCCTCACCCTGGGAAACCATTCTGAAGTATTTTCATTTTAGTAGAAATCAAGAGTGGGGACCAAGGGCAGGGTATGTAGTTAGAAAGTGGAAGAGTTTTAGATGACCTGGTCCTTGCCCAAGGGTCAGCCGTCCTTCCTGTTTCCTTGTAAGTAAACTGGGAGGATAACTCCAACCCATAGGTTATTCATGGCAAAGGCTGTCTGGCAAGGCTGAAGTTAAGCACCAGGTTGCCAGGCAAGGTTTGCATCTTGGTTCCATCACCGTCTGACTGTATAAGTGTCTTAATTCCTCTAAGCCTCAGTTTACTTCATCTGTAAATGGCCACAGTAATCTCTTCTTCATGAACTGTGGTAAAGATGCATTTCAAGTGCTTAGCCCCGGACCTAGCACATAGTGAATGTTGATTGTTGTTTTGGGTGCCGTGGAGTCATGTCCGACTCATAGCAAACCTTATAGGGTTTTCAATGGCTGATTGTTTCGGGATTGCCTCAGGAGTGGGTTGCCAGGTACTTCTTCCAAGAAAGTTGATTAAGGGATGGCTTTTATCTGGTGAAGGTGACGCCCCGCCCCCCCCAAGCCCAGAAGAGGTGCTTACTCAACAGACATTTCTCTCTGCTTCAAGTTCCTTTCCACATGTCTACCATACCTTCCTCCCACTCTCTCTAGGTGCTCTGCACTTTTCCAAATTAGCAAAGGTCTCTTATTTCCTCAAAAAGTCCTTGCTGAAATCTATTTTTTTCTTTTTCTTTCCTTTTCCTGTTTTTTTTTTTTTTTTTTTTTTTGTTGTTGTTGGTACATGGAAGTTGAACCCAGGGCCTCCCACATACTTTGCAAGTGCTTTACCACTGGGCTGCACCCTCAGCCTTTTTTTTTTTAATCTTGAGACAGGGTCTCACTAAATTACCCAGGCTGCCTCTGGCCTCGAACCTGTGATCCTTCTGCCTCAGCCTCCCAAGTCACTGAGATTACAGGCTTGAGCCACTGCACCCAGCTCCTTGCTGAACTCTTATGAGATTGTTGTTGTTGTTGTTAGGTGCCGTCGAGTCGGTATCCGACTCATAGCGACCCTCATAGGGTTTTCAGTGGCTGACTGTTCCGGGATTGCCTTGGGAGTGGATTGCCAGAGATGCCCAGCTTAAAAGAAATTTAAGCAGCGAGCCCTGCCCACAGGCACAGAGTATACACATGCAGATGTATAATCCACGAAACCGAATTAAGTCTCAGTGACTACTTCCGCCAGCAACAATCGCCTTGGCCCAAGATGCCATGAATAAATACTAAATGAACTGTGCACACTGTAACTGCTGTCACAAGCTGCAGGGGCGAGTCTCCCTTCTGGCCACAGTGGTCCTGAAGGACAAATACGCACACCTTGGAGATCTGCTGGGATTCTGGTGGATCCTAAGCTGCACTAGAGCAGAGGCAAGAGTCTGTTGGGGTCTAACCAGCCAAACCCTGGGGGCATCCAGACCTCCCCACCACTGCAAGGCAGCAGGCACCAGCCCTCCAGCTGCTCCTGCCACCAGACCTGGGGTTACCCCCTGAGGAATGCGATTTCTCAGGAAGACTTCCTACTCCTCTTCCAGAACACACACCCAGCATAAATACCACGCCCCCTGCAGGTGATTCTGATACAATGGAGCCCGCTGGTTTCTAACCTCTTCCCTGCCCCATTTTTAGGGTTCATGTGTGGCTCTTGCCTGTTTCTCAGTCTACAACATGTGTTAATAACATCTTAATTCCATCCACATAATAAGAGAGAACTAACGAATGACTGAACCTGCGGCACTGTAAGGTCATCGGATAGAAGGAATTAAAATAACCCAGAGAAATCATTCTTTGGAAGTTATTGCTTGAATAGGCAGCATGAGGAAAAATGAGCTAATACCGGGGAGGGACCTATGAGATGCAGAGGATGACATTACCAGGTACCATTACAATTTTCTTTGAAGTCCTCAATTATTGTTTTCTAACAACACATTCCATGGAGACAAATTTGCTGTCCCTGTTTAATGGACAAAGCGGAGACTCATCAAAGCCTTCCATTCATTTCATAAAAGTTTCAGGATTTGGGAATGGGAGAGGTCTCAATTGCCTTTCTTCCTTCACCCTACTAGTGGTTCTGTCCCTCTCCACAACCTAATGGAGCTGCGGCTCCCATCCTGTCTGCTGGCCTGGCCCACTCCGATGAATGCACTCTCTCATTCCTCCACTATTTACTGAAACTTTACTGTGTGCCGAGTACTGCTCTATCGAACGAAACAGATAAAGTCCTGCTTGGGAGAACAGACCTTCAGATAAAGGAAGAGACATCAAAGGAGAAAAGCCAGTAGGAGGCCAGCGGACGAGGACTACCAGGAAGTGGCAGACCGGACGTGCAGCAGGACAGAGGCCAATGCGGACGTGGGAAGGGGTACTCTTTACAGAGCATGCTCAGGAAAGGTCTCTCTGAGGAGCTGACAGCAAGGCAGAGATCTAAAGGAAGCGAGGGAGCAGTGAGGTGGCAGAGAGCGCAGCGGCCCAGGCAGAGGAAACAGCACTGGCAAAGGCCTGGAGTCTGGAGTCTCCTCAGTGTGTTCACAGAACATCAAGGACGCCAACACGCCTGGGAGGAACAAGCAAAGGGACAGGCAGGTGGGAGGGGAGGATCAGAGAGGTGGCTGGAGGTGGGCTTAGGAGCAGTCTCAGCCTGCAGCTCAGGCAGAGTTCCTAACAGCTAAGCAGACTCACTGGGCCAACTCCTGAGCACAAAGCAGTAACAGCTGAGAACGGAAGTGGGACTTTAATACACTTTTTTTTGCAGAAATAATATTTGCATATTTTAGAGACTATGACAAATGCACAAAAGAATGATCATACAAATGGAGAAAAGTGAAGATTTCAGGTAGTTGGGATTAGAATTGTTTCCTCTGTTTTCCAACCTTTATGCAAAGCTGTTACGTTTACTTTACACATATCTTTAAAAAGAAACTGGGCTGAAATTTTATTTTTTGAAAATAAAAAACAATTTTACCACATACTCAGTTAACGTATGTACGGACTTCGGATCTTAACCCACAGGAGATGAGATGCCTCTAGTTCTTTAAAAAGCATAAACCTAAATCAAGGACAGTCAAGCTTCACACTAACTGCTGTGGGTCTTCAGGTATGCTATTTTCTGTCTCTGAGCTTCACTTTTCTCATGGTGAAACAGGTATCACATCCACAGGATTGTGATGAAGATTAGAGATGGTGTGTCTAAAACACCTGGCACGTGGATGGTACTAAACAAATGATCATACAAATGGAGAAAAGTGAAGATTTCAGGTAGTTGGGATTAGAATTGTTTCCTCCGTTTTCCAACCTTTATGCAACGCTGTTATGTTTACTTTACACATATCCTTAAGTCAGAGCTGTCAGAGCCGTTAACAAATAGGGAAATTTGTTCAATCTACATGTATTTCCTCAGCCTGTGCCCTATGCTAGGCACTTTTCCTGCTGCTGGGAACAGTAACAAATAAGATAGAAAATAAGTTACTGACTGTCATCAGCTGTTCTCAAATTCTAGTTGTACAAAAAAGACAGCAAATCCATCTAGAAACCAGGGGCTGTGTGGTCACCTGAGTGATGACCACGCTATGAAGGAGTGCGAGGGGACAGAGTCCTCGGCATGTGCTGGGAAAGTGCACAGGGTGCAGGCTGCTGGGACATAGGGTGAAGATGGTGACACGCTGCAGCAAGCTGCTTGCCTGCCCAAGCTGGCCTCTGTCTTCTCCCCTCCTAACTGCCTTTCCTGCTGTACAGACAAAACAGGGGAGCCCCAGGAAGGCTCAGGGAGCCCCTGCTGAGAGCGTTACCTGTTGTCAGGGACAGCATCCTGGCTCAGACTGTGCCCCTTGAAGGGTCGCTCAGCCCTCAAGCACCTGATGCCTCTGTTCCCCGGCTTTCACCAGCCACACGGCTCGGACTCAAACAGTTCTGCCACATCAGGTGGCAGATTCTGCTCCTGATATACAAGGCTGAAAGGAGAAGTCCTCTTTAATAAAAGCATGAAAATTCACGTCCTCTCTGCCACCACTACCTCCAAGCACAACGGAGCTATAAACAAAAGGGGAGTCCCAGCCCCTTAGGAAAGTTAACCATTTCTGTAGAGACCAAGGACATTCCAGACACTCAATTTGGGCTGGACTGATGGCACCTCCAAGAACAGAGGGACAGGCACCGAGTTTCAAGCATTCATTCTCACAGCACCCACCTCTACATCAGATAGGGAAACACAGGCCAAGGCACAATAATGACTTGCCTGGCTGGCAAGAGTTGGAACAAGTTGGGCGTCTATCTTTTGAGGCTTTTAAAAAGAGCTTTTAAAATCTCTCATTTTACTCGTTGTTAGAAAAGACTGGACAGCAGCTTCCCGAAATGCAATCAGTCCCAGTGCCCAGCAACGAATGTAGTTGTTTCTTTTGCAGAGCTTTGAGCCCCTTAGCTGGTGAGAGGGTGGGCCACGTGCTGCTTCTGTCCTTCCACACTTTCTCTTCCAGATTCGTGGAGCACGACGGCCTCAAACCGCAGCAACGTTCCCTCAGAGAGGGGCCGTGCCATTTGTGCCCAAAAGTGAGTCCAAATGACTAGGAAAGTGGTTTTTTAATATCAACCTTATTTTGACAGGTTATTTTTGGCAGCGTGTCACACACACACACACACACACACACGCACAGAGCGAGATGCTGGCATACAAATCTTTCCTAGATTCTTGCTCACTGGACCTGAGGCGGCCTGCAAGAAGGGGCGGTGACCTGTGATCAGACTGCTCCACAGGAACCCTCGGAGGGGCAGAGCGACCCGGCTCACGTTCCCGCGGGCCACACCCCACCCAAAACTCCGGAGTTCTTGGAGTTTCTCCTCGGGCCCACTTCCTGTGAGACTAGCAAGCGGGTCCACTGTGCCGGAGACGCATCACATGCCAGCCAGGCGCTCCGGATTCCAGACTTCAGGAGACGACGAAGGACGGCCGAGCGCGCTGGTGGCGCAGAGTTGATTCCGGCTGGCGAGGTGGCCCGTGGCCGCCCTTCCCCTCGCTGGGCCTCAGTTTCTCCTGTAACACAAGGCGGTGCTGGTGAGCCCCAGACTAGATCTCGCAAGCTCCCTTCTGGAACGACAAAGGGGTGGCCATCGCGCTCCGAGCCGGCCTCGAGGACGCGGTCCGCCCACGGCGCGGGGGCGCAGGGGGAGTTCGCGGTCTTCCCCGCCGCGCCCGGCCCCCGCGCCCGCCTCCAGGCGCCCAGTGTCCTGGGTCCCGCACCCTGTCTCTCCCGCCCCCGCACGTGGAACCCCGCCCTCCCCCGAGTCTCGGCTCTGCGAGCGGAGGGCGGGGCGGGGCGGGGCGCGCGGGAGGCGGAGCCGAGCGGGGACTCCCGCTCCCTGCGAGCCGCCGACCCGCGGAGCGGCCGCGCGGTGCCAGGGCCCTAGCGCCGGGGGCGGCGGGGAACCCCGGGCCGGCCGCCTCCGCCGCGATCCCCGCGCCGAGCGCCCGCCGCCTCCGCGCCGCCCGCCGCCCCGCCTCGGCGCCCGCGGTCCCGCCGCCCGCGCGCCATGCAGCCGCCGCCCGCCCCGCGCGTGTAGCCCCGCCGCAGGCCATGCTGCCACTGCTCGCCGCGCTGCTGGCCGCCGCCTGCCCGCTGCCGCCGGCGCACGGCGGGGCCGCGGACGCGCCGGGCCTCCTCGGGGCGCCCCTCAACGCCTCCGGCAACGCGTCGTCCGCCGAGGCCCCCGCGCCCCCAGCGCGCGCGGACGCGGAGGCGGCGCCGTGCAACATCAGCGTGCAAAGGCAGATGCTGAGCTCGCTGCTCGTGCGCTGGGGCCGCCCGCGCGGCTTGCAGTGCGACCTGCTGCTCTTCTCCACCAACGCGCACGGCCGCGCCTTCTTCGCCGCCGCCTTCCACCGCGTCGGGCCGCCGCTGCTCATCGAGCACCTGGGGCTGGCGGCGGGCGGCGCGCAGCAGGACCTGCGCCTCTGCGTGGGCTGCGGCTGGGTGCGCGGCCGCCGCCCCGGCCGCCTCCGCGCCGCAGCCGCCGCCGCCGGGGCGCCCGCCGCGCTGCCCGCCTACCCCGCGGCCGAGCCGCCCGGGCCACTGTGGCTGCAGGGCGAGCCGCTGCACTTTTGCTGCCTGGACTTCAGCCTGGAGGAGCTGCAGGGCGAGCCGGGCTGGCGGCTGAACCGCAAGCCCATCGAGTCCACGCTGGTGGCCTGCTTCATGACCCTGGTCATTGTCGTGTGGAGCGTGGCCGCCCTCATCTGGCCGGTGCCCATCATCGCCGGCTTCCTGCCCAACGGCATGGAGCAGCGCCGGACCGCCGCCAGCGCCCCCGCGCCCGCGCCCGCCGCCGTGCCGGCCGGGACCACCGCGGCCGCGGCCGCCGCCGCCGCTGCCGCCGCCGCCGCCGCGGCCGTCACCTCGGGGGTGGCCGCCAAGTGACCCCGCCCGCCCGCGTCCGCGCGCGCGGGTGCCTTCCTCGCCGGGAGCCCTGGCAGGTGTGCTTTGTGCCGTAGTCGCCGTTCGTTCTTTTCTGGGGAGGCCCCGGGCGAGGCCCCAGCGTGTGTGCAAGGCGGGGTTTGCTTCTTGTTCCAGAGAGATGTGCGCCCTGGCCGCGAAGGGCAGGCTCCACGCTGGAAGACTGACCGGAGGGAACGGGCCTTTCCCCTCTGTTGCATTCCCTGCCCGCCTCCTTCCCCGCGCCCACGACGGAAAATGACCAGATCCTGTGTATTTGTTTTATATATTTAATAACTGTTTTAAATGAAAGTTTTAGTAAAAAAAATACAAAACAAAAAGATTAACTTGCTATCGCTATAGTAAGAGAAGCTCTTTGTATCTGAACATAGTTGTATTTGAAGTTTGTTGTTTTTAAATTTATTTTAAAAGTGGGGGGAGGGCGTGGGAAGGATTGGACACCGGTTTATTGTTAGCTCTGACAATGAACTTCATGAACCTTTTCCAAGTCGATCTATCCAGTGACGTGGCCTGGTGGGCATTTCTTCTTGTACTTCTGTGATTTTCTGGCTTTTAATACAGACGTTTTCCTCCAGAGATACGTATGTAGCTTTTTATTTATTTGGTTTAGGAAAGGAATCCCAGAATGGTAAGATGTTACCCTGAAACGGGAGAGAGGGAGTTCATGAAAAGTTAGAGGGGGGCGGCCCGTTCTGCCCTCCTTGCCAAGAAGAGGTCAGACATGAAACCAGGGTATGTGCCCGCCTGGTAGTGGGATCCGCTCTTGCCACACGACACACACACACTAGGTCACAGTGGCAAGCAAGGCCTTTTGCTCACCCCTCCAAGCTCCTCGAGAAAGTGTCAAAGTGGTAGTTCCTCTGAGCCAGGAGTCTTTCATGGAAATGACCCATTTTAAAATGCGTAGATTTAATTTGCTATGCATAAACGTCAGCAGACAAGCACATCTTAAATGCTGAGTTTAAACCTAAGACATTATTTTGGCATTAGGGCTTTTGTTCCAGGTAAACTCGGGTAACAGTTAATAACCACGACTTTCTTCCTAGCTGGTTTCCATGGCACAGTGTCCACTATGTAGTGGTTTCAGAGTGTTTGGGTTTTCAGCACAGTAAAACTTCTTAAAGCAACTTAGTGTAAACATAATTTTAAGCCCTTTTAAGAATATTTTTAAGGCTGCTTTTTCTTGCCGCATGTCCTTCCCCCTTTCAGGTCAATATTTGAGATTGCCCAAGAGCTACAGTTCTCAAAGCGTGATCCCTGGACGAGCAACTTCAGCAGAATTTTGGCCCCAGCCAAGACCTACAGAACCAGAAACTCTGGGACAAGGCCCAGTGACCTGTGCTTCAACAAGCCCTGGGAGGGTTCCTGAGCCCGGGTTTGAGATCCACTGTGCTAGCGGAAGGGAACCTTTGCTGCTTTTCTATTACATCAGAGAAATGGGCTGCTTTTTCACAGGAAATCTGAGAGACTGGGTCATTGCCTGTGGCTTTTGTTGCCCTTCCAGCCCTGTGGGGTCCAGGGATGTTTCTGGCAGAAAGCAGGCCCTGGGGCAGGGAAGGGGCGTCTTCCTCTGTCTGCTGGTCTGGACATTGAAGATGTTCAGGGTTTAATGTAAATCTGCTCCCTGACCAAGTCACTGCGAATCTTTATGTCACAAGGCAAGATAGGTTGTGAACTTAACCGTTCTCCAGTCCTAGGGTAACTAGCAGGAGAAGAGTCACAACTAATCTTGATCACTAGGTTTCATCAATTTTTATATAAACATAGTATTCGTCATTCTGAAAGGCACATTAAGTATTCTTAGTACAACACACACACACACACACACACACACACACACACACACACACACAATCACTCTCGTTTCTTTTTTCCAAGGTGGAAACTAAAGCTTCTTGCTTGTAACCACACAGATACACGAGACAGAGCAGAGACTAACACAAGAACCTCTGCCTCCCTCAATGGCACTTTTCGCCACTAGAAGCTTATTTCCTAGGAGAATCAGGAGCTAGCAGCTCAGTGTCTGCTCTTCTGCTGCTCTGCCCCAGCCCCTGCAACTCACGCAACCACAGACCCAAGGGAATGAGGTAGTGTTCACTTGAAGCGAGATACCCAGGCACGTAATAGATTCACGTTATGTGTGTAAGTGTATGAAGGACATGGCAACCCACTCCGAAGCAATCGCAAAACAATCAGCCATGGAAAACCTTACGAGGGTCACTATGAGTCAGACCCAACTCGATGCCAGCTAACAAATATAAAATATATATATATTATATATATAAATATATATATAACATATAAACATATAACTTATTATATGTACGATGGGTCCTAGTGAATATCTTTTAGAAGTGGGTTTGAAACATCAACATCTGTTGTAGTACTGTGCCTTCCTGAAGGGAGTCATCAGAATCGCCAGTGAGCCTGTAGTGTGTGCGTGTGTGTGTGTGTGTGTGTGTGTGTGTGTGTTATACACTGAAGGACAGTCAGTGTCCTAGAGAGTAAGCACAGGGCCTGTGGGTCCCTTTGGTTTCTCGGTTGGATCGCCCACCCGGTGAAGGGAGTCAGGGCCTGGCAAGCTCAGCTTGGGGTGTGTACGCACTGAGCCCTGGGATTCGTGCTGTCCCGGTAGGGGAACACTCGCAAGTGCGCGTTTCACTAGGGCTCACTCAGTCGTTCTCAGATGGGAGAGGAAGCGTGCCATGGTGGCCTGGGGCCACGTGCCTGTGGAATCCCCGGTCTCCAGCCCATTCACGGTTTCCTGGGGACCACCTGAGTTGCTAGTGATGCAGCGAAGTCCCGGGGATAAATCACTGGCCTTGGTTGTTTTCTTGGCCGAGAGGGAGTTTGTCCCTGGAGAGCGTCTGCCCACCCTTTCATCTCCAGCCCTGCAGGCTGCCTTACTGCCAGAGCTTCCCCAGGCCCCAGATGGCCGCACCCTCCTGGCTAAAGACAGGCACCAGGCCCAGAGCCACACCCCTACCTGGGGAGCCACCCCTATGACTGATCCACACGGGGGATGAAGACCCCGCTGTCTCCCCTCAAGTCAGGATGGCTCTGGAGGGTTCTCCGGTCCTCGGGATTGATGCCTCACCTGGAGGCTGGCCTCCCCCCTTCCATCCCTTACCTTCCACTGCTGGTAACCCAAGGGCTCCCTAATGAACCTCCTGCTCACTGACCTGTGTCCAACCTGCTTCGGGAGCCCAACGTGACAGGTGACTTACGCCAAGCCGTGCAGGTCGGTTCTGGTCACCAGGCACGTGTGAGGAGCACACTATATAGATATCATCTGCCTCCCTTTCATCCAGATCACACATTTCTAATTTGTTTTCATCTCTCTGAATACTTCTCTAATAACCACAATAAGGAGAAATGTCCCTTATGCCACTCCCTGTTTAATCCTCACACCTCACAGATGTCCATGTCAAAACAGAAGGCTTGCTTTCTCGTTCCATCACTTTGTCAGTCAGCTACGAGTTACGCTGTTGTAATAAGGGCCCTGGCTTCTCAGTGGCTTATTCCTTGCTCAGAGTTCACAGGAGTTCTGCTCTTTGGAACCACTGAGGAGCCCACATTGAAGGTGACCCTAACTTGACAAGGGGACCCTCATCATATAGGGAGGAAGAAGGAGAGTATCACACAGGCAATGCGTTGCCAGGACGTTAACGTTCTTTCTGCTTATTGATTAGAATTGGCCATGTGGCCTCACCCTAGAACAGAGCCAAGGTGTTCACATTTCCATCTGCCAAGAGGAAGAGGAAAAGCTGGCAACGATGAGCAACATTAATTAATTAACCACAACCCCTAGCACCGCCATCCAGAGGAGTGTTCTAGGACTTCTTTGGCGAGTTGGCAAAGGACCCGTCTTGGGAGTGCCTGCTTCAGACTGCAGGTCACCTGCCCATGCTGGACGCCACCCGCTGCTCCTGGGGAATTCCCAGGTGGTGGGGATCAGCCTGCTGGCTTCCCAAAGTTCAGGGAGGGAGTTCCCAAAAGAACTATGTCTGGAAGACGTGGACCCTTGTGATCTGGGAATATAAAGCGGTGGGAGAGGAGGCTGAATCAAAATGGGGAGCCAGGGGTGGAGTGGGGTCCAAGTGGGGCAGACAGCTTCCTCTTCCCAGCCAGGTGAAGAGGTTTCAAGCTGCGAGGACTGGGAGAGGCAGGAGCAATGTGGTGACGTCTGGTCATGGCGGAGCCTTTCCTTCAGGATCTGGGAGGGAAGCAGCAGGAAGTTGATGAGGTAACCCAGGCTGACCACCCACATGCCTCGCGGTCAGTGAGGCCGGCTCTCTTGTTCACGCTCGCTGTGGGGGCTCCGTGGTGCCCTTCGTCTTTGGCTGGTGGACCTTCTGTTGCCCGGCTCCAGTCCACCCAGGGCAGCCTCTTCTGCAGGCGGGTCTCTCTCGGCTCTGTGCCTTTTCTGGGGCATCTCTCCCCACGCAGCACTTGGCTTATTCTGGGCTGGGAGTGCTGAAATATTTCTGCATGTGGGGACTGCTTGGGGAAGAGACCGGAACTGGAACGCAGGCCTCCTACTGCGCTGAGGGTGGGCAGGCCTGGCTGTACCACCCTCCCTCCTTGGAGCTTGCCTGCTGGGTTGGCGGTTTCAGGACAGAACTGTTCCAGGTAGTGTCCTCGTGCCAGGTGTTAGCAGATGCTCAGGGCCCCCCAGATCCCCCACACCAGGTCTCCGACCTCTTACTCTCTCCTGCTCAGTGTTCTTAGGTTCCAACCTCAAGGACAAGTGTTCTTGCTGCCAGCAGAATGATTTGTTTATTTTTGTTTTGTTTACTTTTTTTTAATTTTATTTTCTGAGACAGAGTCTTGCTATGTAGCCCAGGCTGGCCCCAATGCTCAAACCTCCTGCCTCTGCCTCCCAGGTGCTGAGATTACAGGCATGTGCCACCACACTGGGCTCAGCAGGCTTCATGGCACTCGGTCCTTTGAGCCTACAACTCCCATCCGTGCTATCCATGCTGAGTAACCTTTATTTTTGCAGATCTGGGGGGCTGAACCCAGGGCCTTGCCCATGCTGTGCAAGCATTCCGCCCCTTAGCTGCATCCTCAGCCCCTTTTTTATTTTTTTGTTTTGAGATAAGGAATTGCTAAACTATGCAGGCTGCTTCTGGCCTTGAACCTGCCACCCTCCTGCCTCCGCCTCCTGAGTAGCTGGGATTACAGTGAGTGCTCAGTAACTTCTTAGATGAGAGTCTTCCTGACGCTGCACCTGGTAACTCTGTGCCCAGTCAGCTCCTGCCATCCTCTCCAAAGCCAGAGAGCTGCCCCGAGCCTTCCGCAGCCTGTTTCCGGCCTGTGGGTCCTGATAAGAAAGCGTCTTCTCTCTCCGCAGCGCCGCCATCAGGATCAGCGACCCCCAGCCCAAGGGCCCCTCTGGGCATACCCCGTCTCAGCAGACCCCGCCTCCCAGCTGGCAATTCTCTGTGCCTGTGCTGACACTTGGGTGAGGTCTGCCTGCCACACGCCAGCACAGGCTCAGGTCCACAGGACTCTGCGGTGGGTGGAGATTTCCTGCAGCCTCCCGGGACTGTCGGCGCTTTGCTGGCCCAGGGCGAGTCCAGGCCTCTCTCCCCCGTCACCCTCAGCGTTTTCCTGCAGTTTTCCTGCCAGGGCATTCCTGGAATTGAACTCCACAGGCCCAGAGTGAGCCTGCAGCCCACAACAACCCATTCTTCTGCGTGTTTTCATAGGATCCGCGATAAGAAACCCCAACAGCTGGCTTCTTGGTATCCTTCCAAGGCCTTATCCCAGCTGTAGAGACCTGTCTTCCTGCAAGCGCGTTTCTGGTGTTCCAGCAAAGCACGTACCTTAGGACCTGATTTGCCCTGGGATGGGAGCCCCTGCTGGCTTCTGGGACGGTACATCAGACTTGTGAGGACCCAAGGGGGTGGGAGGGAAGGTTGCTGACCACTGAGCTCTCCAGTGTCCCCCAGACAGCCCAAGGTGACCCCTGCACCGCAAGTTCTAGAGACTTGTTCAGAGCCTCCAAGGGCCTCCTCTCCAGGGCTGTCCTCCAGGATCCTCTGAGCAGCTCCGATGCCCGGGGACTCGGGGCAGTGTGCTTGCTCTCTCCCAGAGGCCAATTTGTGAACCCCAGCCCCTCCTCTAGGGCTTGCTTCTATCTGAGCCACTCTGGACTTACATCACCATTCACACTGCCTCATCGTCCCGAACTGTGGGCTTAGGATTCTAGGACCTTGGGATCTTATTTCAGAATGTTTCATGATCACCAAGAGTTCCCTGGCTCCAGCTAATTCCATGTATTATTTCTTTCTAGATGACTCTGTAACTGCTAAGGGACCATCCTGGAAAATAGTAGTCATGATAATTATCAATATTCATCATTGGGCTGGGGAGAGGAAGAGAAGCCAAAGAAATAGAAGGAAAAAAGAACTTAGAAGAGAGGAGAAAATAAGAATTGAAAACAAAAATCAGCTTTAAGAACAGAAAGATGATTCCCTACCTTGTACCACCAGCACACACAAAAGGCCTAAAGTCTCCCACACAAAGGCACCATGGCCAGGAGAAATGGAGTGGGTGGGCTGGGGCCATGGCCCACGGCCGGTAGAGTGGAGGAAGTGTGTGCAGAGGCCCCGTGGGCAAGGCTTCTGGCAGGAGCAGGCTGGGGGCTTAGAGCAGTTTCTACTGTCCTCTCCCCTGCAGAGCTGGGGGTGAGCTCTGTCACCTCCCCTCACCCCAAAACAGGTTTCTCCTTCAACCCTGAGAGGCTCAGATCACTGAGTTCCATAAGAGGCACATCACCACGCCAGCTCAAGACCACCACCATGCCCAGAGGGCACCTGTGTTTGTTAATACTGAGGAAGTCCATCAGAGCCTGAGAAAGGACACTTGGCTACACATCCTCATCCCTGAGCTCTTGTCTGAACACAGATGATGTGTATTCATTGTAGAAGTAAAATATCTTGTTGTTAGGTGCCATCGAGTTGGATCTTACTCATAGCAACCCTACACACAACAGAATGGAAACACTACTCAACCAAAACTATGCTATGCACACGATCTTTTTATGTTTGAGCCCATTGTTGCAGCCACTATGTTTCTTCTCCTTTTGAGTCGTGCCACATCAGCAAATGGAGGTCCTAGGGGCTTTAGTCCATTCCCATCACTAAGTTCTGCTCTACTTTGAGGGGGATAGGGTTTAGTTCAGCTGGTAGAGCACTGCTCTGCACTCTCTGAGGATTCAGGTTTGATCCCCAGCACCACAAAAATGAGAGAAAGATGTGGCAATCCACTCCCAAAGCAATCCTGAAACAATCCCTATGAGGGTCACTATGAGTTGGACCTGACTTGACAATACCTAACAACAACTACTACTTTGAGGAGGCAACTCTTCCCCAGTCATTTCTTGAATGTCTTTCAGTCTGGGGGGCTTGTTTTTCTGAACCATATTTGATAGTGCTTCTTTATTGTTCATAGGGTTTTCAATGGCTAATTGTTTGGGGAGTGGGCTGCTAGGTCTTTCTCTCTAGTCTGTCTTAGTCTGGAAGCTCAGCTGGAACCTGTCCACCATGGTGGCCCTGCTGAAATACCAGTGGCATAGCTTTCACCATCACAGCAACACGCAAGCCCTCACAGCATGACAAGCTGACAGACATGTGGGGGGAAATAGCTTAAATAAGAAAGAAAGAAAAGAGCATTCATCTTTCTGCTACTGAAAATAAGCCCTGCAATCATGTAGGTGCATGTACTTCCAGTCTTGTTCCATATATATGTGTGCTCATGAGTAATTATTTATATTTTAAAAATGGAATTGTAGCTGGGCGCGGTGGCTCATGCCTGTAATCCTGGCAACTCAGGAGGTGGAGGCAGGAGGATCACAGGTTCAAGGCCAGAGGCAGCCTGCATAACTTAGTGAGACCCTGTCTCAAGATAAAAAATTTTTAAAAGTGCTGGGGTTGCAGCCCAGTGGTAGAGCACTTGCAAAGGATGTGAGAGGCCCTGGGTTCAATCCCCAAGTACATCAAGGAAAAAAAAAAAAAGTGGAATTGTGGCCAAGCACAACTCCACGGCACCTAACAACAGCTGTGGTGCACTCCTCTAATCCCAGCCACTCAGCAGTGGGAGGAGGAGGATTTCAAGTTTGAGGCCAGAAGCAGCATGAGTAAGTTAGTGAGACCCTGTCACCAAATTAAAAAAAATTACAAATGGGCTGGAGGTGCAGTCCATTGGTAGAGTACTCCTAAAGTATGTGCAAGCCCCTGGATTCAAGCCCTAAGTACCACACACACACACACACACACACACACACACACACACACACACACACACGGAAATGAAATTGCATTATACATTGTTGTTAGGTACTGTTGGGTCAGGTCCAACTCATAGCAACCTGACATTGTGCCATGCCTGGCACTATTGTCAGCGCTTCTCTGCTATCCACAAGGTTTTCAATGGCTCATTATTGTGGGGAGTGGGCTGCCACGTCCTTCTCTCAAACCTGCAGCACCCGGTCTTCCCAGAACGTCTCTCATCCAAGTACTAACCATCCCAGTACTAACCAGAACGGACCCAGCTTAGCTTCTGAGATCTGACAAGATCGGACACCACAGTGGTACAGCTGCAGGCTGTGTTATATATAACTACTTAAAAAACCTTTATTTATTACCCTAGTGTTATGTCATAGAAAAATTAGAAAACATCTTTCACAAAACGAATCAATCAACATAAACAGTGATATCCCAGTACCCAAAAGTGACCATGGCTCGTATTTATTGATGGATATTGAAATGCATGAATCATATACATTTTGATCCCAGGGTGTCTCCTCCTCAGCATCCAGGTTTCTCCATCAGAGGCTCTTTCAGGGCTCCTCTCCTCTGCAGAAGGTAGCAGAGGGCCTCTCATGACGAGGCTGTATACAGACTTTATTCCTGAAGCAGGGTTCAGGCACCAGCCGCCCAGGGTACTCACACCTATCAAGGGCCAAAGACCCAGGGAGATGGGGGAGGGGAGGATGTGCTCTCTTCCCCCTGTGGTGTGTTTCGTCTGCAGACACACATCAAAGCCAGAGGAAACTTCCCACCTCTCCTGGCAGAAGCATCTCTGTTTTTGTGTCCAGAGTTTCAGATGAGGCTGATAAGAATCCGCACACAACTCCAGAGCACGAGCGCTGTGATTCATCTTCTCAAGTAATAACCGTGGCGCTGCTTGTATTGTCTGAGTTTATTTGATGTCTTGGGTAAGAAAATGAATTCTGAGATTCAATAAACAGGAAAGAGACTGCTGTCTAAAGAACGGCCACAGTTCCATCTGGCCGAGGAAAAGTCACAGTCAGAGGCACCTGCTGCTGCGGCAGGTGCTGCAGAGAGCACCCAGAGGCTCCCCAAAGATGGGAGGGTGATTAGGGAGGTGGGGGGATTGCTGGGGACAGGGAGCATCCGTGGTCAAGTGTATTTGGATGCCCACCATCAGCGACGCCGTTGAAAACCCCATGAGGGTTGCTATGAGTCAGATACTGACTCGATGGCACCTAACAACAACAACCACCACCATCAGTGGACCGCCTTGGGTCTTCTGGGATGCACCTTGACTTAGAATGGCTCCTCAGACACAGAGCCTGTCTCCTCTAAGTGCTGTATGAGGCGGCGGCTCACAGGAGAAGGGGGCGCAGGGTGCAGGATGGGGCAGAGAAGGAGCAAAGCAAGGATGGTCCCAGCTAGAGTGGGCTTCAGCCTGACCTACGGGAACTTCTGCACTGGGGATGGTTCCAAGTTGTCCCAACTTGAGGCAAGGGGCTGGTTTTTTCCGTATTCCTAGTGGCCGCCTTCTGGCAGCTTCTACCTGGCTTAGCCCAGCTCTCCAGAGGTGGGGGCAGCTGAGAGAGGTCAGCAGTCTACATTCCAGCAGCCGTAAACGGATCTGGCCGGGGTGCCCACAGCATCCACCATGACCACACGTTGCTCCTGTGTCCCTTTCCTGTCCTGGGGGTGGCAGGCACCATACATGCTATGCTGAGTGAAAGGGGCCACGGTGGACACCGGGGCATGGAGTGGGCACCAGGAGGGAGCAGATGACGATGGACACTCACCAGGCTGGGGCTCTGGCAGGAGATGCAGACAGAGGGGGCATTTTCCTGCTGGGTCAGGGTCCCCAGAACCTGGATGTCAGCAGGAAGGAACCGACCAAGGTCCAGGCAGGGAGGTGGCAGGGCTGGGGCTCATGAGCTGTAGAGGCAAGGAGACCCAGGTGGTTCTCATGGACGGCCCGGAGCCCCTGGAGGTGGGTGAGTCTGCCGGCGGCCTGGCCAGCTGCGATCGTGCCCAACCCAGGAGGAGGCCTTGGCTGGCCCTCGGCCTGGGCAGTAGTGGATTCCAAGGCAGGGCCCTGGCACTCCCTCCCTCCCTCCATCCCTCCTTCCATTCTGCTGCCACCTGGTCCTCATTTTGACAGCTGGCCCCGCAAAGCTCCTGCTAGGCTAGGCAGCCAGGCTCCATGCTAAACGCTTTACACGAATTCACTCACTTTGCTTCAAGGCATCCCGTGAGCCAGGGACTGCTGTTATCTGGGACTTGCAGACAAGAAGATTGAGGCACAAGATGGTTAATTAATTTGCCCAGGGTCTTGATTTGCCAGATGTAACAAATAAAAATATATGGCACCAGTTTAATTTGAATTTTATGTAAACAGGGAATCATGTTTTCAGTATAAGTATGTCCCATGCAATAAATCGGGACAACTTATGCTAAAATAATTATTTCATAGTTTTCTGAAACTCAGATGTAACCGAGGGCCCTGTGTTTCATCTCACAAATTCATTTTGAACTGCTTTTTCCCCAGATGATTCAAATGAACAAGATCAGTGGGTTGAGGACTGAGGGTCCCTGGCCAGTGTCACCCAGCCTCTCCTCCACCACATGACAGGCACTCCTTCCCATGTGACTGTTGAGGACCAGGATGATCTGAGACCTTGTGTCCTTGCTCAAGACTCCTGAGCTGATAAGGAAAGAGAACCAAGGTCATGGTCAGGTCTGTGGCTCCAAAGCCCATGGTGGAGTAACAAGGACATAACCTCCAGGACATAGGAAGAACCCTGGAATGTTGCCATCTCGGTGCCCCAGCAGTGTGCCCACAGTATGGCGCCAAGAACTCTCTGTTGAATTGAATTACCAGCAAGAGTTGTACATTCCGGAGGCTTCCTTCCTGACCCCTTCCAGCCCAGGTACAGAAAACATTTGATAGAATTCCCCCATGGCCCAGATGACCTTGGGGTTTTTTAAAGAGCCTTGACACCACTGCAGGAACTGGCATTCCTTTTTGCCAAGTGACACCCCATCTGGGTGGACCTCTGCAAGGAATCAGGGGCTGCTGTGAGGGCCCCCCTTGGTCTAGAGTGCCTGGGACAGACACAGGTGTGCCTCCCACACTGGATGCCTGGGCAGCCAGAGTGCCAAACCGCTGTCAGCAAAGCCCAGAGGAACCTCCCCACCACCTGTCACCCCAGGTGCCACAGACCCACCTACCACGTCACACATACCTCCTCCCAGCATCAACATGCAGGGAGACACAGCTACCCCTTCTCTACCTCCTCCAGTGCTCAGAAAGTTTCATGCCCCAGGGAGCAAAGGGACAGAGGCTTGGCCATCACAGATGCCGACTCAGCATCTTAGCGCTGGACTTCACCTTGCTGGGCTTTACATTCCTCATCTGTGAAATGGGCAGGTAATTCCTGTTGGGCAGCAGGAGGATGAGCAGGACTCATTATGAAGAGCCCCCAGCACCCTCCCTGGTATGTCAGAGGGGCTCACACATGGGGGATGCCACTGTAGGTTGAGCACCCCTTACCTGAAATGCTTGGGACCGGAAGGGTTTCTGCTTTCAGTTTTTCAGATTTTGGAATATGTGCATCGATATAGTGAGATCTCATGGTGATGGGACAGAAATCTAAACACAGAATCCATTTACGTTTCCTATATTTGTACAATCTGTGGGGGCTGATGCATGCTGTCCAGGCTGGGGTGGGGTGGAGGATGCAGAGAAGACATATGATGTATTTTTACGCAGTGTTTCTAGAGTGCCTGAGTCTTGACCATGACCTGTCGCCTGAGGTCGCGTGTGGAATTTTCCACTTGTGATGTCACGTTGGCACTCAAGAACTTTCAGATTTTAGAGCCTTTTGGATTCGGGGTTGTGCTGATATTTGCGAGTGTCCAGAGTGGTTTTTGACCTTGTGGAAGCGCCCTTTCTCCCAGGCAAGAGCCTGCTTCACCCTGGGATATTGGGGATGTGGAGGGAGAGGTTTCTCAGGGACACTGCCTGCCTCTTGACCACCCTGTGCACTGTGTGGGGCTCGGGGCCACTGGCCCATGCAGTGTGGGGAGGGGACTCTGTGGTTCCCAGGTTCCTGCCACCTGGAAGTCTCTCTCTCTGCCACAGGTAAGGCAGCAATGAGACATGGGCTGCCGGAAGGTGCTCACCATTCTGGGAATGTCCTAGCCCCAACTCATGCACCTCCCCAAATCCCTTCCAAACTGACGCAGACCTCCCCAGTCAGTGGGGTGCAAAGAGCCAGTGACTGCTGTGATTCATACCTGCCTCCTTCAGGCTCCCCAGGTCACCCTGACTTAGCCAGGGAGGAGGCCAGAACCCCGGTAGACTCACCCCACCTACCAGTCATATCCAGAGGGAAGCCCCAGCAGCCCTGGACATTGCGGCTCGCAGAGCGATTGGATTGCAGCAGAAAGGAGTAAGGTGCAGCCAGGTGGGGCAGAGGGGCTCAGCCTGACCAGTCACCTTCAAATACCGACCCTAGCACTGGCAAGGCCCCCACCGCCTTGTCTGTGAAACTGGAACAACGCAACACCTTTCCCCTGCGCGCTGTGATGAAGCTTTTTAGAGCTCATTACGAGGTAACTTCCTCTGCACATTCTTTTGGCCGCCCAGATTCTCGCCGAGGTCCTGGCTCTGCCACGCACCAGCTTCCTGCTGATAGGTACAGAGCTTCTGCCCGAGGTGATGAAAACCTTTTGGAAACAGAGTGGTGATGCTTGCACAGCACGGTGAATATAATTAACGCTGCTGAATTGTACTTTTAGAAAGGGCTAAGCCATTAAGACATAAGGAATTTTATGTTATTTATATTTAAACACGTATTTATTTTTACACTACAATGAAAAAATATTTTTCAGATGATAAGGATAAAGGAAAAAGTGCTGAGCCTGGGCCATCGCAGATGGGTTCTGTCCCCTTCTCCATGGAGTGACCTGGAGTGACTCCTTGCCTGGCGGTGGTGAGCCATGATGCCTGGGACTCTCTCCGGTGGCCTTGCTTCCGGGTCTCTCTCGGCTCATGCTGGATAATGGCCTAGGACAGTGTGAGGGAGCCAGGGCTTCTCTTCTCTTGCCACCAGCCCTGACAGATGTGGCCATGGCATTGGGGAGGCTCTGTGCCAACATCCCCTGCAGGTAGGACTGGGAATGAGTGAGAGGGGGGGCCCAAAGCTTGTCCTGTTTTTGCTGACCCCCCTTCTACTCTGTCACGTCTGAGTCATGCAGGACTGTGATAACCCATTCCCTTGCCTTCTCCTGCCTCTGACAGTGATTCCTTTTATTCCAGTCATCGTCGGGGCCTGGAGGCAGCCACAAGGCTCAGACAGAGTTCATTACCAGAAACAGACCCAGGGACGAACATAAAAGACTCAGCCTTGACATATTACAGATGGAAACAAATTTCTGCACAGTCATAGCTGGGCTTGGGGAGAGAGCATTTTAATTCAGACACAGGGTAAAAACTCTCTACAACCCTGGCAGAGTCAGAATATCAGTATGGCCCGCAGGAGACCAGCAATGACCAGGTATGCCCTATGGCCTTCCACACGGCTCTCACACTCTGTGAGCCTCAGTTTCCCTGAGGGGGAAAGGAGGGGACCTCAGACGCCTGGCGTGGCCTTGGGCACAGCTTCTCTGTGCTCCCTCCTCCTGCATGAGTGGTCCGGTGCTCCAGGGGAAGGGACAGGCTGGTTGGCCCACCCACATGTACTATTATAAGTAGC
This sequence comes from Pedetes capensis, assembly GCA_007922755.1. NCBI lineage: Eukaryota > Metazoa > Chordata > Mammalia > Rodentia > Pedetidae > Pedetes > Pedetes capensis. Next base: position 125,063 of record VMDO01000805.1, on the reverse strand, counting down.
CGTTATTTATGGAGACGTTACTAGCACCTCGCCCAGTGCTGAGGACTTTCGATTATTCCCACAGAAGTCCTTAATGGTGCCCAACACACACACCCTCCCAATTTACCCTTTCCGCTCATGTTGGCCCAACTTCCAAATGCCATCGTCTCTGGCTCTATCTTAGGACTCTTCTCTGGCTGATGGAGCCCACGATGCCCGAGTGAGCCAGAGTACTGAGGAGCTAAGGAACCCAGGAGCGGCCCTCAGCCCCCTGACTGATGGGAATCCACAGATAAATACCCCAGCCCCCACCTCGAGGCAAGGCAGCGTAGAGAGGGGCTCCGTGCCATATGCCCCCGTGGCAACGCACTTCCTAGATAACCTGCCCTTGCTGTCCTCTCACTGTCCCTGCTTCATTCCTTTCCCCAAGTGACTTTTCTTGGGATTGAGCACTTACATCCGAGTCTCTCAGAATCTCCTTTCCAAGACCTCCAGTTGAGACCACGCAGAATCTCATCTATTCCTCACAAAGAAGCCAGGGATGTAGGCACATTGATCTCCCTTGTGAAGGTAAGAAATGGAGGTTTAGAGACTTCTAGCAATTCATGTAAGGTTATGTAAGCCCTAAGAAGCCTGCAGCCTAATCCTGTGGCATCCGATCCCATCAGATCTCAGAAGCTAAGCAAGTTCTGGCCTGGTAAGTCCTTGGATGGGAGACTGTCTAGGAACACCAGACACTGTAGGCTTGGGAGAAAGACCCGGCAACCCCCTCCCCAAAATCAATCCGCCATTGAAAACCCTGTGAACAGCAGAGAAGCACTGACAATAGTGTTTCTCCTGTTGTACGTAGGTTGTTATGAGTCGGATACCCGCTCGAGGGCACCTAACAACAAGCCCTAAGAAAGCAGGGCTCAACTTTGCCTGGAGTGCCCAGCCAAGCTAGGAAACGGCCCACATAGGAGCTTGCCAGGGACGCCTGAGGCTGAGCGCAAATCCTGCGCCTACCCAGCTTTACCCTCCACCTTCCCACGTGGACTGAGGCCGGTGGGGAGCCAGGCTGAGAGCGCCGGGCCACCGGCTCCAACCACCAGGTGGCGCCCTTGCCAGGAGGCTCAGGCTGGTTCTGCAGAGACTGCAGGAGGAAGCGGTGCTCAGTAGGTCTGGCTGCGGTCCTTGGAAGAAGCAAGGTTCTGCCCTCTGTTCTGCTTTTCTGTGGGAGGCTGCAGCCCCTTAAGCAAACCTGAGCTGGAAGTGCGCCGAAGCTCCCAGGACGGCCGCGCTGTTGGCGCAGCGCCCCGCACCTCAGCAGCAGTTAGCAGCGGGGCGCAGCCTCTTTCCAAAGCTGCCGGCAAGGCTGAAGGTTCTGGAAACCCTCTCGGCACCCACCCAGGGCAGCAAACCAAACCCCACCTCCCCATTCGGCCCTCCGCACTTGGGACACAGGCGCCCGCCTGTACCTCTTCTTCCCAGTACCTGAGTGTGTGGGTCTCAGGTGGCCCAGGTGAGTCAGGGGCGACAGGACTGTTGCTTAGGGGATGCCATCCACTGTGCTGGCCTCAGGAAGCACCTGCGATCCACGGAGGGATCGAGGGAAAGCAGGGAGGGAAAGAGTGGGCTGCTTTCATTCTCTGGGTGGCTCCACTACTGCAGAAGACCCTTGACGCCTGGCATCAGTGTCCCCAGGGCGCAATGAGCCCATCCATGTGCAAAAGGGGTCCGTTTCCTGTATTTCTGCTGTTAAAATCTTGACTCCAGACTGTCGAGGGAAATTATTTTGGTTTTATTGCTTACTTAATGAGCTGTAAAAGTCAACTCTAAATTCCAGAATATACCCACAGAGCCCTCTTTTTAAAAATTTTTATTTTAACATTTAAAAGTAACTGTATTGCTGGGTGTCTCTGGTCAGAACCCCCAAAAGCAGAGAGGGGAGTTTCGTGTGTAGGTAACTGAGGGAGAATGTGCTTTCAGGGAATCCAGGCCACGGTGCCATCTTGGGCTCAGCCCTTGGATGGCTGAGCTGTCGTGGCTCTGAAGTGTACATAGCACCTCAGAACCCCCTCTCCCCACCCCAGTGCACCCAGCCAAGGTCGTCGCACTCACACACATAACCAGTTATTGGTGTAGGGCTTCCCAGAGGAGGAAATTTTCAGGAAATGCCCCCCCCCCCCCGTAGCCTAAGACTGGGCCACCAAAGAACAGTCACAAGTGGCAGCTATTGGAAATAACATTGGGGAAACACACCCACCAAAGGGGATCTGAGGGATTGTGGCAGAGCAACTTTGTTCTATAAACCTGCCCATTCCATATGAGATTCAAGATGGCCTAACAAAAGCATGCCTGCCACTGTACCACTGTGGCATCCAATCCTGTCAGATCTCAGAAGCTAAGTAGGGTAGGGCCTGGTTAGTACTTGGATGGGAGACCACTTGGGAACACCAGGTGCTGTAGGCTTGGGAGAAGGACGAGGCAACCCACTCCCCAAAACAATCAGCCACTGAAACCCTACAAATAGCAGAGAAGCACTGACAGTAGTGTTTTGTCTGTTGTACATTGGGTTGCTATGAGTTGGACACTGTCTTTACAGCACCTAACAGCAACAACAAAATTATTCACAATACAATAGGGCAAACCATCTAATTGTTGGAATTGAGACAATAGGAAAACATAGATAAAAATTAAATATATAGAAAAGGAAATGTAGAGTAGTAAATTTTCCTAGATAGTGATTGCATTGAGTTTCCCAGCAGGAAGAAACAGGGAAAATGAGCAATGCAAAGCTGGCGATGTTCACCGCATTCAGACCTCGCGGTCATCCCAGGGTTAAGAATTCTCTAACGTCAAGAACTTTCATGCCAGAGTCTAAGTCAGTGTTTTCCAACAGAAGTGCAATGCACACCACAGATGTGACTTTAAGTTGCCTCATATATGGCTCATATTTGTTGTTAGGTACCAGAGCGACCCTCATAGAGTTTTCAGGATTGTCTTCAGGAGTGGACTGCCACATCCTTTTCCCATTTTTGCAGTGCTGGGGATGGAACTCGGGTCCTCATAAAGTATGGAACAGCGCTCTACCAACTGAGCTAAGCTCCAGCCTAAGTCAGACCCAACTCAATGGTACCTAACAACAACAACAATATTATATTTATTTTTTTAAAGAAAAATTAAAAAGAAGCAGTCTTGGAACCCCCCACAGTGATGGGATATGTCAAAAGGACAGGAGAGGCAACTGAAAGAACACCCAATGACCAAAGCTGGAACAATTTGAGTACCAAAATAAAGTAGAATTCGATTATAACCCAAGTAATAATTATCCTTGAATCCATGCTGATATGAATAAATAAACTTGTGGAGGAGAAGGGACAAATTTCCTGCACAGAATAATCCCAAATAATTTTAGCAGGCAGTAGACCCTTGAGGAAGGAGAGCATGACTCCCACTCACAAGTGGCCTGTGTCCCCAGTGCTCTTCCTAAAAGATGCAGAGATGGGAGAAGGGGGTCCTTACAGTGCAGACTCCTGACAAATGCCACCACAGCTAGGCTGCCAGGGGTGGCCTCAGTAGTGGCACATTATGTTGGTAGCATGTTTTCACGTTATTACTTGAGGAGAAGGGCAGTTTACCTCTGTGGGCTCCCTCCTTCCAAAACCCCAACCCCCCAATTATGAAAGAACCATCAGGCAAATTCAAATTGAGGGATATCCCACACAATGCCTGATCAGCACTCCACACTACTCTTAAGGGTGTTAAAACCAAAGAAAATCTGAGAAACTGTCACAGCCAAGAGGAGCCTGCAGAGACATGACAACTACATGTAACATGGTAGTGTCAATGGGAACTCTGACTAGGGAAAGAACATAGGGTGAAAACTAAGGAAAACTGAGTAGAGGATGAGGTTTAGTCAATAAAGTGCATATCAGTGTTGGTTCCTTTGCTGTGACAAATGCACCACACTAATCTCAAGATGTTAATAATCCTTCTCACTGTTTCTGAAAATCTAAAACTATTCTAAAATAAAATGTTATTTTAAAAAAGAAGTGAAATTGATTTTAATAATACATTTGACTTAGCCCTGTTGTTGTTAGGTGTTGTTGAGTTGTGTCCAACTCATAGCGACCCTCATTGTTGTTGTTGTTGTTCTTAGATGCCGTCGAGTCGGTATCCGACTCATAGGATTGCCTTGGGAGTGGATTGCCAGGTCCTTCTCCCATTTTTGCGGTGCTGGGAATCAAACTCAGGACCTCAGTGACTGCAGTGCAGTGCTCTACCAACTGAGCTATATCCCAGCCCTGACTTAACCCTATATATTTCCAAAATATGATCATTGCAACACATGATGTACATCAACTATTAACTACCTTGTGAGCTACCTTGTATTCCTTTTTCATACTATGTTTTTGAAATCCAGTGAGTATTTTATGTTTACATCACCTCTCAGTTTGGATGCTAAATTCTATCAGATATATTGATCTGTATTTAGGCTTTCTAAAGTTTACTTTAAAAAATATTCATACCCAGCTTGTTCCAAACATATGTATAAGTTTTCTAAGAAATGATATTTCCAATATCCATTTTAAAATGTAAATTAGTTAAAATTAACTTAAAATTCCTCAGTTACATTAGGTCAATAGCCACGTGTGGCTGCCATATTGGATAACAGTACACAGTCTTGTTTCCAAATATTCTTTCCCACTGTGGCTTACATACATCCAGACTTATCAAGCTGGGTCTAGATTGTTAACTTGGAAAATGCAGTTACCAAATTGGTAGAGTGCCCCAGGATGCATTGAGAAACCTGGGATGGACCTTCCCTCACCAGAGCCTCCCGTAGTCACTCTTCCTTCGGACAAGTGGTTCTGTGGTGTCTTGCTTCCCCTGGCTCCAAGAGAAGAGAGTATTCCCTTGCTTATTCCCTAAGCAAGGCCACCAGAGCAATGACGCCAACACAGCCCTTCTCTAAGGCAATTCAGCATTCACAGCCCAAGCCTTAAGTACCTTTATAACTTTTGACCCACGAGACCCTATGAGTTTAATGCAAGGAACTAAAATGTTTCGCTTGACATTTATGTGCCAGCATTATTCGAACAGGTAGGTCTAATGGAAAACAAATTGAATGTAACCTAAATGTCCAATAGTTTAATAAGAGATGAGGTATCCATCTTGGTAAATATTATGTAGCCATTAAAAATCATCATGTTGAAGAAAATTCAATGATTCACAAAATGCCCATGGAGTGATATTAAGAGAAAAAGTATCAGGCTGGGTGTGGTGGTACTCTTGTGTAATTCCAGTGACTTGGGAGGTGGGTAATGGCAAACCTGAAGACAGAGTCAGCCTGCAAAACTTAGCGAGACCTTGTCTCAAGATAAAAAGTCAAAAAGAGACTTGGGTGCAGCTCAGTGGTAGACCACTTGCAAACTATGTGCAAAACCCGGGGTCAACTCCAAGTACCGCCAGTATACCAATGAGAAAGGGAACTTTTGGAGCTGCTCAGCAGTAGTGCATTTGGCCTGCATGCACAAGGCCTTGAGTTCATCCCCAGCACAAGAAGAAAGGACAGAGAGAGAGAGAGCGGGAGCGAGGGAGAGAGAGAGAGAGAGAGAGAGAGGAAGGGTAGGTAGTTTCAGAGTGACAATTTTTTCCCCTTCCCTAGGATGATTACAAAGTGGGACAATACCAAGTGAGCTTTAAAGTGAAAAACATCTAGAACCAGTGTCATTGGGGCAAAGATGAAGACTAAAAAAAATCCTATCTGAGCAGCTAAAACTGATCATCTGAGCAGAGCCTGGACCATGGCTCACCTCAGCAACCACAGACAATGTGGAGCTCTCTGGGCTCAGAAATCACGCCCCAAGGAGCCACAAAGCCCAGACGAAAACCGAGATGCTGCAGCCATGGTGGAAAGCCCTGGTCGCAGCACTTCTGTAGCGGCTTCAGTGTAAATACTGCTCAGTTTAGAAATCACTGTCATATTGCCCACAAGTGCTGTCTCTTTTTTCAGGCATTTAAAGCACAGAAGAGAATCAGATGCATCAGAGATTTGTATTTGAATGTTTAGGGAGGTTTAGTTGATAACACTCAGTCAGTGCTTAATCATTTGGGGATTTCTATTCGTTAACTTCTTATAGTTTCCATTTATAGCCATGAGTACCGTGAATGCTTAAAATTAAAAGATAAAGTACTTAAAGTAGTGGGTGGATATTCCTTTCCATAAACAAAGTGGCTTCAATATTAAAGAGCCTTGTCAACAGACAAAATACCCAAATACAAAATCACTATAATACGTGCACACTCGCATACACACATAGTAAAAAAAAAAACTAGAAAGAATAAAACAATATGTTAATATTAACTGGGGGTGGGATTTAGCTCAGTGGGTAGAGCGCTGCACTGCAGTCTCTGAGGCCCTGAGTTCAATTCCCAGAACCGCAAAAATGGGAGAAGGGCCTGGCAATCCACTCCCAAGGCAATCCCAAAGCACTCAGCCATTGAAAACCCTATGAGGGTCGCTATGAGTCGGATACTAACTCGACAGCACCTAACAACATCAACAACAATATTAGCTATCTATGGTTTGTTAAGTCTGCAACCATAGCACCTTAGCATCTGATCTCGCCTGATCTCAGAAGCTAAGTAGAGTCAGCCTTGTTAGTCCTTGGATGGGAGACCGCATGGGTCTGCAGGCTTGGGAGACCAGGTGCTGCGGGCTGCCATTGAAAACCTTATGAATAGCAGAGAAGTACTGTCATAGTGCCAGGCATGGCACCGTGCCAGGGAGTGTTTCACACTTGTACATACGCTAGCTATGAGTTGGACACACTCAATGGCACCTAACAACAAAAACAACAATAACAATGGTTGGTTAATAAAAAAAAGTGGAGTTGACCTTAATGACAATAATGGAGTAAAGCCCTTGGGACGTCCATTTGCTAGTGTGGCATGACTCACAATGAGAAGAAAAACAGTGGCTGCAACAAAGGGCTCAAACAAAAAGATCGTGTCATGGCACAGTGTTGGGTATTGTTTCATTCTGCTGTGCTTAGGGTTACTATGAGTCAGATCCTACTCGAGAGCACTTAACAACATGGTTGGTAAATTAATAGAATCATTTTTATTTTCTTCTTTATGGTATTTCCCCCCAATTTCTTAAAATGAAATCATATTACTATTATAGTTGGAAAAATAAATGTTTTTTATAGAAATCATGTGTGTTCTTTAGGGATCAAATTTGCTCAGATGTACAAGGCACAGCTATCAGTAGGACCCCAATCAGTTTTTGAGACTCCCCCATTGCCACAGCAGTCAAGAAAACTCTTGATGTTGTCACTCAGGTGTCTTGGTCTCTACTGGTTTAAAATCATCTCTTTTTGGAGTAATTCCATGGTCTCTGGGTCTCTCATCACTGAAAGGGCTTTCCTCCCCTGAGTCATTCCAAGATGGCAGCTGGACAAAAGGGAAGCTCGAGTATCTTCAAGCCTTAGCCTGGGGCTGAGGTGGTAAGCTGCTGGCGAGGCTGGAGGCTCTGCCTTGGCCTTATTTCTCTCCCATGGAGGGTCCAGGTCCCAAAGGCCTGCATGGGAAAGCTACCTGATCCCTGGCTTTTGAAGTCTACCCTGCAGTTCTGTTATGCGTTACTCTGCCTTCCTCTATGGTGATGTCCTGGTGAACATACCAGCTGGCACCCCAGCTAGTTTTGGTGTTCCACTATGACACACAGAAACTTTTGGACGCTCTCTACATCCAGAATGCATGCAAGCCCAAACATGACAAACTAGGAGTGCTGGCTCAGACTCAACCCATTTCTATTTTGTGGCTTTGGTGCCATGTTGGATTGTGGCCAACCAACCCAAAGTTTTCTCTGAAAGGTCTGAGGCCCCCTCCAGTTGCACTTGTGGAAGAGAGGCACCAGCTCTGAGATTCTTGGAATCCTGAAAACCATATGGGTGTTTCTGTCCTCTCTTACACCTGGGTGTTGATCCTGACGGGTGGGGTGGGAAAAACCAGTGCAGTACCAGCTGTTCCTGGCCTGCCTTTTCTTGCCCCACTTCTCAGCTCCTTCTGCAGAGTCTTGCAACAGCTGCTGTCCTTCCTGTGGGCTCCTGCCTCCCTTCTTCTCTCCTCTTATGATTCACTCAGTAACCACTCCATATATCTGAGCTTTGATTTTTTGGTATCTAGAAAGCCCAGCCTTGGGAGTTTTAAGAAAATCCTCTCAGCTGGGAGCCATGATGTAGCAGGATTGTGAGTTCAAGGCCAGAGGCAGCCTGTACAAATTAGCAAGAATTTGTCTCAAAATTTAAAAAAAAATGAAAAAGGGGGCTGGAGGTGCAGCTCAGTGGTAGGGCACTTGCTTAGCATACTCAAGGCCCTGGATTCAACTCTCAGTTCCATAAATTAGTCAATAAAACAAACAAAAATTCCTCTCTCTGTGGAAAGTCTGGCTTTCAAGGCTGTTAACTTTCTGTGAGATTTTAAGCCTACTTCAAAACTCAAAGCAGAGAAGTGAAGGCCTTTAATCCATGCTGCCTCCACCCCTTCCTTCCCTCTGCTTCCTGTCCAGCCTTAAAGCACAAAGATCCCAAAGAAGGAAAAGAATGAATTATGGAGAAAGAAATAGGTATTAGGTGATATTGAAAACATTATCCCACAGCTTTCTTAAAAACAGATGTCAATGCACACAAAAACCAACAATAAATATCTTATTTCTGTCAAATTATCAAACATTTTAAAATCTTAGTATCTAATGCTGGCAAGGATGTGCTGGGGATAAATCTGTGAAAGCAATTTGGAATATGATTCAACAATATATCACTACCAAGCCCAACTGGAACAGATGCCCTTTGCAGGAACGAATGCTCCTGGGAAACAGGCATTTGTACTCCTTGTCAGGGTGGACACTTGGGAAGGTAAGGTTGTGTGGACCACACCTTGTACCTGGAGTCTCCAGAACACTGAGAGTGCATGCAGAATAATAGGACAGATAAGCCCTCTCACCCCTCCTGTGAGATGGGCCTGGTGGAGCCCTCGCTCAGTAAGGTTAGTGTTGTTCATGGAAGGCTGCCCCTGTGGGCGTCTTGGGGACTGGAGGAGCCTTACCTGTGTCTGCAAGCTTCTCAACAAGTTTCCATAACCTTCATCACCAGAGACTTGACTTCCTCCACAGACGTCTGTTGCTTTTTCCTACCGACATGTCACATCCTGCAGAGGTATCCAGACCTCAATGGTGTCTTGAGACAGCCTCCCCAAAAGACTCTCTCAGCTGCTCCTGGAACCCTGGGCTTCTACAAATACTCAGGTGAGTCATCAAAATCTAGAACAGTAACCATGGGGAAAACATGGAAACCCAGGCCAATCTCTGCAACCTAATGGCTTAATCCGCTTTCCTGATAAACATCTGAGTCTTTGTTGACTCTTAGGAAGGTTCCCAGAAATGCTTTGGCTTCCCCATAAAATAAACCAGGTGATAGCTCTTGGGGCAGGAGGGTATTTCCTGGTATTGCCTGGTTGCATTTGACCTGTTCCCTGAGCAAACACCTGTTCATGGAATAGCAGCTGAGTTCTCAGGGAGAGAGCAGAGATGATCAGCAGTGTGTGTTTAGAAGGAAGGGCCTGGACCTGGATAGGTCGTTTAGAGCAAAGATCCCCAACCCCCAGGCAACAGACCAGTTGGACTGTTAGGAATTGGCCACATGGCAGGCAGAGAGTGGTAGGTGAGCTGAGAGAATTTTATCTGTATTTACAGCTGCTCCTCACCACTCAGTACTGCATGAGCTCCAGCTCTGATTCATGGAAAAATTGTCTTCTATGAAACCAGCTCCTGCTTCCGGACAGGCTGGAGACCACTGATTTACAGCCTGCCTTACAAGACTGTTTTGTGTTGTATGGGCCCAGATTCCATGCCCAAACCCCCAAGTAGCTCCTTTCTATGATGGCAACAGGTGGCCTATTGGGAAATTTAGGATCCTAGATCCAAGGAGCAGAGCCAGGATGCTGAGTGGGATGTGTCCCCCACCACACACATCCAGTAGCCTCTCATTGCTCATGTTTGCTCTTTACGAGTAGTCAGTGGTTTTTCAACTTAACAGGAGAAAATCCCTTCCAGAAAAGTTGGTTTGGATGGCCCAAACAAGAGAGGTCATCTGTGAAAAAGGCATGCTCTCATGCTGAATCCCATAGAGTGACTACTAGTATGCAATTTGACCTATTCTTTATTATAACCATACTTTGAATTTATTTATTTATTTATTTATTTATTTATTTATTTATTTATTTATTTATTGGCAGTCCTAGAGCTCAAAATCAGGGCCTTGTTTCATGCTAGTCTAGTGCTGTACCACTGAGCTACACCTCAGCCCCCACATTTTGATTTTAAATGCTTTGCTTCTTGTGATAATACACACCTGGCAAAAGAATAACTTTGAGACGGGTTGCAGAAGGGGAAAAGTGCTCAGGGAATAGTCAGGGAAGAGAGAAAGACTTGATTCAGCACCAATGATGTCTGAGGCTACTGTAAACTCACTGCATCTCATTTTCTTCTCATGACACAAAGGCAGGGTGTAATAACACCCATTTTAGAGTTTCCAGAAACAAATATGGGCTCAGAGAGGGTGAGTGACTAGCCACAAGTGATGCAGCTGGATGGTGACTGAGCCAGAATTCAGAACCCTTGGATCTGAGTTCTGCCTCCTCTGGCTAGAATTTCTGCAAATACTTCAATGTGCAGGATGTCACATAACAAATACCGAAGGGAAGAGTGGGGCATAAGGTGGTGGAGTGCCCTGAAGTGGGGGCAAACTTAGTGTGACTTTGGGGGAACTCAGAAGCTACAGGGACAGGTCACTTGTGGCTAGGGTCTCTTGGCTCTCCCAGGAGCCTCCTCCCCTTCCTACCAATCACAGGCTCTTCCTGCTTTCCTGCCTCCGATGTTCCCATCTTGGCTTTTCCTTTTAGGTCCTTCCCCAGGCTTCAAAGTAGCTTCTCTTTTCTGTTAATTAAAAAAAAAAAGTCTCTGTTTCTAGATCTGTTCCCCATGATTACGCTCAACTGGGCTTCTTGATGATTAGCGATGACTCACTCACTGGCGATGTGGGAGTGTCCTCCCATGTCTGCAGGCTGGGAAAATCCTCCCGAGAGCCCCTTTCTTTGTCTTGAAGTCTATCTGTCTTTGGGTTATCTCTCAGCTTCTCTGCCAACCTCATGCTCCATCTGTCCCGCTGTCTGCCCACCTCCAGTGTAATGAAGGTCTCACAGGCATGCTTGATGCTCAGAGAACTCAAAGATATTTCAATCAGCCACTGATCCAAGATGCCCTGCATCTTGGTCAGTTTTATGGATTTCTGTGCTTTCCTTACTCATGAGACTATTAGCTCAATGTCTTCTTAGGAAAGGCGACCCCAGCAGGAGAGATGGAGGGGTTTTGTCTGCACATTAATCAGGGTAGATGAGCCCACAGGATTGAGGGAGTAGGTTGGGGAAGAGATTAAAGCAGATAGAAAAGGTGGCTGAATGTTGAGCAGGAGAGGTCAGAACCACAGATTAAGACCATCTCAAAAGAAGGCAGTCTTGGAGGAAAACTTGGAGGAATAATATTTCCCCGCATGGAGAGGATGGGTGTGATTGCATTTTCTGAAGATAGACAGGGCACTGTCTCCCACCTCCTCTCATTCCCTGTGCTCTCCTATGAACTTACCATTTGCCCATCATGTAAAGTCTGATTTGTCTCCTTTTGACTCAGGGTGGGCTTTGGGGATTGTTTCAATTAGCAGTGCACCATTGTGTAGTGCCATGTGACCTTGGAAGCTAGACCAGAGGCAGATTCCATCTCACCCCAGGCATCCTCCCTCCTGATCGTCAGCCTCTAGCGACCATTGACTGCCCTGCAGTGGTCAGCATGTGAGGAAGCCTAAACCAGTCCATGTGGAGAGGCCACACAGTGTTGGTCCCCACGTTCGGGCGCCAACTCTATGTGGGGCACGCACCTCCCAGTCTGGCCTGGAGGTTCGGACTGGCTGCGCCACAGCGCACACAGATACTAAACACAATTCACTCAGGACCCTCAGGTGAGGGGAGCAGACTCCTGTGGCCCTCGGGACCCTGGCGGAGACGGGAGAAAGGAAAAGCTTCTGGCGCTTTTGCCTTCCAGGGGCAAACACCTGTGTTGGTCATCTCGGTGGTCACAAGGAGACAGCTGTTGCTTCGTGGGTGGCCAAACAGAGAGCAGGTTCTTTTCTTTGTTGATGATTGTGACGGGAGAGCGTTTTTTCCTCATCAAAGGTGCGGGGGGTGGGGGAAGCAGCGGGAGAGTCGTTTCCTCATTGGTGGTCTGGGCAGGAACCGGTGAGAAGGTGCAGAAAGGGTGCCAAAAAGGCCTAAAAGGCTGTGCCAAAAGGATCGAGCTGCCACAGCGCAGCTCTTTATGTAGCTCGCCCATGGAATGGCCTGAGCCAATCAGCTTTCAGTCCAATTGTCCAATCAGGAAGGGTTTTGTACAAACGTGCAACCAAGTTACTTTCATTTTCCCTAGATTTCTAACTTATAAACCAGATATTCAAACGCCATTTTCCCAGTTTGGGAGTTTTTGCCAATTTCCTCCCATTTTTTCCCTACAACACAGAGCCCTGAAAGTGCACAAACAAATAGAGATGTCCAGCCAGCCACCTGCTGCTTCAGCCCTGCTTTTCCAAGTTCTAGCCATGTCCACCAGCACCCACGGAAGAAAGAGACTAGAGCCAGAGCTGCCCAACTGAAGCTTTCTCAAGCTCCTCACCTTCAGAAATTGTGAGAGGGCACAAAGTAGTTACTGTATTAATAGGTTAAATTATGAGGTGATTGGTCACGTAGCATTAGCTAGCTGGAGCAGTGGTTCTGGCCATGTCTGTAGAGTGGGCCCCCATGTCTGTGAGTTCCACACTCATGGGTTCAGCCTACCATGGATCAAAAATATGTGGCAAGAACTGTGTCTATGCCTAACAGGTGGAAACTCTTTTCTTGTCATTAACTATTGTCAATAACTATTTATGTGGCATTTATATTTTATTGGTATTATAAGTATCCTACAGATGACTTCAAGTATATTAGGGGTTATGCATAGGTTATTTGCAAGCACCATGTCACCTCATATAAGGGACTTGAGCATCCTCATATTTGGGTATCAAAGCAGGGTCCTGGAACCAACTCCTTCTGGATATAAAAGCCAACTATATCAGATAAGAAATGGAAGTGGAAAGTTGAAGTCATTGCCCGCCATTTGAGAAAGAAATATGCTTGCCCCCCTTTCTGTATTTTTTCATGTCAAAACATTTTGAACCAGCCTATGATGCCAAAATGCTGCAATCCTTTCTTATTACAACGAGATGGTGAAACTTACCCTACATGCAAGCTCCACCCCTCTGGCTACCAGCAGACTTGGGTTCAACCTGCTACTTCTGTGAGTCCCATCAGGGTCTCCTCTTAGGCCTGCTCACACATTGTGGTTTCTTCCCCACCTCTGTCCCACTTCCTGCCCATCTCCTCCTTCTCCTCCTGGATGGGATCATTGCCACAAGACCATGTGATACAGTTTGCCCACTGCCATGCCATCTGTAGTGATTAAGCTTGATCATCAACTTGATTGGATTGAGAAGCACCTAGGAGATGACCAAAGCATGTCTCTGGGTGTGTTTGTGAGGGTATTTCCAGAGAGGATTAACCAAGGTGAGAAGACTCACTCGGAATGTGGGTGGCACCACCCCATGGGCATGGGCCACAAATAGAATAAAAGGGGAAAAATGGAAAATGTCAGTGAGCACAGCCATTCTCTCTCTCTCTCTACTTCCTGGCTACTGTGATATAAACTGCTGTGCAACATCTTCCCTACCATGGTGGACTGAAACCTCTGAAACTGTTAGCAAAATAAATAATTCCCCACTTTAAGTTGTTTTCTTGGGTCACAGCACGATAATTTGTCACAGCATGGAAGCGCTAATACAGAAAATTAATGCCAAGAGAGTGGAGTCATTGCTGTAACTATTTCTAATAATATGGCTCAGAAGTCTTTGGAACTAGTTTGTGGAAGGAATCATGTAAGGCTAGGATGCTGTAAGCAGAGCTTAATGGGTGATTCTACTGGGACCTCAGCAGACCATAATGCAGATAGGAATTCAGAGACTGTGCTCCTGAGGCTTCTGGTGGGAACAAGGACTCTACTGGGAATTGGACTATAGGTCATTCATTCTACATTCTGGCAAAGAACTTGCCTATATTTTGTCCATGCCCCGAGACTTAGTAGGACACTGAGTTTAAAGATGGTGGGGTAATTAATCAGGTAGAAGAAACTTCAAGATAGTCCAGAATTCAGGCTGTGGCATGGTTATTGCTGGTGCATTTAGCCAGATTTACAATGAGAAGTGGGAGCAAAAAGCAGAACAGAAATACTTGAAAAATTTAAGTTTGGTCAGAAAAGCCTAGGGCTAAGAAAGTTATGAATTATGATAAGACTAGTACCATTGGAATGAAACCAAATACTCTGTCTGGGGATAAGAGGAAAGATACCTTAAAGGCCAGACCCCACCCATCACAGGCTCAAAGGAATAAAAGAGTAAAGTCATTTGAAAGACCCTTGGAAGGGAGCACCTCTGGGATACCCTGCTCACATAAGGCCACCTAGGAAGTTGTTTCTCCAATCTCATTTCATTGTGTTTAGATGCTCAGGTACTCAGGGGCCAGTGCAACTGTGGCACAAGGAAGCCCAGCTATTCAAACTGGCTGCAGACCTTGTCCTTGTCCACATGATGTTATTGTTACAGAAATTCAAAATGTAAGAGTTACAGAGTGATGGAGGGTTCCACTCAGATCCCAAAAGAAGGTCTGGGAGGTCAGGCAATGTGTGACAGAGTCAGAGTCCCCAAAAGCAGATCCTGAGAGGGTGATGCATGAAGCTGTGAAGGTGAAGTCTAAGCTACAGTGGAAACCCCAAGAAATCGAAGATGCCAGGAATGTGAAACATCTGCCAAGGAAAGGTGCAAGTGGCAAATGGAGCCTGTCAAAGAGAGGCCATGTGGGCTGCAAACAGCAAGGGCATGGGGGTGGGGCTGCCTAAGTCTTTTGGAGCTTCTTTCATGACACCACATGCCCCAGATGCCAAACATGGAGCTACGGTATTTAATGTTTCCCTTGCTGGGTTTCTGTCTTGCTTTGGTCCCATCCCTCCTTTATGCCACCATTCCTCCCTTTTGGAATGGGAATGTTTACTGTGTCATTGTTTATTGGAAGTATGTTGTGTTGTTGTTAGGTGCTGTCAAATTGGGTCTGACTCATAGCAACCCTCATAGGGTTTTCAGTGGCTGATTTTTCCTGGGTTGTTTTGGGGATTGGACTACCACATCCTTCCCCCATTTTTGCAGTGCTTGGGATCAAACCCAGGTCCTCAGAAAGTGTGGAGCAGTTCTCTACCAATTAAGCTAAACCCCAGCTCTACTGGAGGTATATAAGTTTCTTTTTTATTTGACAAGGCTCACAGCTAAAACATTTACCTTGAGTCTCAGAAATGGATTCTTCAGAAATGCTGGAACTGTTGAGACTATGGGGACTCTTGGAGATGGAATGAATGCATTTTGTTTTGTAAGACGGATATGAGCCTTTTGGGGGACAGAGGTGGAACATAGTGATTTAAGATGTGTTTTGATGTCAAGTTGACTTGGGGTGAATTTGTGACGGTTAATCTAGATTGTCAACTTGATTGGCTTGAGAATCACATAGGCGATGAGTAAAACACACTTCTCAGTGTGTTTGTGAGGCTGTTTCCAGAGAGGATTCATTAATGGAGGAAGACCGGTCCTGAATGTGAGGGGCACCATCTCATAGGAGTGAGCCAGAGAGGGAATGAAGAAATGAAAAAATGGAAAGGCCAATGAGCACAGCCCCCCCCCCCGACTTCCTGGCCACTACGATGTGAACTGCTCTACCCTGCCACACCCTCCCTGCCATGATGGACTGAAACCTCTGAAACTGTGAGAAAAATAAACAATTTCTCACTTCAAGTTGTTTTGTCAGGCATTTTGTCACAGCATAAAAAACCTAACTAACACACTATCCATAGTTTTGATGGTTAAACAAGGAGACCAGTCCTCCCCACAGCCAGCCTCCCATGCTGCTTCCTGGCTCCTGAAGTTGTGCTTGGTTCTAGGGTCTCAGAAAGTCTCACTTGAGCTGCTTCATTCTCTAACCCCTTTCTCCATCATGGTTCAAAAAGCAGCTATGATAGTAGGCTCTTTCTGTCCCTTCCAGCCTCCTCCAAATAAAATTATTACCTCCTGCCCTCGTTACAGATCAAAAAATCCATGTAGACAAAGAGATGCTGGGGAAAACAGAGTACTTTTTACACATCAAAGCCCTGCTCAGCCCACCAAGAGTGCTCTCTTAACTGGAATTGTTCAACCAAAAGCCTCTTTTCCACAGTGTACATTCAACCTTGAAGAGTTGGAAATTAAGAAAAGGACTATTTACATTGAATTTCAGGGAAACAAAGGTGAGAGAATAGAGATACAAAGCCTTTCTGGCAATAAAATCTTTCGTGTATAAAAATCTATCCTAGTGAATGCTATGGGAGAATCATTATAAGTTTCATTATAGACTTGAGCAGTCACATGTGCCATTATGGAAACATATCACAATGCAAGTCTATTTGCAAGCAACTTTACTGTTTTTTAAAAAATGTACTTAAATTATGCCATGCAGATTGAGGTGACTTTACATCACACATCTGAAGTCAGCTAGAAGCCAGTTATCCCAAACTCCTGCTCTACATGATTAGTTGGATACATGGTGTTTACCTCAAGCCACTGGGATTCTGAAAGGATGGGTATGGCTGTGTGGAATATTTATACACCCCACAGAGCAGAATCAGGGTGAAACCTGTAGCTATTTCCTTACTTGAGGGCCTAGGCAAGACATTGAGGATGAGGAAATTATTTCTTGAGACTTTATGCAAATCAGACATGGGAAAGAAATGAAAAGCAACAATATCTTTTTAAAGAATCTGGGAGAAGGAATAATATGTTTGGTGTTAGAGAAAGTCAATGCAAAGGATATTGGAGTGGAAATATTGAAGAACCCACTGTCACTGCAAATTATAAATAAATCTCATTAGAGAATCTTCCAAGGAGAGAATCATATTCAAAAAGCATTTACTCATGGCCACTAGGATAAGACTTTCCCCAGTTACTACCTGCCATAAGGTTTTTCAGGAATCTACTAAAACATCCTCTGTTAACAGCAGTATTTTTCTCTCATCTTAGCTCTATGTCTGACCCATCATGTCTTTCCTCCTCCACCAGGGAACAGATGCCATCCTTTGTCCACATTTTCTTTCTCTTCTGTCCTCTACTACTCACAGATCAATTAATTCAGTCTCACTGTGGCAGACATGTGACTACTACCCAGTAGTTTGTCTAACAAAGCCCTAACTTTGTTCTATATCTGCACTGTTATATGGCATGAAGCCCATCCTCCTCTCCAAAGTGTGGGTCCTATCCAGTGTAAGGCAACAGTGGTGGTACCACCACCCTTCCCTGTGATTGGCTTAGACAATAAGATATGCTACAATTCTGTCAATGAGATAGAAGTGACCATTTATAGGGAGAATTGGGGACCATTTTTTTTAACTGATAAAAAGAAACACAGAAAAGCTGATGTGGTTCTCTTTTATCACTATACATTTTGGGGTTTTCTACTGATGCTAAAACTATGGCCACCATCAAGAAACTAAGAGGAACCAAGCTAATAATGGAAGAGCAAAAAGATGGAAAGAATCTGGGCCTTTGGTAATGGCATTGAGCTGCCAAACTATCAATGCTGGAGACATCCAAGCTTGAGAGCCCAGGTATTTTTTATTGCTTGATCCGTTTTTAGTTGATATTTGCCCAATTAGGGAAAAGAGATTGAAGTTTCTCTGTCTCTCTTTTGCCTTTACATTTTAATTTCTTTTGTGAACTCAAATGTAGCTCTAATAATTATTGACAGGTTTAAGAGACAGCTCAACCTTGCACTTTTATCATAGAAATAGAGGCCCCAACGTTTTCAAGTGAAAATAGACACCAAATTTCAAAGCAATAGTTGTAATTTTCAGAGATTACACATCTCTTTGAAACTCTGATTTTCAAGGTTGGGTTTTGGTTTTCAGGTTCTGACCCTCCTCTCTTCTCTCCCTGGAATTTCACAAGGAATAACAACCAAATGAAAAATAAAACACTGCTGTATATATCCAGAAGAAGAGCTTAATAACTTGAGTGACCATATATCCTGGTGTGCTTGGCACATGCCTAATTTGTGCCTATCTTTCTAATGTTTGTATTAACAAACTACCTTTTAACTCTCAAGATGCCTTGTTTGGATTATGAGTTATATGTTGTCCCTACTGAGAATCCCAGTACAGAGCTCTGGTACAAGCTGGTTTGGAGAAGGCAGTTCAGATTGGAAACCCAAGTGGAGCCTTTATTCTAGCTCACCAACTTGACTCCCTCTGGACCTCATGCACCTAAGTCTGCAACCCCTAGTTTTAGGTGGCGGAAGTAGACTAGAAAGACAGGCAGCTCTTGCCAAGTGTGTACACAGCATGGAACAGAAAGTGAAAGAGGGAAGGCTGGCAGGCCTGCCCTGAGAAAACAGGTTTTACTTAGTCACATTTGCCACACGGGGAAAGGAAGGGCAAGAGGAAGCTCACTAATGTGAGCTCACATCTATCACACAGTGACCCCACCCACGAGTAAAATAGGGCCCAGTCAAGTGTCCCAGAGGGGAAAGCAACCTGAGAAGACGCCTTCTTTACAGGGCATAGAATCCTACTAGGGTGTTTCCAAAGGTCGACAAGGCAGGTTCATGGATGCCAGGAGCACTTATGGCCTGGCCTATCTCTGGATCATCTTTCCACTTTTTACAGATTGAAAAGTTCTCAATGATCCTTTATCTATTCAGTTGTGTTATCTGAATTTATGGATACTGGGTAACTCAGTAGAGGAGGAATAGGGTGAGAAAAATGTCTACAATGCAAAATAGAAGCAGTAATATGCACGAAGGAGATGCAGATGATGGCGCAAGTACTTAGAAGTGGAGAATCTGCCTTGGCAAGTCTGGGAAGACTTCATGAAAGAAGGAAGGTTTCAGTGAGGCTTCCATGCATGGGAGTGGAAAAAAGAGTGTGTGCTCCAGATAGACTATTTTAGCATGGAGGAAAAACTCACACTGTTTCATAGAAAAGGATTTTCCTACAGGAAAGTACACGAAATAAACTAATAATGGGAGACTTGGTAAATGAAACAACCAGGGGCCTGACCATCCCCCCATTTTTTTCTTCTCTTTGTAAGTTTTCTCCAGTTCCTTGTTTGTTCCTTCCCTCTGTCCTCACTCTGCCATAAAATATGCTTTTTGTTGTTATTGTTGTTGTTTCTTTTTTCCCTAGCAAACACAGACCATGAACTATGTGCCAGGTACCATTATAAGGGCTTTAAACAATATTAACCTGTGTAATCTTCCTAATAGTCCTGTGAAGTAGACATTACTGTCAATCCCACTTTGTAAATAAGAAAAGAGGTACAGAAAGGTCAAATTACTTGGCCAAGGACTTATATCCTTGGTGGTGGGCCCAAGACCTTACACCAGTAACTTCAGAGTCTGTTCACAGAGTTCCAGGGTTCTACTGCCCCCTGTTCAGTCCAAAGAGTCAATATGCAGTGTTGTCAATAGCTCAAGATGTGGTCTGATGGAAAAATATCCTCCTTGCAGTCACAAATGTAAGTTGTGGCAATCAGATTTCCTCGCTCTCATATGTGAACAGAAAAAGCCCGTGGCTGAAGGAAAAAGAGGAAGGCAAGCCCACAGCAAGTACCCAGGTCTAGAGTGGAGAGGCCCCAGCTCCTCCCGTTGATAAATCTACTGTTGTGGTTTTCCAGGACCAAACCTTAGGCTTCCCTGGCTTACTGAGTTTATGAATTCCTCACTCTTATTTGAGGGAAGTTTGAGGGAGTTTAGTTTTCTTAGAATCTAAAGATTTGCACCTCTATTCCCTATACTGTAGAGTCCAGAAGGCCCACTGTTCCTGATATGGTTATTCATTCAGTAGAGAACCAGGCAAGTCATTTCCTCTTCCACTCCCCCTTAGTCTGCTGTAGCTGTGCCAGTGTAAAGACTATCACATGTAGTTAACTGGAATGGGATACAGGTGGAAGGGAGGCACCAGCTCATATAGCATTTTTGGTATGTGCAAAACATGAGGAAAGAGGCAAGAATTAAAAGGGCTGTGGACCTGGGTGGCTGTTGCTGAATATATCAGCTCAATGTGAATGCCCAAGGACTTCCTTGGCAATGATAAAGAGCTCTGATTTCTCATAACCAAAGGGAAGATTAAACTGAGGAACAGCCTCAGGACCAAATTATAAGAGTAGCAGGATTTAAAATAATTGATTTCTCAGCCAAGTCAAAATTCTGATAGGGGAAGAGCAGAATTCTAAGACTTGGGATGGGGACATCTAGGTAGATGGCACCATGAAAGAAAAAAAAAAAAAAAAAAAGGAGGGAAGAGAGCCTAGAACCATCTGGAAAGCAGTTGACAACTCAGGTCACTTTCAGCTGCACTCCTTTATTTTCAAGTGGGATTATTGACCAAAGTCCCAGGAAAACCACATAGGCAGAGGGTAAGGGCTTACCTGAGGCCCCTCACTTCCCGCAGGCCCCCCCAAGTCCCTTCATGTATCCATCTGTTTCCTCCCCTAGGCCAACACTGAAGAGCCCCTGTGGGCAACAGGCAGTCGCTAATGAGTGAGCCACACCAGCCAGAGGTGTTACATTCAGCAGTAATTGCCGACTCGGTGTTATTTCTGCTGAGGCCCACCCACGGCTGATCATTTTTAAAAGATGAAGATGGAAAAGTCTGGTCTGTTCTCCAGGGATAGGGCAGCATGTGGAAGCACTCTCATATTGTGGGGTTGCTGTTGTTAGGTGCTGTCCAGTCTGACTCATAGCGACTGTGTACACTATAGAAAGAAACCCTCCCTGACACTGCCATGGCTGGCACTGTCCGAGCTTCTCTGCTATTCATAGAGTTTTGATGGCTGATTGCTTCGGGATTGGTTTGGGAGTGGGCTGCCAGGTCCTTCTCCCACTTTTGCTGTGCTGAGGATGGAACCTGGGGCCTTAGAGAGCACAGAGCAGCGTTCTATCAACTGAGTAAACCTCAGCCCATGACCGTGCAAAAACATACCTAGTAGCTTCTTCTCCCCAATATCCTGATGTTTGTTTTTCTGGAAGGCAGAGGGGAGCTCATGGCAGTGAGGGCTGCAGCACCTGGTTCCTGGCATGCTTATATCTGTGTCACCCCAGACACTCTTGCCTTGGAGACAAAGTCCCCTCTATGTGCCTGGGAGGACCACAAGCTTGCACAATGATCAGCGATGTCGCAGTTGCAGGTATGACAAGTCAGAATTTGTGCCTTCCCTTCTGCCCACTGGAGCCACCGGGGCCAGAGCTCTGTTTGTTCAGCAGGCCCTCCCAGCGCCTAGGGCTCGGGCATAAAAACCTACCTGTGGTTTTCCATCACGTCCATGCCCCAGGGCCCCTGGTCTGGGGGTCACTTCTTGTCCCTCCCCGGGGCCCCCAGGAAGATGTGCTGAGCCTCTTCTGCTTCCCTAGCTCCGGTTCCAGAGAACTGGAGACCTATTTAAAAACTGTGCCTGTGTGGGGCTGTGGAGAAGGCTGGCATCGGCACGTCCATGACCAAGGGCAGGAGTGCAAGGCAGGTCCCTCCTCCCAGCACCCCCTGGTCCACCTGCTTTGGAGGTGGCTCTGAGGAGCACCCCTGGGCTGGGCTTCCATTCCCCCTGGCTTTCTATAAGCATGTCCACCACAGCCCAGGCGAGGAGGAGCCAATGCCAGCACTCAGGAGAGACCCCATTCTGTAGATGGAGTGGCTCTGGTGACCTGCTCAAGCCACCAAGTGGAGGCCAAAGAGCAGACACCTGAAGCCCGGGGAGAAAGGAAAGGTGGAAACCTGATTCACGCTCAGACAGGTGTCCTCCTAAGACTAAGAGCTTTGTTGCTCAAACGTCTGGGGTGGTAGATGTCCCGATGGCCCCCAATCCAGCCCCTAGTCCAAGGCTGGCACTTCACAGGTCCTCAATACATAGGAGGGGAGCTGGGCATGGTGGCACACGCCTGTAATCCTGGCACGCAGGAGGTTGAGGCAGGAGGATCAATGCAAGTTGGAGGCCAGCTTGGGCTGGCCCAACCACAAAAAATAAAATAAAATAAGATAAAATAATAAAATACACAAGAATACATAGGAGCGGTGGGGTGTCAGCATGAAAGAGGCCTTGACCTCCCGTGGCTGGGACCCCTACTCTCACAGGCATCCGTATTAAGCCCCGTGGTACCCTTTTCCCTTCAGGATTCCCCGCCTCCTGGGCCTCCACCCTAAGAGAAGTTGAGACCTGGGTGAGCCAGCACATTCCTGCCTCACTGACTCGCCCTGCCTGCCTGGGATCAGAGTCGGCCAACACCCATCCCAAACCGTCCCAGGACACCTGCTCTGCCTTGAAGGCACTGTGCCTGCAGTTCTGTGGAGGCCTTACCCTCTCTGTGGCTCTAACCCTCCCACTGGAACACAGAAACCAGAAGTGCCTGGGAGGCACTGCCAGCTCTCAGGAGTCAAGCAAGTGAGGACTTGTCTGTATTCCACGTACTTCCTCCTTCCGAAAGGACCAGAGGCTGCTGTTTACAATAGGAAACAAAGATACCGTCCACTGTTAGGGCCTGGAACGAATAGCAATAATGTGACGGAGTCTGTGTGGGTGTCTGGCAGTGGGTGGGAATTTCTTGTATTAGAAATCCGGATTCGGAAAGAGTACTGCAATTTACACAAAAATCTTGCTTTGAGCCTCCTAGCAGGGAAGGGGAAAAGCAATTTATGCTGTTCTCATTATCAAATTAATAAAAAGCATATTATATCTTCTCAGGCAATTGTTTCTTAGCAATTGTGTCTAATTCAGAGAGAGGCTTCACAAAAATAAATATGAAGGGGAGAAAAGAAGGCAAACTTACTCCTAGGCTTGATGCTCTGACTACTGACTAATTAGTAGTCAAGTGTCAAATAAACACAGGTGGTGGCACTCATGGAAAGTTTTACAAAATACCTTTAACTTTCCTTGCAGCCGTTTGAACTGTGGTGGCTACAAAATGCAAATTCCTGATCCCAGACCCCTAGAAGGAGGGCCCAGGAGTCTGCATTTTCCCTTGAATCCCCCACGGAATTCTTGATGACTCTGGAATTGAAGAATTCAGAACCCCTCTCCATTTAGAAACTGCGTTCCAGGTTGGAACCTGAGCAAGCAGCCCCTCTTTCCCTTCCTCCTGTGACTTCGAGCAGCCAAGAAATGTTACAGCTCCCAGGACCAGGGCAGCTCTGGTGGAACTAAATGTTGCACATCAAGCCCATCCCCACTATGCTCCTCCCTCCTGCCACTTCCCACCACATTTGTCCACGTCATCTGAGAAGCGGATGTCAAGAATTCGGCATGCAAAGATTTTGCTAGAGGAAACGCACAAGCGAAAGCAATCGGAGAGGGCACCGGGGTTGCTGAACGTGAGTCTGACCCCAGCTGGGGTTGCCAGATCTAGCAAACAAATGGCCTGGATGCCCAGGAAAATACCAGCTTCAGACAAACAGCATATTTTTTTTCAGTCTGGGTATGTCCCGTGTAATATTTGCTACATGCTTAAGCTAAGAGTCAGTGCATCTCACTCTAAGAATCCGTTGCTGTTCATCTGAAGCCCCCACTTCCCAGGTGTCCTGAGTTTTAGGAGCAGCCCTAACTGTGAGTGCGGGAGAGAGATGGTGGAGTGGGAGCTTCCTAGATGGCCGCGCTATACAAGGAGGGCTCAGTGAAGCCACCAGGTGAGCACTGGAGCCCAAGGTAGGGGACACCCAGGAGGCTTCCTTCTCCCAGGAGTGGGCTGGCTTCAGTCTTTTCTATATTTTTGCAATACCGGGGGTCTGAATCCAGGGCCTCATGCATATTTTGTAAGGACTCAGCTACTGGGCTGCACCACAACCCCTTTCTTCATTTTTTAGATGGAGACAGGGTCTCACTAAGTTACACAGGCTGCCTCTGGCCTCAAACCTGTGAACCTCCTGCCTCTGCCTCCTGGGTCGCTGGGATTACAGGCGTGAGCCATCGCTTCAGTCTTTACAGGTCAGGGAAGTGGACTGAAGAGTAGGGCAGGGTGTGTGGCCAGCTGCAGACTGTGGGGTGCATGGTCACGTAGCCAGGAGTGGCAGAGGGGTTGGCGGTGCTTGCCTCAGACACCCATCCTAAAGCAAAGTATCTGGGATGATTTATAGGTCCACAACTGTGGCAACAAAATAGGCTTAACTGCCCAGCTGTAGACGGTCCTATAATGGCAAAAGACCTATTGACATTCGCCACTATAGAAAACGCAACCAATCAGCTGGGGTGGGGGTCCTTGGAGGGACTCTTCTGGGTGACACAGCTGCCTGTAAGTGCTGTCCATAAGTGGTCACCCATGCTCTTGGAAATAACCCCAACAAGCTCACTGGATTGCCAAGCTAGGCTTACTGGGGTCATTTTCCTGCTCTGTCTGCACCCTCTCCATCTGAGCTGCATTGCTGTTGTTAGGTGCTTTTGAATCGTGTCTGACTCATGGTGACCCTCATGGGATTTTCAGTGGCTGATTGTTTTGGGATTGCTTCAGAAGTGGATTGCCACATCCTTCTCCCATTTTTGTAGTGCTGGACCTCAGAGACTACAGAGTGGTGCTCTACCAGCTGAGCTAAATCCCAGCCCTTCTGAGGTGAATAGATGGTCCTTTTATGTCTCCCCAGGAAACTTTACATTACCATCCCTCCTGATGACTAGTTGGCCACTTTGACCCCGCCCACATTAGCAGCAGCCATATTTTGCTTTGGTTGTCCACAGATCTCAGCCTTGCAGGATGTGGGGTCCACCAGTATAGGATCCCGTGTGGCATCACAGCACATTCCCCAAGGGATCTACTCCACTGAGAAGGCAAGGGAGCCCAGAATACTTGGCAATACCACCCGCTCCTCACCAGAGGCGGCTGGCCTGGCACTGGTGGAATGACCCAGTGGAGGAGCAACCAAGGCACGGGCTGAAGAGGATGCCCTGAGAGGATGGGGGGGGGCTGTTCTCCAACAGCCATGCATCCCCTGGCACCCTTAGGCAGTGGGCGTGGTACAGGGCTGTGTCCCCGTGAGAGGGTATGCAGTCTGGAAATCAAGGGCCCACATGGCTCCAAACTATCACTTCCAGGACCTGACGTGCACATTTTTGGTGTCCCTGCCCCACACCTTCATGGCTTAGAGATCCTGGAGTTGGGGGGGCAGGGGTTACACTCCCCACTCCCTGTGACACACAGCCGGGGCTCCAATAACTCCCACGTGAAGTCAGCTGTCAGGAAGAGGCAGAGTTGTCTTGGTCATCTGGAGAAGCAAGGGATGCAAGACACGGTGGGGGCAGGCACCTCGGGGCATCTCCCAGTTCTCCTGTCTCCTTTTGACAGGAAACGGCCACGTTCGTGGAGCAAGCAGGCCCTGGTAACCAGGACCCAGACTGCTCAGGGATGAGCATCTCAGCCACCCCACCAGCCAAGCAACCTGCAGCCACGGAGGGGCCGGCTCAGCGAGGGGAGGCTGGAGCAGGGTGCGGAGTCCCAGGCGCTCCCTCGAGACAAGCTGCAGGAGAGGAAGCAGAACGCCCCCTCCAACCTCCCCAGGCACCTCCTCTGGGAAGAGGCCCAGGAGACTCCGGAGGAGCTGCTTCCAGACTTGTCACAGAAGCTCGTGGGTCTGAGCAGCACAGCCCTGGACATGTCCCTCCCTCCCCGAGCAGACTGGAGCTCTGCTCACACGCCTGCTGATCAGCGCCAGTGTCCCCCCTGGGCCTTGCCCTCTACTGCAGAGATCCCCTGGCCAAAGGCTAGGACTCTCACAAGGGCAGCCTGCATTCAATGGCTGCTCGCTGCAGAGTTTAAACGCTGGCCACCTCTGTCTCCTCTCCAGGTCTACTTGGGGCAGGGGGAGGCGGAAGAACCCAGAGTGCTCCGTCAGATGGACAGAGGCCTTTGTCATGACTGAACCTGCTAGCCCCTCCCTCTGACTGAGCCTGCTCTCTCTCTCCCCTCTTAATCCCAAAATCTGAGCAAATCTTCCTCAGACCTATGCCCAATCTGTTTCCCAGCAAATGACCTAAGACCAGGCCCTGTCCAGCTGGCCTCTGCCAAGGGCTTTGGACTGTGCATCTCCCCAAACTCAGGTGAGTGAGAAATAGGATTTTATTTTTTGATAACTTTTCCCAACTTCCACTGAAGCCCCACTCTTCAGAGCGGGTGGACACTTTCCTTGGAATGGAGTCCATGTTGGGGGCTCAACACTCGACTAAGGCCCCTGAAGAACCCTCCAGAAGTTCCCACCGTCCCAGTGAAGGTCCCACCGGGTCACCCACCAGCTATGTGAGTGAGCAAGCCTCCAGATGAACCACCCCAGCCTCTGGCTGCCTCAGCTGTTGGCATGTTGCTGTAGTTGTTAGGTGCTGTCCAGTCGTGTTGAGTCGACTCAGAGACCCTCATAGGGTTTTCAATGGCTGACTCTTTCAAAATTGCCTTAGGCCGTGGATTGCCACATCCTTCTCCCATTTTTGCAGTGCTGGGAATTGAACGCAGGACCTCAGAGACTGCAGAGCAGTGCTCTACCAACTGGACGCATAGACGGAGCAAAACAAGGTCAGTGATTGTTTCAGTCCCCAAGTTCTGTAATTTTTCGTGTAGCCAGCAGTGCCTGGAGGCTGTCCTCAGAGGACAGGCTCTGCCCTGACTCTTGAAAACCTGAAGCCCCACACAGAATCTAGAACATCTCAATGCTCCTTGGCTGCTAGGTTGTTTCCAGATGGAACAAAACCAGTTCTGAGTAGTTACCCTGAGCCGTGGACACAGAGAGAAATGGATGTGTCCTTCAGGCGACAGAATGGAGCAAGGGCTCACAGGCAAAGGCCCTCTGGCCTTGCCTGGGAGGGTGGGGGAGGATTTTGAGAGCAGAGGGCAGCACCAGCCACTGCGCTCTGAGATGGGAGTTGCCTCTGGGCGTGGTGAAGGATCTGTGGTGCCGACCCCAGAATGGAGGTCTCCTGGGTCCTGCTGTGGGGTGTGTCCCCCCTTGGGGCTGCCTGGAGGTGGCCCTCAGGCTAGGGATCTGTAACCACAGCCCCCTCTCCCTGACCCGCACCGTGGGAAGGGTGCCACGTTGGCCCAGTGGAGTTGGTCTGTGGACTGTTAGATGATTCCACTGAACTGTCTCTTTGCCTTCTTTATCTCTTGTTCTCCAGCTCGGCCCCTGCAAAGCCCAGCAATTTCTTTTCACCCACTCACTGCTCCATTGGCATTGGAGTCAAGCAGTCAGCCTTCATCTGTCCCTCACTGAAGCAACTTCCCTCCTGTTCTGCTGCTGATATTGGACCTTCCCCGTTGGGCTGTGGTTTGTAATCAACTTCCCCACTGAGCAATTACTTTTTCTGTTTTTAAATTGATGAATCAAACTAAGCCCCGGCAATAATAACATTCTGCTCTTCTTCTTCTTCTTCTTCTTCTTCTTCTTCTTCTTCTTCTCCTTCTCCTTCTCCTTCTCCTTCTCCTTCTTCTTCTTCTTCTTCTTCTTTTTTTTTTTTTTTTTTTTTTGGTGGTACTGGGGGTTGAACCCATGGCCTCGCGCCTGTGTGCTTTGCAAGTGCTGGACCACTGAGCTGTGCCCTCAGCCCATTTATTTTTTTCACTTCCTGAGACAGGGTCTCGCTAAGTTACACAGACTGCCTCTGTCCTCGAACTTGCGATCCTCCTGCCTCCGCCTCCCGAGCCACTAGGATTACAGGCATGCGCCACCGCGCCGGCTTCTGCTCATCTTCTTTGGGTATTTTTTCCAAAACCTATAGCTTTTTTTTTAAACCTGCTTTAGTCATGCTTTACATTTAATGGTGCGTTCATTTAACACTACACTACGTGCTTTTTGTCATTGTTTTTCTTTCCTGTTGAGTACACAGTGGCACTGAGTGGTTGCACAACATTTCATTTAATCATCATTACACTATTAGGCATTTAGGTGGTTTCCAGTTTTTCCCTACAGAAAACATTTTTCTACCTAGAGCTTTTTCTAAAAGCAGAATTCCTTCCTCAAAACAGATTCCTAAGAGAAGTGACAGGGTCAGAAGTTCTGGGTACATTAATAGTTCTGAATATAGATCCCTTGTCAAATTATCACAATGACTTCTTTTTGTTTAGTAGCAATTGTTGTGGTCCATACTGTTGGTATGGAAGTATTAGAAAATCAGTGTAGAAAGTTTGGAAATATGGAGAGAAGTGAATAAAAATCACCCACATTTCACCTGCATAAGGGTGATCATTACCATTAATGTGCTGGCTGTTCCTTTCCAGTCTACTTCTCTTTATGTGAGTGTTAGGGCTTTTTGTTTGTTCCAGGACATGTTAATGAACATAATTATGATGACACTCTAAATAAACTGGAGATCATAATTTCCTTGAGCATAACTGCTAAATATTTTCCACTTAGTTGCAAAATCTTCATAAACACGACTT
The DNA here is from genome assembly GCA_007922755.1 of Pedetes capensis. Classification (NCBI taxonomy): domain Eukaryota; kingdom Metazoa; phylum Chordata; class Mammalia; order Rodentia; family Pedetidae; genus Pedetes; species Pedetes capensis. The sequence goes on along the minus strand of VMDO01000805.1, from coordinate 96,446 downwards.
TAAGAAATGCACAATTTCCCACTGAATAGATAGATGCATCCTCATTTACTCGCCCATTATCCTATTTAGGGACACTTAACAGATTCCAGATTTTTGCTTTTAAAAACACTTGCCACAAATAAACTTGCAACTTACGGCTTAAAAAGCAATTTGTAAGATGGGTAAATAGAAAAATTATGAAAACTCATAATGGAAGAGTTAGCTAATTGCTCTGGGTTGTCAAAAAGACTAATTTTAAAACTCTTTGCTAGACTCATGAGTGGAATCAAAATAACCAAAGTGTGTTTTTACTTCGTGGCAGTTATGACAATGAGCAAACCCAGTGAGAGAACACAGGTCAGGTGCTTTGTACCTCAGTTCTCCCACGGCCTTGCCGTGCACCATGTAACCTTGGGCCAGTCGTGCGGTCTCGGGGGATGTAATAAAATGAACCCCAGACTAAAAACAGTGTGGGCCCTGGCACTGCAGGATCCCCGGGCCTTTTCCTCCTACCTGGCCACACCCTATAAACAGCGCCTTCATTAACTGCTCCTCGATTGCCTCGTTTGAGTTGCCGACAGTTTCCTGCCCCACCCTGACTTCCAAGTTCAACAGTCTCAGCCTGGGCCACTGGCAGCATGCAGAGCTGCAGGCCAGGTGCTTACCTGGAGGAGCCATTAAAACCCGTGACGTGGCTTCCTGTGTACAGACACGGAGAGAGAGGCAAGAAGCTTGCTACCGCCTGGAGTCAACACAATCACCACTAACAAGGGGTAAAACAAGGCAATCCTGTGCTATCATCTGCATAAAAATAAAACAGAGAGCCAGGCACACTTATATCAAAAAAGGAAAGCAAAGAAAAGCTCAGGCGTGGGGAAGGAGCAGAGGGCTACACAGATTCCCGCTCTCTCCCGCCAGGAGAAAGAGCAAGGATGGAGCTGGGGGAGGCAGAATGCAGGGAGGAAAGAGGGAAGCTTTGGCCATGGGTTGAACACCCAGCAAGGTCTGGGGGGGTTTGGACAATGCGTCTTTTAAGATGGGCTTTTTGGTCTTATTCTCTCTCCAAAGGCAGCCTGCCCCCCTGAACATCATTTTACCTCAGCAGTTATAGCCTGACCCCCTACTGCAGCCCAGCCTGACCTCTACTGAGACCTTGGGTTGATCTGGCCTCTGGTCTTGTCAGTGTCCTTTCCAGGCGCCATGCCTGTGACCATGGGTGGCTCTGCCTAGCCTCAGGAAGAGGCTCTGCACAGGAGTCCTGCTAATTCTTCCCCAAGAGGGGGCCTCCTAGCTCTGTGAGGATGGTTTAGTACAGAGCCACTGAGAATCCTGAGGCCCAGAAGGGATGATTCAGAAGTTCATATTTTCCAGATGTCTCTTTCTTATCTATCAGGATTCATCTTTGGTGACAGAGCCATTAAACTAGACAGAGCATGTGGAGAAAATAGGAAGCAGACATTCTAATTGATAAGGAGAGGTAAGAACTATGGAGAGGACTTGGAGTGATCCAAAAGCTCTGCCCAGGGACCGTGCACAAGACAGGAAGAGGCAGGGCCTGGGCAGCCAGACAGGAGGAGCCAGGGCCTCGGCAGCCAGCCTCTGGGGACCTGAGCTCTGCTGCCTGCAGCCTTCTACTTTCCTTTTGGCTCCAGTTTCCCAGCTCAGAAGGCTGAGCTGGTGGGATAGGAGTCCCTTTCTTGCCTTCTCCTCCACCTTCTGGCTGGGCTTGGTGAAACACAGTGACACGCCAAGGCCGGTCTGGCCATTGGCTCCCATGTGCTATGGAAACTTCTCCTCTGACCACCTGTCCGCTGTTTCCTGACAACATTAGGGACTGAGCTCTCAGAGTTGGAAAGTTGTTCTTAGTCCTGAAAAATGACCTAGGACACAGGAAACAGAGTTAAGACATTGTTTTTATAATAACAGCTAACACTTTCGAGAACTCCCCAAGCCAGGCACCATGCTCTCTATGCCTTGCATGTGATATCCATTTGATCTTCGACTTCTGAGGTAGATGCAGTTATTCATCCCCAGTTTATAGGCGAGGAAACTGAGGCACAGAGAAGCTAAAAACCGTGCAACAAGCTGGATTGGAAGCCAGGCAAGTATTGAGCGTTTAACCTTAGGGCCTTAGGGCAGTCTGCAGCCATAGCACCCTGGCATCTGAATGCACATGATCTCAGAAGCTAAGCAGGGTCAGCCTGGTTAGTCCTTGGATGGGAGACCACCTAGGAACACCAGGTGCTGCAGGCTAGGGAGAAGGACCTGGCAACCCATTCCCAAAATAATCCGCCATTGATAACCCTATGAACATCAGAGATGCACCTACATACTGCTGGGCATGGCACAATGTCAGGAAGTGTTTCGTTCTGTTGTACATAGGGTCACTATGAGTCGGACTCGACTCGACAGCACCGAACAACAACTACTACCTTAGGGCAATAACACAGGTCAGTACTGATAAAACCAAGTAGAGGACTTGGCTCCCATTAAGGTGGCCAAGGAGGCTGTTAGTGTGTTGTTCTGACTGAGACTGGCCTAACCATTCACTCCTGAGTGGGGAGTGGAGCCTGAAGCACACCTCACCAAGAAGCAAGGGAACCCTGCAGCCCAGAGAGGCCCCACACCTCCAGCTGTAGCATGCTGTAGCACCCTAAGGGAGTGAGGCAGCGGTGTTCCTGCAGTACGGTGGGGTCTCCCTGCCTGCGTGGTGGAATTGCAACATTTCCAGACCCCCGGCCTCCACACTGTTAACCCCGACTCTCTGCACAGGAGTCAGGTGTCATCTGTCTTTTGAAACTCTCCAGATGATTTGGGCGGGCAGCCAAAGTGGAGAACCCTGGGCCAGTGAGTCCCAGGGAGAGGCCACTCATCTCTGACATTAACTTTGTGGTGTGGATTCCGGTGAATAGCAGCTGAATGGCTCGGTCTGTACCTTTGTCTTCTAGGTGAATAAGTTTGGTCCTGATTCCCCCTGTGGTGGCTGAGATCCAGGCACCAAAGGAAGGTGAGTGTGTGTGGCCACCAGAGTGCAGGCTCGAGGGTGGCCAGTGGGTGACAGGTAGAAGGCCCCAGAGAGAGATCTCCAATTTGAACAAATGGTGTGTACGTCCCAGTTCGCTCCAGAGCTGGCTCCTTTGGCTGTCCTGTCACTGAATCTACGCAGATCAGCGTCACAGGGTCCCCAGAATACAGGCACTGCAGCCTCCGGTCCCCCATCATCTGCTGCCCTTTTTCACAGCTTCTAAGTGGAAAGCCTCATTCTATAGTCCTCACACATGGTGGAAGCAGACCCTTAGGAAGCAGATCTGTGGGGGATCTGGGAGGAGGGAAGGGCAGGGCGAAGAGACGAGCACAACTCAGGAGGCTGAAGTTCAACTACACCTCAAGCAGGGGGACAGAGTTATTTCCTGCCCATGAGCACCATATGGAGGAGGTAGAGAGAATCCCGGTAAACATGACCTCAGCTAGACAATCCACAGTGATAAACCATGTCTACAGTCTATACCCTTAGTAAGATGTGACGAAAATGTCATTTGACCCCTGCAATCTTCATTGTAGAAGCCCATAACCCTAGTCTAGCCCTGAGGAAAACATCAGAAAACTCCAATAGAGAGACATCCCAAAATATATCTGACCATCCCACCTCAAAACTGTCAGGGTCTTCAAAAACAGAAGTAAGTTCAAGAAGCTCTCTCAGCCAACAGGAGCCTTGGAAGACATGACAATGATGATTGACTATGATGTGGCATCTTGGATGAGATCCTGGTACAGAAAATGGGCATTAAGTAAAAACTAAGGAAATCTGAATATGGACTTCAGTTAATAATGATATCTTAATGTTGGCTCATTAATTGTAACCAGTGTGCCATCCTAATGTGACATGTTAATAGTGAGGGAAACTTTGGAGGGGTACAGGTATATGGGAATTTTATAGACTATCTGCCTAATTATTCTGTATATCTAAAACTGTTCTAAAACATGTAGTTTATCAATAAAAAGAAAGAAGTCCAAGCAGAGATTTATTTGCCCTGTGGCAACTTGAACATAATTGAAAGTCCCACATCCTGACGTAGAACTTCTGCGGCTCAGGTAAATCTACTGAGCTGTAAGAAGTGCACGGAGGGAAATGAAACAGAGGGCTGTAATTAACATGACAATGTCTACTGGTCCCCAGATCCATTCTGGTGGCCCTCAAATGAAAATGTTTCAAATCAGGACTCTTAAAGAAAATCTAAGATGGGCAGTTGGACATATTTATTAGTGGAAAAGAAACAAAAGACCATTTGACAAAGCAGCAATATGTTTCAACTGGAAGGAGAACAGGCATAGAAATTTGCTAAGAATAAGGAAAATCAAGTTAACATTTTAAGAGAAGAGGATTGGTTTGAGTTTTCAAGTATTTATTCCAACTGGACCTTGTTCCTGATAAATTGACTGTTGGCTTCATTCCTATCTACAATATAATTTGGAATGTTGTCATCTCTTAATATCCCAGAGAGATTGATTCCAGGGACGCCTGAGGAATAACGAAAATAGCTGATGCTCAAGTTTCCTATACAAAATGGCATGGTATTTGCACTTATCCTATGCACAACCTCTTTTATACTTTAAAGAATCCCTAGATTACTTATATTTTTATTTTATTTTTGCAGTGCTATTGTGGGGGGCATGTTGAACCCAGGGCCTCACCCATGCCTGGTAAGTGCTTTACCACTGAGCTACACTCCTGGTCTCCCCTTTTTGTATTTTGAGACAGGATCTTGCTAAATGCACAGGCTTTCTAGATTGCTTATACTACCTCACACAATATAAATGCTAGGTAAGTCGCTGTTATACTGTATTGTCTAGAGAATCATGACAATAATACAAGTCTGTCTATGTTCAGTACATAGACAACCATTGTAGGCCTAATTTCATAGTGCATTATATAAGATTGGAGGTGAACTGTGCTCAAATGAGCATTGCTGCTGCAGTGACTGTGGACCTGCGAGTCAGTGGGAAGCCACAGCAGACGTGCCTACACGTCACTTCATTCAGGTGGACTCAGAGTCCTGCTCAGCACATGGAAACTTCAAGTGTTGACTTTAGGAGTTTTCTGGAGATTTTTTTCCTGGGTATTTTTAATCTGAGGTTAGATGAATCCACAGATTTGGAACTGATGGATAAGGTCAGACTATACTGTGTAAAACCTGAGCTAAATTTCTATGGAGAGGTCACACAGATAAATAAAATGGGAGTCTTGCCAGCCACATATCCAGAAACTCTGTATTTCATGGAATCTAAGATGCACACTTTAAAAACTTTACTATCTCTGAAATTGTGGAGCAACTCACAGCCGGGGAGCTCTGACTATTTGTCATGTCTGTGCATGCTCCAAGTTGGCCATAACTGTTCATGTTGGCACCCCCTTCGGTTAGGATGTAGAGAATCAGCTCTACAGATATGGAGCTTAATTGCCACTTACAGTAGCCTTGAATAGATTATAATAGGATTTGATACATGAACAAAAAGGGATGTGGGTGCAGAAAGACATTGAAAATAGGATAGTGGGGTAGAAATTTAATTGTAGCATAGCAAATATTTGTTGTTAGAAAAATGACACCTTTTTCATAAATATGAAAGTATGAATAAGTTAAATTTATTTTTAAAGGGCTTCCAACCAATTGCAATATATGAATCTTATTTGGATCCTGATTCAAGCAACTAAACTAGCTTGAAAGTGAGATAGATTGGTTAGACAATTGGCAATCTGAGCATTGACTGGACACTTGATGCTATGAAGGCCATAGTACTTATTTGTAGGTAGGACAATGGCATTATGGTTTTGCTTATAAGAAAAAGTACATATGAGGTTCCTCAAACAATTAAACACAGAGCTGGGTGTGGTAGCATACACCTCTGCTTCCAGCATACAGGAGGCTGAGGCAGGAGGATTGTGAATTTAAGGCCAGCTTGGGCTATATAACTAGACCCTGTCTCAAATCAGTAAATAAATAAAAATAAAAAAGATAAACATGAGATTATCACGGGATCCAACAATTCTGGAGCATATACACCAAAGAACTGAAAACATGGTCTCAAAGAGATATTTGTACAGCCATATTTATAGCGGCATTGTTTACAATAACTCAAGAGGAAATAATTCAAATATCCATTGATAGATAAGTGGCTATACACATTGTGTTATTTACACACACACACACACACACACACAGAGGAATATTATTCAGCTTTAGGTGTGAAGAAAATTCTTACACGTTACAGCATGCCTGAACCTTGAGGACATTACCCTAAGTGAAATAAGCCAGTCACAAAAGAACAAATATTTTGTGCTCCATCATGCCATGATATTTCCAGGCATATCATGTGCTTATGCAAACTGGACACTGAATATAGGAGACAGGAGAAGAATTGATTCTTTTGAATTATGGTGCTGGAGACAAATATTGAATATACCATGGACTGTCAAAAGAACCAACAGATCTGTCCTAGAAGAAGTGCAACCAGAGTGCTCCTGGGAAGCAAGGATGGCTAGACTGCGTCTTACATCTTTTGGACATATCAGGAGGGAACAATCCCTGGAGAAGGACATCATGTTTGAGAGAGTGGCAGGTCAATGAAAAAAGGAAGACCCTCAACTGGACAGATTGACACAGTGTCTGCCACAATGGGCTTAAACATAAAAAAGATCACGTGCATGATACAGTGTCAGTGAGTGTTTCCCTGTGTTGTACATAGGATCACTATGAGTGGACCCAACTCGATGGCACCTAACAACAAGATGGAATATCTAGAATAGACAAGTTCACAGGGATAGAAAGTAGAATGGTGGTTGCCAAAGGCAGGAGGGGAGAGTTGAATGGGGTGTTATATATAGTACAGAGTCTCAGACTGTGAAGATGAAAGGGTCCTTCAAGTGAATGGCCGTGGTAGTCACCCAACAATGTGAACGTGCCTAATGCCACAGCATCGTACACTTAAAGATGGTCACAACGGAAGTGTCTACATTATACATATTCTACCATGATAAATAGAGAGTCTTACTCTTTTAGGGACACACACTGAACTATATTACAGGTGACATGTCTGAAATGTGTTTTGGAACAGTCCAGAAAGTGGGAAAGGTGGAGCAGATGCACAGGTAAAAATGGGACCAGACCGGTCATGAGTTGATGCTTCTCGAAGCTGGGTGATGGGTGCATGGGGTTCATAATCCTGTTTTCTCTATTTTTATGTGTGTTCAAAGTTTGGGGGGGTGTTTGTTAGTTTGTTTTTTAGTGGTACTGAGGAGTTGAACCGAATTCTGCACACATGCTTTGCAAGAGCTCTGCCACTGAGCCATATCCCAGCCCCAAAGTTTTATATTAGAAGAAAATTACAGCAATAAAGGAGAAGAAGGCAGCCTCACTGTGCCTGACTCCAGTGGCTCATCCATGGTCAGGACTGCAAAGATCAGCATACTCATCACCACACTGCCACTGATGGGGGTGTGGAGAGCCAGAGCCACGTATGCACGGGACAGAGCCGAGAAGCTTCCCAGAAGAGCACACTGGAGCCACCCAAGGATGTGCCTTGGGTTCTTTGCCCGTAAGTGGACGTGGGATGAGAGGGCTCTGCAGACAAAGGCAGGGGTCCATGGCTCCAGCAGCACTGGTTTGACCTGTCTCTGCAGTCCCAGCTCCCTCCACTGCATCTGAGGGGCCTGAGCAGCCCTGTCTCTGCCCCTGGGCCAGTCGTGGCCAAGAGAGGTGGGAAGTCTCCCAGCCTCAGCCCACCGTCTACCCCTCACCTCCTCATCTGAAGCCATCTTCCTGTTACCACAAGTGTGAGGACCAAGGTGGGTGCTGCCCCTTGGCGATTCTGGGGAGAAAAGTGCGGCCAGCAGAGCATGGGCATGGAGCCACGCTGCAAAGGGCAGAGAGTGGGTGCTGGGACAGGGTGGTCAAGTTGGGGAGGACACCAGGTGCCGGCCAGCCCAGGAGCTGGTGGAGTTGGGGCCAGGGTATTTTAGGAAGGAGAGCTCACGGACTACTGGGCGGACAGCTGGCCTCTGCTCCGCAGGTCACCTGCTACGTGACCTGACAGTGCCACCCATGTTCCCCAGGATCACACCCATCTGGAAGATGACAACCGGATGAGATCCAAGGCCTACGTTTATATGACTTGATTCCTTCTCCACTGGGAAGAAAATTCCCGAAATCACTATATGCAAAAAAGCTGTTTCCCCCCGAACTCCAAGTAAACCCAGAAAAGAAAGAAGCAAGGCCAGCACGCAGAGGCCTGACACAGGTATAAGTCATATCCACGGGTGATGTGGCCTCTAGAAGGGGCGGCCTGGCCCCCTTCTTTCCTGTAGCCAAGTGGCATGCAAAGCGCCGGTTGCACAAGCGGAAGAAACAAGTGGAGTCAGCTCTGCCTCCAGCTCTACGTTTTCTCTTTTGCCCCCTGACATTGTCCCTTGACCTCTCAAATGGTGTAACTTAGGGAGGTGAGGGAGCATGGACCCCTGGGCTTCAGGCTACTTTGGGACGACCTCAGAAGGTGCTCGGCTGGCTGCTGACGGGTTTCTGAGTCATACAGAGTGAGTTCACTTATCCCCCACCCATGGCAGCATGACTAGCTGCTCCGTAAGGACTTTTCTTCTTTGTCTTACTCATTCTAAGACTGAAATTATACCACGTAGTTACCCCTCAGGCAAATTACTTGCCAAAGTAAGCAGTTCCAAGAAACACACACTTCACCCCCAGATCATGGCAAATTTCTCAGCTTTAAGACTCATGAAGGGGTATTCACCTAGCAGTGACTGGTCTTCCCCCTTAAACCACAGTTGACATTAGTATTGCCCCTAAGAGATACTCGTGCACAGAAAGAATCTTGACTCTGCTAACTTGCTGAATCCCTGGAAAGCAAAGTCTTTCTCCTGTTTGTTTAAACCAGATTTGAACTGGCCTCGCAGATTCCAGCCAGCTCCACAAGGCCAGGGTCATTGCTAGACACCGACGTGAACCACCATGGCCTCGTGTTGCGAGCCTGGGACCTTTATTTGTGCGCTACAGAGTGGATCCAGGGCCCTGCACATGTTAGACCAGCACTTTCCCAATGAGCTACACTCCAGCCTCTACCCTTTTTAAAATTAACTGCATGTTCCTCCTTCCAGGGACACAAGTTTCAAAGAGCTCCTAGATTCAGTGTGCTGGGTTAGCAGGGCAATCTACATGTTTCTTGGCTAGATGAGTTCATTTGTTCCCCAACTGTTGAGCACTGACTGTGTACGAAGCATTAGGAACATCAAGATGAGTAAGACAAAGATAACTTCCTGCTTTGGGACACTGACACTCTCAGGTTTGAAGGAGATAGTGAAGAAGTTTGTCTCCAGACTTCTCTTTCTAAAACTTTCCCCTCCACCTCCATAGTTTCCATCCCTTCCAAGGTAAAAGCTTCCCCTTTTGTTCAGACTGCCACAGCAAAGGCAAATGTGAACTTTACTGGGTATTTGCCACGTGCCAAGCACTGTGCTGAGTGAGGTCCGTACATTAATTGTGTTAGTCTTTACAACCTTCTGTGAAGAATGTTTTTGTTTTAGTCAGCTCGTGCATTTCTGTGGAAAAATATCTGACAGAAACAACTTATGAGGGGAAACATTTATTGGGGCTCACGGTTCAGAGGATTGCAGTCCATGGAGGCAGAGCAGGCAGCAGGGCCTGTGGTAGAGGACTTCACATCATGGCAATCAGGAGGCAGAGAGACTCAGAACCTGGGATCCGAGTAAAACCTCCGAAGGTCTGCCTGTGGTAACTCACCTCTGCAACACTAAGTACCACCTCCCCAAACTCCATGGCCTCCACAAACAGTGCTACCAGCTGGCAGCCAAGCATTTAAACACATGACCTTTGGGGGACATTTTAGATTCAAACCATAACAGATACACGCTCACAGCCCCAGCTCATGGGTGAGGAAACTGAGGCATATAGTGAAGGGAGTTGCAGAGCCAGTATCTGAATATGAGACATCTGACTCCAAGTTCCACATCAGTCGCTACTGAACCATTCCATCTCATTCATTTAGGTCAAGTTCATTTCTGCAGTGAAGCACCTGGCCCTGCTCTCCCTTAAAAACTCCACAGCACCGGAAACATCTCCCATGCTCGCCTGAGGATGATGTTCAGTTCCATGTGACTTGAGGCTTCTAAAAAGAGAAGCTTATTGCTTTCTCAAGTACAAATCCAGGTAGGTGTCCAGGGCAGCATATCGCTCCACACTGCAGACTTCTTCTCTTGGTTGCTCAGCTGTGCGTAACTCTGCTATGTCTTGAAAGCACAAGTATGCTGGGATGTGGGGCATGCGTATCTCAACCAAATACTATTGTCATTTTAGGATCTCATCACTAGAAGCAATGGTTCCGTGGGATTTTACTTCACCCTCTGTTCATTTGAGAAGAAAGAGTAACCACAGAATCCAGGGCCCACACTGTAACAGGCCATATATTTTATGACTTGACACAATCTAGACTCTGGGCTCTCTAAGTCTGGTGCACATCACACCAAGAGTCTCTTTCCTGGGCTGGACTTCTGCTCCGTGGGTCCAGAGGCATAGACATCATGAAACTCAAGCATCACTGTGAGCATCATCCTTCCAAAGGCTGTCCTTTGACCCGTTCTTGCGGTCGTATGTCTTCGTAGCATTTGCAAAGGCATATATTTTAACTGCAATGAAAGGTCTCACCCCATCTTGTCTCCGTCACACCTTCGCTGATGCATTGACTGGCTATGGGCCTCTGGGGACCTGACTAGCAATGTGGAATTGGAGATACATTTCATTGAGATTTGGTGGGATATTTATGTAATTCATGGTCATAATCATATATAGTTAAGCTCTTGTTTGTCAGCACATGGCTGACAAACATGTTTGTAGCCATTGCTACATGTTTGTAGCAATGGCTTCCAGGAATACTCTCTCCACTCACTGGGTTGACTCGCCAGAAAGAGCAAGGTCAGAGGTGGTATCACATTATGAACCTGTCCTAGAGTGACCAACACCAGAAGTATGTGCCTAGTGCGGGAAGAGGAATAAAGTCAAAAGTGTACAGAAGCCAGAAGTCTGTGAGAAATCTTACAATTACCAAAATGATAACATTTTAGATAGAAAATTCAGTTCTCATGTTTTATCAGGAAAGAAGAATTTTTTTCTATCAGAAACAAACTGATAACGCAGTATAAATAATTATAAATGTACCATATAGCTTTTTCCAGTACTAGGGTTTGAACATGGGGCCTTGTGCATGCTAGACAAGTGCTCTAACACTGAGATGCTCCCCTAACCCTTTTTTAATTTCTTATTTTTGAGATAAGATCTGACTAAGTTGCACAGGCTGTCTCTGGCCTCACACTCACCATTCTTCTACCTCAGCTTCTTAAGTCACTAAGATTACAGACATATGCTACAGCACCCAGCTGAATTTTTATCTTTTATTTAATTGTTGTTGTTGCTAGGTGCCATAGAGTCAGTGTCCAACTCATAGTGACCCTATGTAGAACAGATGAAACACTATTGTCAGTGCTTCTCTGCTATTCATAGGGTTTTCAATGACTGGTTGTTTTTTGGCAGTGGGGTGCTAGGTTCTTCTCCTAAGCCTACAGCACCTGGTATTCCCAGGTGGTCTCCCACCCAAGTACTAACCAGGCCTGACCCTGCTTAGCTTCTGAGATCTGATAGGATTAGATGCCACAGTGGTATGGCTGCAGGTATTTTTATTTAATAGGAATCACACAAAGAGAATTTGTAAGAATTTCTAAAATTTTAGGACACATGAATGCAACATTTCTATAGACAGTCTTTCTGTGGATGAACTCACATTTTATATATCCTAGCAAATCAAGTAGCATTTTATCTGATGCATCTCGCAAAATGACCTGAAGAAATGAGTGAAATATAGTCATAAGAGGCAGTATAGACATTATGTCATTTTTCTGAATTTTATGACAGTGGTGATTTTTAAAATTTTAAATTTTTTCAAGTTTATAATTTGCTGAAATTTCTTTCCTCACTCTAAATAATCACATTCACTCCATACTTTTCATTTGTAATGATGTATTCTGTTTCTTAAGGTGATGCAGTTCAACCTCCCACAACTCTATCTACTCCTCCCTTTTTCCTGTGTTTCTTGTTTAAATGCAATACATCCATTTGTCCTCCAGTATTTTCCTAAGAAACGGTACATAGTAGACTTTTTCTAAAAAGTTCCCAGATATCTAAAAGCACTGCTTTTCTACCTTATCACTTAATGGTAGTTTAGCTGGGTATAGAATTCCCAATGGGAAATTAGCTTCTTTCAAAATTTTGAAGATGTTGCTTCATTGTCTTCCAGTTTCCAGCACTGTTCTTAAGAAATCCAAAGCCATTTTTATTTTTGTTTTCTGTAAGACCCAATGCTTGCCTCTGAAAGATATAGAATCTTGTATTTGTTTATAGGTTTCTAAAGTTTTACCACAATGTGGCTTGATGTGAACCTATAATATCCATGAAGTTTCAAGTCTCAAAACCCATGGGTAATTTTTTTCAGTGACATCATCAATAATGCCTTCTCTGTTTTATCTTCTGTCTCTTTCTAAGGAAGTTATTGTTTACCTGTTGGAGCTCCTGAACTTTACCTCCAATTTTCTTCACTTTCTCTTACTGTCTCCTCACCGGCACCCCCCCAACCTCATCTTTTGAGACCAGGTTTTGCTATGTAGCCTAGGGTGGCTTCAAACTCACAATCTTCCTGCCTCAACTTCCAAGTGCTGTGATTATAGGTATATACCACCCATGCCATCCTCTCTTTTTTAGCTCTTTGTCTTTTTGATTTACTTCCTGGGCACTCTTCTAACATTTCTAGTCATTCATTCACTTGTTTGTTTGTTTATTCATTTGTTTATGGGGTTCTGAGGAGTGAACACATTTTAGCTGTCTGGATTTTCTTCCAGTTCAAAAATAAACTTTTAAAATTAATTCCTTCCATTCAACCACGTTTATTAAGACAAAACACCTCCATACCTTGGCAATACTTTTCTGACACTCCAAGAAAGAAGGGATTATCTCAGGACATCTTGACTTCAACTGTTAAAACTGGGTTGCCATGCAAAGGATGCTGAAATGGCTTCCTACTGTCTCATCTCTTTCTCCTTGCTGCCATTATCTGGACCACTGCTAATCTTTCACATTTGGGAATTACTCATTCTCGTGGTATTTTCACAGAGTTGATGGCAACTATCCAAAGGAGGCCAGTTAAGCAATCTTAGAAGAAATGAGATGGTAATGAACTAACTTGTTCCTTAGGTGTAACTTATTAGGCAATATTTCTGATATTTTGAATTTAACGCACTACCTTTCTTTTATGGATGTTACTAAAATAACCTATAGGAAATTAGGGTATTATGGATGCTAGAAAAAGATACAAGGATTTATATGTCTTCTAAGAATTAGAGAAAAGGCAAAAATCTGCTTTAATCTTTTAGTTGGTATAAACATTTTTAAAGCATGTTTAGATTTTTCTCAGTATTTCTTTCTCTTAATGAATTTGCCTCCCACATGTCTGTCAGTTTGCCATACTGGGGGGGGTGCCTGTTGCTGTGATGCTGAAAGATATGCCACCAGTATTACAGAGCTCAGGAGGGCCACTCATGTTGGACAGGTTTCAGTTCATCTTCTAGACTAACATAGACTAGGGAGAAGGACATGACTAACCCACTTCAGAAACAATTAGCCACTGAAAAACCTACAAATAGCAGAGAAACACTGTCAAATACCGTGCCAGAAAATGAGTCCCCTAGATTGGAAGGCACTCAAAAAATGATTGAAGAAGAGTTGCCTCCTCAAAGTAGAGTTTACCTTAATGACAGGAATGGAGCAAAGGCCCAGGAACCTGCATTTGCAGACGTGGCACCACTCAAAATAAGATGGAACAACTGTAAACATCCATTAATAATTGAAACATGGAATGGACTTGTTATGAATCTAGTAAAATTAGAAATTGACAAAAGGGAAATGGAGTACATATACATCAGCATTCTAGTCATAACTGAGCTAAAATGGACTGGCCTGGACCATTTTGAATCAGATAATCATATGGTCTACTATGCTGGGAATGACAAACTAAAGAGAAATGGGGCTGCATTCATCATTAAAAAAATCTCAAGATTTGTTCTGAAGTGCAATGTTGTCAGTGACAAAATAATATCCATACGTGTAGAAGGAAGGCCAGTTATGACTATTATTCAAATTTATGCACCCACCATTATGGCTTCAAATGAAGATAGGGGAGATTTTTACCAGCTCCTCCAATCTGAAATAGACTGAATATGCAGTCAGGATGTACTGATAATAACTGGTGACTGGAATGTAAAAGTTGGAAACAAAGAAGGCTCATCAGTTGGAAAATATGGCCTTGGTGAAAGAAATGATGTTGGAGACCATATGATAGAATTTTGTTAGACCAATTACCTTTTCATTGCAAATATGTTTTATCACCAACATAAATGGTGACTATACACATGGAATTTACCAGATGGAACATATAGGAGCCAAATTGACTACATTTGTGGATAGAGACATTGGAAAAGCTCAATATCAAAAGTCAGAACAAGACCACATGCTGATGGTGGATCAGACCATCAACTGCTCATATGCAGGTTCAAACTGAAAAAAAACTGAAGAAAATTAGAACAAGTGTACAAGAGCCAAGGTATGACCTTGAGTATATCCCACCTCAGTTCAGAGACCACCTCAAGAACGTTTGATGCGTTAGACACTAATGATCAAAGACCATACGAGTTATGGCATGACATCAAAGACATCATTCATGAGGCAAACAAGAGGTTATTAAAAAGAAAAAAAGACCAAATTACATGTCAAAAGAGACTCTGAAACTTGCCCTTGAACAATGAGCAGCTAAAGTAAAAGGAAGACATGATGAAAATAAAGAATTTAACAGAAGATTTCAAAAGGCAGCTTGAGAAGACAAAATCAAATATTGTAATGACACGTGCAAAGAGCTGGAGATAGAAAATCAAAAGGGAAGAATATGCTCTGTTCTACTGTAGCTTAAAGAACTGAAGAAAATATTCAAGACTCAAGTGGCAATAGTGAAAGATTCTATAGGGAAAATATTAAATGATGCAAAAACATCAAAAGAAGATGGAAGGAATACACAGGGTCATGATTAAAAAAAAAAAAAAGATTTGGTGGAAGACCAGCCATTTCAAGAAGTTGCATATGATCAGGAACCAATGGTACTGAAGAAAGAAATGGAAACTGTC
Source organism: Pedetes capensis (assembly GCA_007922755.1). Lineage (NCBI taxonomy): Eukaryota > Metazoa > Chordata > Mammalia > Rodentia > Pedetidae > Pedetes > Pedetes capensis. Next base: position 81,172 of record VMDO01000805.1, on the reverse strand, counting down.
TTAAAGGCATTGGTGAAACACAAGGTTCCAGGGATTGATGGAAAACCAATTGAGATGTTTGAACAAACAGATGCAGCACTGGAGGTACTAACTTGTTTATGCCAAGAAATTTGGAAAACAGCTACCTGGCCAACTGACCAGAAAAGATCCATATTTGTGCCTACTCTCAAGAAAGGGGATCCAACTAAATACTGAAATTATCAAATGATATCATTAATATCACATGCAAGTAAAATTTTGCTAAAGATCATTCAGAAGTGACTGCAGCAGTATATAGACAGGGAATGGCTGTAAAATCAAGTCAGATGCAGAAGAAGGTATAGAACCAGGGACATCTTTGCTGATGTCAGATGGATATTAGCTGAAAGCAGAGAATACCAAAAAGATGTCTATCTATGTTTTATTGACTATGCAAAGGCATTTAACTATGTGGATCATAACAAATTATGGATAGCATTGCAAAGAATGGGAATACCAGAGCACCTAATTTGTACTGATGAGGAATCTGTACATGGACCAGGAGGCAGTCATTCCAATAGAACAAGGAAACACTGCTTGGTTTAATGTCAAGAAAGATGTGCATTAGGGCTGTATCCTTTCAATGTATCTCTTCAATTTCTATGCTGAGCAAATAATCCAAGAAGCTGGACTTTATGAAGAAGAACATGGCTTCAGGATTAGAGGAATACTCATTAACTACCTGCATCACGCAGATGACACAACTCTGCTTGCTGAAAGTGAACAGGATTTGAAACAATTATTGATGAAGATCAAAGGACACAACTTTCAGTATGGATTGTGCCTCAACATCAGCAAAACTGTTGGGGTCCACTCCAGCCGGGCAAAAGACCACAGAGCTTCACCTCAATGCCAGTTTGCTCAGGGACCCTCGGGAGCGGACAAGAGCTGGTTGGTGGCACCAAGAAGGACCTCAGGAGCCTTCAAGAACAAACGGGAACTTTACTAGGCTACTTCTTTGCAGGAGAGCCTAAAACCCGTACAGCTCTATATAATAGCTCTGTAGCTGGCAGCACAGGTTGCTGCTGCTACAATGGGTGGCAGCTCTGTATTAAAGTGCCACAGTTCTGATTTCCTTGCTGGTTGTGCTGATGATCAGGATGTTGCCTCTTGGCAGCCGTCTTCTCTCATATCCTCCCCGGCACGGGGGGATTGAGAACCCTTCTTGGCTTGCTCCAGGTCTTCTTTCTTGACCTTGGAGTCTTGCCCCTCGGCAACTTGATTGAAGGTTTGGATGATTGGAGTGGTGAAGTCAGGTGTAGAAGGTAACAATCAGTCAAGGAGATCAGGAAGAAAGGAACAGAACCCTGAGGTAATCTGTGGTCTACATACATACTCTCTAGGTGGGGGGTGTGGACCAGGGTGCAACCAATCAGAGTGGCTCATGCCAGGAGGATTGGGGAGTTAGGTACAGACTGGACCAATCACTGAACTTCCCTTAGTAACTAGCTGGATAGCTCTGGGCAGCCAGTCAGGCTGAAAAAGGCTACACCAGAGCTGGGCTGTTTGAGGGCCATCTTAAGTCACTTGATGGGAGTGGCAATATGTCAAGGAGAGATTGCAAGTGAAAAGTGAACTGGGGCTTCTTAGGTAGATTAGCTCTTAGGGAATCAAATAGGTCCCAGTCTAGATTCCTGGGTTAAGGGTAACCAGATGTGGCAGAAACAGGGCAGGATCTGGGGAGGGGCCAGACCTCGGCCAAGACCAAGTGGGCCTCGGCCCTGGCGCCCTCCTGATCCACCTCAGGGCCCACGTGTGTATGGTAAAGTAAAGCGTGGACTTCATAAGGCCCACTACTTTGTTTTGCTCTCCCCGACTCATCCTGAAATTCTTTTTTTTTTTTAACTTGACAAAGCTTTTGAATTTAGTAAAGAAATGGCAGTAATTTATACATATACACACATACCAGGGCTCCCAGGCTGTTCCAGGTGGCCCTGCGCCTGGCTACCCATTGGCCACAGGTAACCCCAAGGGACCATGGAATCATCTTGGCAGAACCCTAGCCTGCCAGCCAAGGGATCCTGAACCATCTCTGCCTGTGACCCTCTGATCCAGGACTGTCCTGGTCTGCAGGAGGGTGGAGAATCCACAGGACCTCTGAAGCCAGGGGCAGGCTACACAATTGTAGCTGGGGGTGAGAACGAGGGCAGCACCATTGACTTTACAGAGCATCACGTGACCTGAATGCCTCAACCCCACCCTGCAGGCAACCTCCACTCACAGCTCGGACCAGGGGGCACACTGGTGCCTCCACAGCTCAAGGAACGAGCGGATGCTGCTCCATTCACAGCCCCACTAAGGGGCTCTTGTGGGCCGGTTTAGGTTTCTTGTCTTGGCAGTTTCTAGCCTCAGGCGTTCATTCACTCATTTGTTCTTCAAAACTTCTGCGGGGGGGGGGGTCTGGTGGTGTAGCTCAGTGATAGTGTGCTTGCTCACTGTGTGACGCCCCAGTATCTAATTAATTAATTAGTTATTTAAAATAAAATTTGACACAGCAACGTCGTTTGTGGACCCCCCCCCCCTGCGCTGCCACATCCTATCTGTAATTTACTAACTCGCCTGGTGACTCGGGCAGACAGTACAACTCAGCAAGTCTGTCTTATCTGTAACTCGGACGCCTTGCTGTGATCCTGGGCACTGCGCAGGTGAAGCACCTGGAGGGGTCTGCAGGATACAGTCTCGCAAATAGCAGCCCCAGAACTCGATCAAAAAGTCCAGTGAGCCTCGGCCCCAAACAGGCAGCAGAGGCAGCAGAGGAGACCAGGCTTGGGTGACCCACATGGGATTCATTACCAAAACGGGGCACACCTGGACAGCGAAGGGAAGTCGCACCGGCTTCCGCTGAGAGCGACCCTCGAGTCTTTGGATAAAGAGACCCCATCAGCTTCGCCGAAGGGAAGAGGACTAAAGCCTGGAAGTGGGGACAAGCCCTCCCCAAAGCTGCAGCGGGTCGGAAGGGGGACCAGTAACACCGCCCCGGGCACCCCACGGGGCGGGAGAAGTGGTGGCGGGGGCAGGAAGGGGAGGAGGAGAGGGAGGAGGCGGCCCCAGGTCGCCCTGCGCTCCCGCTGCGTAGGGCGGGGCCTGGGCGCGTCCGCCCGCGCGCAGGTGAGCGAGCCAGGCCGAGCGCAGCTCACCTGCGGCGGCCGCCGGGCGCTGGGGTCCGGTCGCTTCCCCGCGCTCCCGGAGCCATGGCCCGCCTGGACTGCAAGGTCTCAGTCGCCCTGCTGGCCCTGCTGCTGGGTGCGGCGCGCCTGCCGCGCGGGACGGGTAAGTGCGGGGCGCCCGGCGCGGTGGCCCCGAGTGGCGGCGGTGGCTCTCAGCCCGCGCGGGCGGTGGGGGTGTGGAGGGGCGCGGGGTGCAGAGGCTGCAGCGTGGGGAGCCGGGCTGTCGCTTTTCGTCCGGGAGGCGTTGGGGGTGCGGAGTCCCCCGGACACCTCGACTCCTTGCGCGCCCCGTCCCGAGCGGTGGCGAGGCGGTCTCGGGTTCCGGCGCCCTGGCCCTGAGCGCGGCCTCGGCGCGCGGCTGTGTCCCCGACCTGGAGCCTCGCAGTTCCCAAGGATGCGCCCGGGGCCGGCCGAGACGGCGGAAAGGCGCTCGGGAGCCGAGCTCAGGGGAGCTGCCCGGGGTGACGCGCTGCGCGTCCTGAGGGTTTTCCTGGGAATCCTGGGGGCACCCAGCCCCGGCGCGGGGAGCGAGCTCTCCTCAGAGGCACCCTCTGCCCGGGCCGGGACATGCAGGCAGCCCGTGGTCTCCCTGGTTTCCTCCCAGATCCCCTTCAACCGTCGCTAGCCCTGTCCCTGCCTCTGAAGCTCAGGAAGGATAGCGCCCTGGAGGCCGAGGTTTCCCTCCTCCCGCGCCTTTGTGTGGTGGACTTTGACTTCAGGAAGGGGGGTTCTAGTGCTGTGTGTGAATACGAGTAGTTCCGGTTAGGAGGAGGGGCCGCCTGGGCCCTGGAAGTGTCCAAACAGCAAATAACCTGACTTCCAACGTATAAACTTGGCATGAGGGCTTCTCTGAGACTGGCACGGGTTTTATGTGTGTAAATAGAACTATCCAGAAAATGTTTTGGGTCCTTGATACCATTTGTCACACTCAAAGGGACGTTTGTGTTTACAGGTTTAAATCTCAGTGAATTAAAACAACCACCAGCAACAAGGAATAAGACGAGGGGGTGAGGGTGAATTTGGGCGTCAAGGTGACAGCCGTAGTTACAAATACAGGGCAGAAAATCTTCCTGGTTCCTTTCTTCAACATCATGTGACATAGTTATGCATAGTGGATAGAAAATTTTAAGAGCTCATTTAAAACTTCGTATGCATATTTACTGTACTTTCTTAAGAGTGAATTTTCAAGGTTCCCTTTGAAGAAAAAAAATCATTGTAAGACTAAAGTGTGCTTTGTTGTCAGGTGCCATCAAATTGGTGTCTGACTCATAGCAACCCTACGGACGGCAGGCAAAACGCTATTGTCAGTGCTTCTCTGCTGTTCATAGGGTTTTCAATGGCAGATTGATTTTTGGGAGGGGGCTGCCTGGTCCTTCTCCCAAGCCTACAGTACCTGGTGTTCCCAGGCGGTCTCCCATCGAAGTACTAACCAGCCTTGACCCTGGTTAGTTTCAGAGATCTGATGGGATCCATCTCCACAGTGGCACACTGCAGGCAAAATGAGCTTTAGGAATGTGTTTCAGTGTGTAGGGGGGAGGTGGGGAGAGAGAAAATGTGTGCCTGGCCCTGTTGGAGCTGTGTTGAACTCTTGGAATTATTTTGGGGATGTTTCCGGTTCTCTGTGGTAACAGTGGAGGAATTCTCCAGTGAGAATATGGTGTGAACCAAGACATTACTAATGACAAGAATGACAGCCTGTCCTGCACTGGCGTTGATTCCATGTCTCATTTTTCCCTTTGACCTGGGGAGGCTGCCATTTTGATCTCTAGTAGCTATGCTGGGTTTGCTTCCTTTGGGGAAGTTCAGCTGGCTGAGCTCTGGGTATATAAGCAGCAGGAAACCTAGGAACTTTCCTGATTCACTTTCTTAATCTGCAACCTCACCAGTGGGCCCCACGAGATCACATGATGGGACCTAACTGAGGGCTTTTGTGGTTGGAATAGAATTCAGTGTGCACTCGGTTTGCTTGAAGTCATGGGCTGTGTCCAACTGCTGGAGGCCTTTAAGGAGTTATTTGCATCTGTCCTGAATGTGTAGAGAAAGTCAGAGCCCTGGCATAGGGCGATGTGTTTCATAAATCCCTGAACTCCTTACCATGGCCCTGGTAGAGTGGAAGGGAACTTGGTGTCACTGCAGGGCTGAGGAGTAAAGGAAATTTGCACCTTGGTGGCGGGTATAGGTGATAATTCGCTATTCTTACCAGCTCCCCCGTTTCCAGGAGAGAAGCACTAGGTAGTTAGAGTCATAACCTTGTGAAAACCTCAGCTTGGTTGCTTTCCAAGAACCACCCAGATACCACAGTCTGGGCCAGTGATCCCATTCTTGCCGCCATTGTTTCTTCCAAAAATGTGAGTAGACGGATCAAATGATGTGTTTGTTCACCGTGGGTGAGTGTGTCTGTTCGTCATTGTTCAGATTCAAAGGAGGAACTGTTGGCTCTTGTCTGGAATGTGTAACAGTGAGTCCCACCGTTCCTCCCCCACACCCCATGAGCTGAGTCAGAGGAGACTGCGTTTCTCCCAGTCAGAGGTGTGCCCTGGGCTTCCCAGTCTGCTCCAGCGTCCGCCTCACATGCTGCTGTCCTGACTTCAGTAGCGCACGCCTGCATGTGTGTGAAAGAGAGACAGAGACAGAGGCAGAGAGGCAGAGAACACCAGCGCTGGGGAACACTTCCATTGTATACTTCTAACTAGTCCCTCACTGTTAACTGTTTAGGCTGCTTCCAAGTTTCCCCTGAGAAATAGAACATACCCAGTGATAAGGGACTGCTTATATTAATTTTCATCGCTCTGGCCAGTGGACAGGGATTAGGAATTACATAGCACAGATGGGAATCGATGTTATCATCATGTTGTGAAGGTTATAAGATAATATAAACTGGATCGTCCCATTTTGATATGTCTAAGAATGTGTTTCCTCTGGCTGTTGTTGTTGTTGTTGTTGTTGTTGTTAGAAGCCGGCGAGTCGTGTTCAACTCATAGCGACCCTCATAGGGTTTTCAATGGCTGACTGTTTCCGGATTGCCTCAGGAGTGGATTGCCACGTTCTTCTTCCATTTTTGTGGTGCTGGGAATCATACCCAAGGACCCCAGAGACTGCAGAGTGGCGCTCTACCAACTGAGCTAAATCCCAGCCCAGTATAAACTGGATTGTCCCATTTTGATATGTCTGAGAATGTGTTTCCTCTGGCTGTGTTGTTCTGCGAATGCTTGACTATTTTGACCAGCTAATATCCTGGAAGTGGCGTTGCTGGGCTGAAGAGTAGCCAGAGTCTCAGCGCTTTGCAGGCACGTGTCCATGTGGCCTGCAGCAAGCTTCTCCTGATGTCTCACTGTGCATTCCGGACACGTGGATGAGTGCTTTTCTCACACTCCCGAAGGCTCTCATTGCTGCATCGCCAGCCTCTGTGGAAGAAGCATTTTCCTTCCCCTGGTTCAGCAAACAGTCTGAGTAGTGTTGGGAGACACTCAAGAGTCTTAGAAGCACCTCCCTAGCCGAATGGTCCTGATAGCCCCAGAGTGTTTTTTAGTGCAAAGAAAACAGCTGAGACCCTTGGCTTGTAACACAGGCTCACCTGCACTTTTGCCCAGCAGTGCTTATCAGTGTTTGGATGACGGGGGTGGGCGGGAGGTCTGAGGTTGATAGGAGGCAGCTGGCTTTCTGGTTTAGAAGGACCCCTGATTGAGGTCAGGGTGGATGGGGCAGGAAAGGTGGACAAGACTATGGGTATGGGCAGTCCAAAGGTCTCTGACTTGTGATTAAGAAAGGTTCATAGTCTATAATTATCATTCTAAGTTATAAAAGTTATCCTACAATCCAGTTATTTCAAACTAATTATCACAACCTTATTATTAGCCCATCGCCTTCTCCTGGGCAGCAGGCAACATTCTAGACAACTAGGAAGGAGAGCCAAGTTCCCTCGCTCACCTCTTTGTAGCCTGGGGTTTGTATTTGGTTCATTGGTTCTTAAAATTACTGACTACTGTTGCACCTTAAGATCGTTGTTATTGTTAGGTGCCGTTGAGTTGTATCCAACTCACAAGCAACCCTATGTACTACAGAATGAAACACTACCCAACACTGTGCCATGGACACAATCTTTTTATGTTTGAGCTCAATGTTGCAGCCACTGTGTTTCTTCTCATTTTGAGTCATGGCGCATCAGCAAATTGAGGTCCCAGGGGCTTTAGTCCATTCTCATCATTAAGGTAGACTCTACTTTGAGGTAGCAACTCTTCCCTAGTACAGCTGTAGACAAAATGTGTTTGGAGAGGCAAATATATGTTTCCAAAACAGACATTATCTAAAGTAACTTTGGGCCAGGGGTTAGCTCAGTTGGTAGAGTGCTGCTCCATACTCCCTGAGGACCCAGGTTGGATCCCCAGCATCACAAAAATGGGACAAGGATGTGGAAATCCACTCCTGAAGCAATCCTGAAACAATCAGCCATTGAAAACCCTGTGAGTTGGACTGATTGACGGCACCTAACAACAACAACAACAACAAAGTAACTTTGATGGATGAAACATAAGTTCTATAATGGTTCAGGGATAAAAATAATGCTGTTTCCTTATGGGAAAATACCAAGGGTGCCAAAAATGTATACACATGTTTAAAGTTATTATCTATCTACTATTCCAAGTTAAATCTCAGTAGCAGTTGTAATACGATGTTCATGTGCACTTGGGACAGGAATTAGCAAAACAAGCATACAGCACATTCTTAAAACAGAGCAAGGGAAAGTTTTTGTCCCAAGCTGTGCGTGCATTTTTCGGCACCCTCTGTACAGGTGGAGGAGTTCGTGCATTGGTCTGTGCTCCCTGTAGCTCTGGGTGCTCAGGCGTGTTCTGCTATTGCCTGCCTTTTAGTGGGTAAGCATGGAGATGTGAAATGACTCACCCAGCTCTGTCCAGCTGGGCTGGCTGAGACGGAGCCCCGGCAGCCCAACTCCAGAACACAGTGTGCTGTGCCTTGCGTCCGCTGGGCCTCGGAAGACATTTGCTTGTCAGCCTAGAGGCACTGTGGCCTAGAAATTTTCTTTCATTTGAGAAAAGTCAACAAGCACTTACTGCTGTGTTTATATTTGTTCTGGGAATATGTCTATGAGTGTTGTATTTTGTTTTGTTGGTTTTTTAAAGACAGTTTTTCTCTGTATAGCCCAGGCTGACCTTGAACCTGTGGCAGTCCTCCTGCCTTTGCCTCCTGAGTACTGGGTTACAGGCATGTGCACACCTGGCAGGAGTCTCTTTAATATTAAACAATGTAAAAACTGCTTAGGAAAAGAATTATGTATAGTCACATGCCTCCTAACAATGTGTTGGTCAACAATAAACTGTATGCACAAAGGTAGCCCCATAATATTATAGCAGAGATAAAAATTCTTATTGTCAGCCAAGAGGCTAAGATGGGAGCACCGTGAGTTCCAGACTGCAGAGCAAGAACCCCCACCTCAAAAAAAAAGTCCTGATTGTCTAGTGATGTTGCAGCTGTCCTCACATTTAGCACAAGGCATGATGTGTGGTAGAAACAAACCTACTGCACTGCCAGTCACATAAAAGTATGGCATATACAGTCAGATACCTTATGTACGTGTGTGAAGGTGTCATAATGAAATCTACTGTTTTGTACAATTAGTATATGCTCATAAAAAGGGAAACATGGATAGCACCGACTGTTGTGGACAGAATGTAATGCTGGGTCATGATAATACACAACTGTGCCGCTTACTTGTTGTACATTTACCCTACTGTACATTCTATCATTATTTTAGAGTGTGTTCATTCCTTTTACTTGCAGGCAAAAGTCAGCTTACTGTAAGGCAGTATGCTGTGTTATACCAGTGGCAGGCTCACGTAGCCTGTGTTTATGGTGTCTCCTACCTGCATCAAGATACCACGTTGAGTGACCGCTCTCTACCGTCTGGGTTTGTATGAGGACATCCTACACCATTCAAACAATGATGAAATTGCCAAGGATGCATTTCTCAGAATGTATCCTGCTAAGTGACGTGATTGTGCTATAAAATGGGGAGTTGGAGAATATGCCTCCTTCTATCTCGAATTCCAGACCTCTTCCCAGAGGCAGCTGTGGTTTCCTATCCATTGCTCCAGAGCTATTTTTATGCTATGCAAGTGTATAAATATACATGAAAGCATACTGGAATGTATAGCATAGGATAGATCCCATATGCACCTTGTGTTTTCTAGTTGGTAATGCATTAGCAGTGTATTAGGATTTGTTCCATATCAGAACTGCCATGTGCCTTTTGACAGTTGCATAATATTCCTTGGCATGGACCACCAAATTACATTTAACTAGCCCCTTACAGATGGGTTGTTTCCAGTCTTTTGTTACTACAAACTCAGCCTTAGTGTCTGTCTTTGCAGTTAATTTTGTTGCATGTATGGATAAGTTTATCTATAGTTAAAATTCCTGGAGAAGTAATTATTGGGTCAAAGTGTTTGTACAGAAAATCTCCAAGAACAAATGGAGGAAAGTGAGTAACAACGAGGTAGAATGGATTGCCCAAGGTCACAGCTAGTCAGTGGCAGTGCTGCCTATGCATCTGGGTGGTGTCCTTCCGGAGTGAGGCTCTTCACTATGCCACTCTGTGCTTTAAGACTTCCTTCATTCTTTCCAGTTGAAACTAAGTACAAACTTCTGGTGAGGGAAATGTTTTGAATTTCCTTTCAAATATGTGCTTTTGGTTACTATTTACATCTGGTCTGAATCTCTTCCTGTCCCCTTTCTTGGGGTGCTGATAGCCCCATCATTTGCCACCATGAAGGGCATCCTTTCTCTGGGTCCTCTTTAATGACCCCTTGTCCCTTGCTGCCTGCCTTCTGATCAACTCCTGTTAGTGAAAACCGTCCGTGGACTCGATGGCCCCTGTGTTTACCTCTCCCGTCTCTTTCCTCCCCAACATCTAGAAAGCGTGGTGCTGACTGGTGGTCTTTACTTACTCGGTTCCCATCTGCTCATCAGCACACGCCATGGCTCCCCACCAAGGCTGTGTGGAATGACCGCTTGCCACATGCAGGGGATGCTTTCTATCCCTTATCCTCCCGGACTACTTCTGAATGCCATGGACTCCGTGTATCAAGAAGACTGAATTCAGGCCTGATCACTGGGTGGAATGATTAAGCTGCAACACATCTCCAGCTGCTATAAGACACAAACCCAAACGTGCACAGTGGCTCTCACACTGTAAATGCTTATGTCTTGCTCACATAAGAGAGATGAGAGGCTTTCCTCCAGACGGTGATATGGGAACCCCGGCTCCTTTCACATTCAGGCTTTGCCATCTTCAGCCTGTGGCTTCTGTGTTCATCTGCATCAAACAAATAGAACAAAGCAGACCATGAGGACTCTAAGACGGCAGGTGTTCACGGACCGGGCATAGAAACTGCTCACGGCACTTCTGCTGCCATTTGGTTGGCAAGAAGTCAGAAGCCTGGCCCACCCACCTGAAGGGAGCCCAGAGTGTGTTGTCTGGTCCTTAACCCTGGAAGACGCTGGCAGCGTTTGGGTGGCAAGGCAGCGGACACAGTGGTAAGGGCCCCAGACCCAGAGGTCCTTGTTGTCTGCACCCGACCAGCATCAGCGCTACCGTTGCCTGGAACGTGGTCACAGCCTCTGCTGGTGCCTGTCGACGTGTGTCCATGAGGGAGTGGACAGCGCTGTGCGGGGACGGGCAGGAATGCTCTCCCACTCCAAAGTAGAACATAGCGCAGCCTTACGCACTGTGTGTGACTCTCTGTGTGCTATTTGCCGTCTCCCTGGCTGTATCTCCAGGAGCTTAGGAGAAAAGACTGGAAGGAAGTAGCTAAACCTGGTGTATCCGGCTTCCCGTGTGGCTCAGTAGTGTGCCATAGTGAAGGCAGTGATGATAGCAGTGATGATAACAACAAAAGCTTCGTATGGTCCTGCATGGCCTCCCTATTTTAACTACATCGCCCCTCAATTTCCCAGCTCAGTCGGTTTGGTTTTCTCTATATTGTTGTTAGGTGCTGTTGAGTTGGGTCTGACTCATAGTGGACCCTGCGTACAAGAGGCTAAACACTCCCTGACACTGTGCTATGCCCAGCACTATGTCAGTGCTTCTCTACTGTTCATAGGGGTTTCAGTGGCTGATTGTTTTGGGAGTGGGTTGCCAGGTCCTTCTCCCGTTTTTGAGGTGCTAGGGGTTGAACCTGGAGCCTCAGAGAGTGCAGAGCAGCCCTCTCCCAACTGAGCTAAAGCCCAGCCCCTTTCTCTGTATAGCAAACCCAAATCAGTGATGGAATATGGTAGAAAGTCAGAATTTGTTTTGTAGACAGTTAATTGACAAACTTTTATGAAACTAAAAGTTCTTTCTTCAGTTACTGCATTTCGAAATTAATATGCACTTTTCATTCTTCTCACGAGTGGAGCCCATGCCGAGAAGGCCTCTGAGAGTCTCGTTAGTCTGAAGGCAGAGGGGGCCAGGCGTCCTCTCTCCAAAAGCCCTCCATCTTGCTAGATAGAAATACAGTAAACACTTTGCCTCAGGGTGGGAACAGCCTTGAATAATAAACTTGGGGATGTCTTAGAAAAGAAAGTGAAAATGGTTTTATGAGCACAGATGGAGTAAACTTACTATTTTTTGTTTTGTTTTTTTTTCTTATTTTTACAGTACTTAAGGGTTGAACCCAGGGCCGCACACATACTTTGCAAGTGCTCTATTACTGTGCTGCACCCCAAACCCATTTTTTAATTTTTTATTTTGAGACAGGTTCTCACTAAGTTGCACAGATTGCCTCTGGCCTTGAACTCTTGTGATCCTCCTCCTTTAGCGTCCCAAGTCTCTGGGATTATAAGCGTGCACCACCGCATCCAGCTTTACTAAAGTTTTTACATGAATTGCAAACACAGTTACCCTCAATGACAGCAGAGCAAAGCATTCTTAGCAAAACGTGCTACTTCCACAAAAATGTATTAGGTGACAGTCTGCTGCCTTTGCCTGGAGGCATTCTCCAGAAATAAGAGTTTCATCAACTTTTTGAGTCTAAAGGTGATGTAGAGTTGGAGTTCGGCGGCTGTCTTTGTTTCTGGGTTTGCCCACCTGCCTGGCGGCCTGCCAGGTCATAAAACACCTGGAGGCAAGTGAAGGCTTCTGCAATTCTCGGCAGTGTGTGGTCCAGCTAAGCTAGCACGGTATATGACCAGGCAGGTGCCATGTCCACACAGACAGCTTAGCTTCTGTTACTGATCTGGAGTGGAAGATCAGGCTGTTGCAACCAAGGGTGTCTTCCTGAAACAGCACATAACCCCAGCACAACTCGGGACCTCGTGACACGCAGGTTTCAGGCCATCACAGAGGCTGCTGGCTGGGGGTGAGATGGAGCCCCTGTGATTGAAGAGCTCAGGATCTTTCTCGGAGCCAGGCAGACCCTGGACCCCCGGGCGAGGGGCAAGCCAGCCCTGGTGGAGAGCTGGAAGCCTGTGTCTTTTGGAGTCCCCAGGGAGTGGGGCCTCCATCTCAAGAGGGCTCAGCCTATAGTGGTGGGCTGTCGGCTGCCCACTCCTGGCTGGCCAGTCTAGCTGAGCCCCTCCAAGGCCATACCCACCCAGCCTCTGCTTAGTACAGTGTGTGCTGCTGAATTCATGCTCACTGCCGCATTTCCATCTCCTCAGACCATGCAGTCCAAAGGGCTCAGCTTCTGGGCTACAAACTGACAGAGGCAGAGGAAGCAGAGAAATTGGAGGGCTGGAGCCAAAGATCTCACAGGGCCCACCATCAGCTTTCTTGTTGTTAGGTGCTGTCGAGTCGGTATCCCACTCATACGGACCCTCATAGGGTTTTCAATGGCGGATTGTTTCGGGATTGCCTTGGGAGTGGATTGCCAGGCCCTTCTCCCACTTTTGCGGTGCTGGGAATTGAACTCGGTACCTCGGAGACTGCAGCGCAGCGCTCTACCAACTGAGCTAAATCCCAGCCCCATCACCTTTCTAGCTTTCTGGAAGCAGCCTCACTCAGCAGACAAGCTTTGGAATTGAGCAAAGCTGGTGCAAATCCTGGCTCTACCACTTATTAAATAAATGAGTTGGGCAAGTTAGTTCGCCTCCCTGAGACTGTCCTTAGTAGCAAAGCAGGGCCAGCAGCGCGCGGAGATTGGCGGGAGGTCCCGATGAAAGGATGTGCACACCTCACTCAGCCCCGCTGACCTGGAGCAAGTCCTCCGCTGAGCGGAATTGCAGTGACATTGAGAATTTCAGCGGCAGCTGATCGTGTCTGGGTGCCCAGCTCCCTGCTGGAAGGCGCCAGCGCTATCGCATGCAGTGCTCCAGCCACTGTCCCACTGAGGCTGACGTTGGGCCCCGCGTGGATTCTGCAGGGGAAGTTCCTGGAGGTGAAGCTGCTGAGTGAAAAGTGGCAGGAAGTTGTTTTCAATGAAACCAGAACGAGTTCTTAAACACAGTTGGCGCAAGCACCCCACACACACGAGTTTCCTGTTAGCCAAGGAACTGACCAGACAGGTTCTCCACAACTGAAATGTCGTGCGCAGTTCCACACGTGACGGGGGTGGGAACACCCTGGCAGGCCACTGAAGATGGCAGCTTTCCTTGTGACCAGTGGCTGGACTGGAACGGGCCAGGGTGGGAAACCGGAGCTAGGTCTCCTTTGGAGCTGAGCCCGGCAGAGCCCTGGACTTTAATCCCCACTGAGAGATGGGCAGTCACTCTGCAGCTGGCTTGGAAGCTGCTGACAGCCCTATCGACACCCGAGCCTTTGGTTAAATCTGTCAGGAGCAAGCTCTTATCTTGTCAGAACATCAGAGGATATTTTTCCAGTTGTAAGTAGTGCTTAGTCATCTTGCAGACACCTGTCACAGGGCCTGGGGGTGTAGCTCAGCGAGAGAGTGTTTGCCTCTGGCATGCACAAGGCCCTGGGTTCCATCCCCAGCATTGCTGATCCTGCCGGGTGTGGTGGTGCACACCTGTGATCCCAGCACTTGGGAAGCTGAGGCAGGAGGATCAACGTGAGTTCAAGGCCAGCCTGGTCTACATAGCGAGTTCCAGGGCAGCCTGGACTAGACAGTGAGAACCTGTCTCAAAAAATTACAACAACAACAATAATAATAATAAATAAGTAAATAAAATTAAAAAAATAAAAACTTACATTGCTGATCCATTTAGCTGCTTGCCTAGCAGAAGCCTAGGTACTGTCAAATCAGTTCTGACTCACAGCAACCCTTTGTACAACAAAACAAAACACTCCCTGATTCTGTGCCAGGCACACAATCATGTTATGTTTAAGCCCATTGTTGTAGTCATTGAGTCAATCCGTTTAGTGGAGGGTCTTCCTTTTTTTCGTTGACCTACCAGCTTCCCAAACATGATGTCCTTCTCCAGACATTAGTCCCTCCTGATATCATGTATTAATAGATGTTTACAGTTGTTCCTTCTCATTTTGAATCATGCCACATCAGCAAATGGAGGTCCCTGGGGCTTTATTCCATTCCCATCATTAAGGTCGACTCTGCTTTGAGGAGGCAACTCTTCCCCAGTCATCTTTTGAGTATCTTCCAACCTGGGGGCTCATTTTCCAGCACTATATCTGACAGTGTTTCTCTGCTGTTCATAGGATTTTTAATGGCTTACTATTTCAGGAGTGGGTTGGTTTTGTCCTTCTCCCTAGTTTCTGTTCGTCTACCATACCCAAATGTATCTGAATCATAAAATAGCATCTTCCAGCCTCCAGCCTATGCCTGTGTGGGGAATACAACCCAAATTCTAGCCAGGAGCCTGGGGCACTGGGGAGGCGTGTCCTACTGGCACCTGCCAGCTCTGGGTAAGTGTCTTCTCTTCCTTGCCCTGGTATCTGGAGATTAGAAACAACCCAAATGTGCATCATTAGAAGCCAAGTAGGTAAGTTATGCTGCATCCAATATAATGCCAGGCAACCACATAAAGGAATGAGAGAGCCCTCTTACGCCGATGTGGAGTGACAATCAAGATAAATGATGGAGAGGAAAACACAAAGTTTACAACAGTGGTTATGACATGCAACCTGTTGGCAAAATAAAATAAATTAAATTAAATAGAGGTGGTATAAAGGTATACACTTACACCTTCACAGATTAGCTCTGGAAAAATGCACCCAAAAGTGGTAATGGTGATTGCCTCTGGGAACAGAGGCAAGTTTAAGGGTAAGAGAGATGTTTTAGTGGTCAAGTGTTTTATTTTTATTTTATGCCTCATATTATCTACATGTAAAAAGTATTTTTCAAGCTGGGCATGGGGGCGCATGCCTGTAATCCCAGCAATTTGGGAGGCAGAGACAGGAGGATTGCAAGTTCCAGATTAGAGGCAGTCTGTGTAATTTAGCAAGACCTTGTCTCAAAAAAGTAAAAAAAAAATGGGTTGGGGATATAGCTCAGTGGTACAGCACTTGCAAAGCATGCAAGCACAAGGCCCTGGGTTCAACCCCCAGTAGTGCAAATAAATAAATAAATAAATAAAAATAAAAAATAAATAAAAAGTAAATAAAATAAAACAATTTCAGCTCCACTGCGCCCATGCCATAAAACTCACCTCAACTCAAGTTGTACAACATCCTTTGTCCTACCAAGTGCGTGCTGCATTTCCATTTTCCCATGAAGTTCCTCCTGACCCCTGTGCAATCAGTTCCTCCTTTGATCTGTCTTGTACAACCACAATGTTGCCTGGTAAATATTTTAAATGACAAAAGCAAAGCCAAGTGTGAGCATAGCAATCAGTAGTTATGTAGCATTCAGATGGATTTCTCAAGTACAGGCACTGTTTTCAAAAAAGTCTGAAGGTGCTTTCTGCAAGAATTTGTTTGTGGAGCCAGGCATGGTGGCACATGCTGGTAATCCCAGGAGGCTGAGGCAGGAGGATCACAAGTTCAAGACCTGCTTGGGTTACACAGCCAGTTCCAGGCCAGCGTGAGCTACAATAGCAAGACCCTGTCTGAAAAAACAAAGAAAAACAATTTTCATTTTTTGATTATATAGAAAGTGTAGAGTAGAAGTGATAAGTCACTAGGAATCAAGAAACAAGTGGCCAAAGCTGCCCTTTCTGCTTGGAACAACTGCTTAAAGAACAGTGTGCTGTGTTTTATTTTGCTTTATTTTGCCCCTGTCTGTCCTCAGGGGTAGCGGGAGCAGGCTTGGTGAGTTTGATTTTGTCTAGGTCATTTTGAGAACAAAGTCCATTCATCTCCAGACGTTGGAGGCTTCCTGTGCACCCAGCTCTGTATGTCCTCCAAGCTCACCGTCTAGCAAGGATTCAGACATATAACCAGGAGCTCCACCTTGGTGGACTAGAGACCCATTTAATGTGTTTTGAAAAAAGTAGAGTTGCAAACTATTAGGTGGAGTAACCACCCTTTGATTCAACAAGCATATCCTGTTTTGCTGTTTTTGAGTTAGAGACACTGTCCAGTGTGATAAGTACAACAGAAGATATGTATATAAGAATAGTAGTTACGGTTGCAAAATGGGGGGGAGATATTCTGGTGCCAGAAGCCTGTGGGACACCTTTAACAAAGCGCTGAGGCTTTGGCCCTAAAACAAAAGAATGGCACTGTATTAATTACCAGCATCCTACAGTGTTGTTTTGGTATTTGGAAGGCATCTCCCACTCTCTCCAAAATGACAGTTTGCTAAGTGATCCACTACCTGAAAAGGTGTGATTCAGAGCTAATCTTTCAATGTCTGATTTATAACTGGAGACCTGCTATAAGAGCAAAGCAGAACGTACTTGATTAAATACTTCATTACTCCAAATTTTCTAGCCAAGTTTTTTCCCATCCTCCTCCTCCTTCCTTGGCAGTGGCTCTTGGCAGTAGGATTGACTTCTGCCATAAGGAGGGAATATAGCTCATGACCCACACAATGGCCTTCCTCATTGACATATCACCTTCCTAATGGTGGATCCTGTTGACAGGGCACCTTCCATGGTGACTAGCTTCAAGGTCACATGTTCCATCAAAGCCATCCTCATTGACATGGCACCTCCAGGCGTCTTCCTAGGCCCCCTAGGTGAGGGACACATGTGCCTGTCTGGCCCCAAAGACCTCCTGAATGTTCCGCTTTTTGCTGGTCTCTGTGCCCTGGGCTGCCTGGTTTGCCTGCAGAACCACTTTACTGACACGCCCAGGGCCATTTGGCAAAACACCTCCCCCTCTCGGGCTCTGCCTTCCAGTGTGGCAAGGACAGGGCCGGGCGAGTCAGCTGGGGTCATCCTGCGGGCACTGGCAAGGGCAGAGTCTTGATGGCTGCCCTGGTGTGGGAAGCAGAGGCTGTGGTGGAGGTGGTGACTGTGTCAGAGATGGGAGATGATTAGCTGCCATTTCTGGTGGCCCAGGGTTTGTCATAAATGAAGAAGAGTCTGGAAGGTGCTCTGAGAGGCAAGATCACATTCAAGGGAGGGGTCCCACCAGGGAGAGAGTCTTGCCCTGGGTGGCTAGCCTCCTTCCTGTGTATGTGGTGTATTCTGTGGTCACAGGGTCTCCACGCTGGGGTCACTGCAGGCTGGGTATTAACAGGGAGCACTTAGCAAAGAAAACACCAGCACCTCCCTGTTGCTGATGTGGTGTGGTACAAGCTAACCCACGGCTCTCCGCTAAAACAAGGTCCTCTCTAGCTGGGATTCAGGGTGAACCCTTGGACGCAGGCTGCCCGGCAAGCTAGGACCTCAAGGGTGGACATGGTAAGAGAAGGGCTCCGGCTTTGGAGTCGGCAGACCTGGGTTTGACCCTTGGCTGTGTCTTGCCAACAGCGAGTGGGAAGTTTCCCTAAATAAGGTGTGAAGAGAGGGCCCCGCACAGAGCAAGTGCTGAGCCAACAGGAGCTGCTAAGTCATGGCCATCACGCCTCCATGCCCCTCCCACCAGCCTTCAGGCTTGGCTGGTCTCCACACTGCCTGCCTCTTTGGGGCTCTGGATTCTAAAGCCAGGCTCCACACTGAGTCACTCCCCGATTGCTGGGTCTTTTCTTGCTCAACCCTCGGGACTAGGCAGGTGACCAGCCTTGAGCTGTCTTGACCCTGGCGTCACCTTTTCTTGGACCCACTCATCCATCTCTCTCCTCGTCACCCTCCAGCACCTGGACACTAAGGTTTTACAGTAAGCCCAGTGTTTGAGACCTCTGTAAAGGCTGTTCCCACTTGCAGAACACCTGTCGTGGCAACTCAAGCAGGCGTCACGTCCCCTACAGTGCCTTGTACTTGTCCAGAATTTTTCCTTGAACAACTCAGCAGGCCCTACAAAAATTATCCTGTCTTTTCTGCCCGATGTCCTGCCTAGTTTTGAGTTCTGTTCCTGTGTACAAATGTGATGGATTCAAACAACAGCTGTTTATTACCTCATAGCTCTGTAGGTCCAAAGTCCAGGTGTGTAGCAATCGTACCAAGTTCAAGGCCAGCCTGGGCTACCTCAAAAACAAAAACAAAAAATAGAAGAGAGGGAGAGAGGAAGAGTAAAAGAAAGAAAAGAAAGAGAAAAAGGAAGGAAAAGAAGTAAGGAAGAGAGAAGGAAGGGGGAGAAAGAAAGAAAGGAAAAAAGAAAGAAAGAAAGAGAAAGAAAAAGAAAGAGAAAGACGCTGGGCACCCAGTAACCTCTAAATGTTTCTAAGGAGGAAGGGGCACTTGGGTCCCCTCTGTGTGAGTCCCTAACCATACAGACAGATATGTCCTTTGATCTGCTTTTCTGAGTCTACCTGCTAGTCCCTGTGATCCTCCCTGACTTTCACGGCCCCCACTTCAAAGTGCGACAGACTGGATCTTTTTAACATTTCGTGAAATGCCGATATGATTTAAAGTAGTCCTGTGGCATTTCAGCGTATCATCGTGAATACGCACAGTGGTCAGAATCTGAGCTACATTTGTTTAGCCCCACAATTCCCAGGTTCCCAGTCTGTTGTTTTGCAGCTTTCTTACCTCAGCTATCATCTTTGGAGTCGCTTTTCCACCCCAGTGTACCTTGAGCCCCTCGGGAGTTAGGGTTGAAATCTGTCTTGGGTGGGCAAAGACCTTCAACAAAGCCAGTGCCAGGGAAGTGTAGACATCAGTGCACCCATTTGTCGCAGGCTGGTTCAGCCTGCTGGTAGAACACGTGTGTGTAACGTGGCCTGTGTGTGTCTGTGACCACAGCAGGGGAAAATTCCACCGGGTGGCTCCACACAAACCCCTCTCGACTTCGGGAAATGATTTAAATCACAGCACTGCAGATAGCTGACCCCTGGTGTCACGCTGGGGAGACGGCTCAGTACTTTGGAAGGTAAATCACTCACATCATCGCATGTCGTAGTCTTTGCCGAGGAGCTGGTGGAGTGCCAGTTTGTACTCTCTGAGGCCTGGGTTTGATCCCCAGCACAGCAAAAACAGGAGAAGGGCCAGGCAGCCTACTCTGAAAGCAATCCCAAAGCAACCCCCAAACAGTCAGCCTTTGAAAGCCCTGTGAACAACAGAGAAGCACTGACATAGAGCCGGGCTCGGCGCAGTGTCAAGGACTGTTTCGTTCTGTTGTACATAGGGTTGCCCTGAGCCAGACCCGACTCCCTGGCACCTAACAACAACAACAAAGGAGCTTGGGATGAAGGGGGCGTGCGCACGCGGAGGTCCCATTTTGATAGCTGTTCAGTAGGTCGGGTTGAGCAGGAGGGCACACGGCTTCTTTCTAACGTTGCTGGAGGAACTTTACCCTCTGCCCTCTCATGGTTCTAGGAGTTAGGAAGTAGTAAAGTATTTTCAAGGGGACTGTGGGTCTCTGTCACTGGGAGGGTGAGAGATCAATGTCTCCTGGGTCCTCAGAGCCCTGCACGTGACTCTGAAGTTGGAGCCCGGCCTGGCTCATCTTTGTCAGCCCTTGGCCTGGACGGCAGGTTGTAGCAAAATTACTTGGCGTGATGTGGCCAGAGTTGGCCTTCATGAGAACCTTCACACCAGGTTGTCCTCTGGGTGCTGTTCTATTCCCTGGGCCTCCTTCCTGCCCTCACCAGGGCAGTCCTGTGTCCTGGCCCCAGGCTGGGAGGATGCACTGATCACTCCCCAGGCCCATTTGTACATCACTATGATCTCAGTCCAGGGCTTCCCGGGGCCTTCGTGAATCACTGCAGTGTTCACTGCGTAACTGAGCACAGTGGGTTCACATCTTGATGAGTGCAAAGCCAAAAATAGGCATGGCTAAGAAATAGAGTGGAGACAGATTTATTACTCAACAGCAGGTAAGGAGAGCACTGGAGTCAGTTCCAAAGCAATGCTCTCCTCCAACCAAGGAAGTGTGGGGATTTTATTTGGGGAGCCTATACATATTGATGGGCTGGGATTAAGCTCAGTTGGTAGAGCACTGCTCTGCAATCTCTGAGGTCCCCAGTTTGATTCCCAGCACTGCCAAAATGGGAGAAGGGTGTGGCAATCCACTCCTGAGGCAATCGCGAAGCAAGCAGCCATTGAAAACCGTATAAGGGTGGCTGTGAGTTGGATAGACTTGAGGGCACCTAACAGCAGCAACAACATACATATCCATGGGGCTGGGGTTTAGCTCAGTTGGTAGAGCGCTGCTCTGAGCCCTCTGAGGCTTGGGGCTTGATCCTCAGCACTGAAAGAATGAGAGAAGGATGTGGCAGCCCACTCCTGAAACAATCAGCCACTGAAAATCCTATGAATAGCAGAGAAGCACTAACATAGCACCAGGCATGGCACAGTGTCTGTGTTGTACGTAGGGTCACTATGAGTTGGATCCGACACTGTGGCACCTAACAACAACATGACATACGTATTCATATAGGACTCTACTTTAATGGTGGCTACATTCCTGAACATGCTTAGTTTAAGGTCGTTGTCCAAGAAGGGAAAGATGATGGGCACATTTTGGGGTGTGTGTAGCTCAAGGTTATGAGCTAAAAGTTCCAAAAGTTAAAATGATGGCAGGAACACTTTGGGTCATGTTTAGCTTGTATCATAAAGGTGGCAGACAGGAATGCCTCTGGGCATGCTCAGTTTTATCCAAAAAGTTTTAGTTGAGACAAAATCAAAGAACACTTTGAGGTGTGTTAATGTAGGAGTTTTCCCCTAAAGGTACCTGCCTCGCTTAGTGACGAACAAGTGCATAGGTTTAAAAAGTGGCCCCTTTTTTTTTGATGAAGCTGCTGTGGTGAAAGGTTAGGCAAGTTCCTACAGCCACCTGCGGCACGATATGTTCAGTTGGGAGGTGCACCGGTTCCCTCAGGGTCTGTACTCCAGGAAGAAGTTATTTCCTGCCGATGCACGCCAGAGCCTGGGTCGAACTTCCCTTGGCCTCGTAAAAGAGGAAGGAAGGCTGGTGGGTGAGGACAGGGGATTTTCCTAAACCTGAGTCTCATTTCTCCCAGGATTTCACTGCCAGCAGTCGAGAGAAATGAGCCCCAAGGGCCGGGCGTCTGAGCTGCTTTTCTGCCAGAACCTGCTGTTAGCCTCTATTCCCACTTCATCTGTTCTGGACTCGTGGCTGCCACCAACTCAGCCACATTAACCCCACAGCCACCAGTATGTCACGCCAGCTAGCTTCCTTCTCTTGGGATCGTCCACCAAAACACTGCCCAGAAAGTACACAAGAATAACTATCCCCCAAACATCCAAATCTTAGGTTTAAATTCAAGGTTTTTGAGCCAGGTGTGGTGGTGTCTGCCTGTCATCCCAGCACTCTGGAGGCTGAGGCAGGGCTGAGATTGCTGGTTACAGGCCAGCCAGGGCTCCATAGCAAGACCCTGTCTCAAAAAAAAAAAAAAAAAAAAAAACACCAAACAAACAAACAAACAAATAAATTCAGGCTACCCTGTCAAATGATTTTGAAATGAGAGAAAGATTTGTATTTATACAATGTGCCCACTGAGTCATTTTAAACAAACACCTTTCCCTCTTGGTATTCTAGAGATATCCTGGAGAGCCAGCAGCTGGGAACCTTTCATTCTGCTTTGATTTACCATGTTAGTGAGAACAAGCCATTCTCATCAAAGAGTTCCTGTGTGAGGTGGGCACGGTGGCTCGTGCCTGTGACCCACGCACTCCAGAGGCTGAGGCAGGAGGGTCCCGAGTTTGAGGCCAGCGTGGGAGACATGGCAAGACCCTGTCTCACAATTCCAAATAAATGAATAAATAGCCTAGAAACAGAAGCTTCTGCGTCTGCTTCGCAAACCCAGCCTGCTGGTACACACCTGCAACCCCAGCAGCTGGGAGGCTGAGGCAGGAGGATCAATGAGACTTTGAGGCCAGCCTGGTCTGTGTAGCAAGTTTCTCGCCAGCCTGGGGCTACACAGTGAGATTCTGTCTCAACAAACCAAAAAAAAAAAAAAAAAAAAGTCTGTGCTAATCCTTGGGGCAGGATTGGCTCTGCTGGGTACTCATTTATTATGCCCCAGGCTCTGGTGTCAGATTGCTCAGGTGTAAAACCCGTCGCTGCCCCTGATTAGTCATCGATGCCCGGGCCGGTTACTCAGCCTGTCTGAGCCTCAGTTTCTTCATGTGCAAGCTGGAGATTAGCGGTAGAGCCAGTTTGAGGGGATGTTGTGAGACTAGTTGTGCAAGCCTGGTGCCTGACACGTGCTAAGCACCCTTCGCAGGCTCAGTGCCTTGCCACTGGCCTGGGGCCCCATCCAGACACCTCAGTCCTTGACATGGCAACTCAGTTCTAGTTCATTCTTACATGGAAGTGAACTGTTTGTGGGTAGGCGGATCTGTGGACTTCTTGTCATGGCTGAGACTTGTATCTCAGTTTACCAGTCTATAAGTGCACCTGGCCAAGGGAAGGGCAAATGGACTCGGGGTGTCTAAACTCTTGCGGGATCCAAAGAGAGTAAGAGAGAGCTGAGGCGTAAAGGAGGATTTTATTCCATACTGGTACGTGACTCAGTGGAATCGTGACTCAGTGGAATTGTTTCCAAAGACTGAGCCCAAAACAATGAGGGCTCAGGTTTTTAGGGGGTCTGTGGAGGGAGGTGGGCTTACAAGAATCAAAATGGTAAGCCGGGTGCGGTGGCACACGCCTATAATCCCAGCGGCTCGGGAGGTGGAGGCAGGAGGATCACAAGTTCGAGACCAGAGGCAGTCTCTGTAACGTAGCGAGACCCTGTCTCAAAAAGTAAAAAAATGGGCTGAGGGTGCAGCTCAGTGGTCCAGCACTTGCAGAGCATGCAAGCGTGAGGCCCTGGGTTCAACCCTTAGGACCGCAAAAACAACAACAACAACAAAAAACCAACAAAAAAAACCAAAAGAAACCCCCAAAATGGTGCAAAAACTGGCAAAGGACAGGAACGATGCGAAACAGACATGCACGATTACAGAATGGGGAGGGTGACCAGTCATCTACTGCAGGTGTCCGTTCTTTTAGGTAGGGAGCAGAGAGACAGTCATTACATTTGGTATGCAGTGTTATCTGGTTGGGATAGCCCTGTTACTCAGTGTAAACAGAGCCTGTGAGGTGGTTTACATGAAGCCTAAATGATTTAGACAAACATCCCTGGAAACAGGCTAAGTAACTATTAGCTAAGTCTCAGAAAACAGCCAGGACAAGGAAAAAGAGGGAGTCTAAGCACAGGAAGAAGAAAGAGTTTCTTTGAGGGCCTGGTTCAAAACCAGTTGTCCCTCCACTGTGTTCTGGCCTCACTGTCAAAGGCCCACTGGACTTGAAACACTCCGAGCTTGGTGATGTGGCGGTCTGGACCCTCTCCCCACAGCAGGCCCTGTTAGGATGGGTCATGTTTGTAGTGACCCCAGCCCCTTGGTATCAGCCATTGACTTAATGA
The DNA here is from genome assembly GCA_007922755.1 of Pedetes capensis. NCBI lineage: Eukaryota > Metazoa > Chordata > Mammalia > Rodentia > Pedetidae > Pedetes > Pedetes capensis. Next base: position 57,222 of record VMDO01000805.1, on the reverse strand, counting down.
AGAATGGCCACAGCTGCTCTGCTGATGGGTGACCTGCCCAGACTTGGCAGACTGCATGTGGCAGCTCAGGATCATGCCCTGGGCTAGCAGAGGAACAGGGCTGCTGGGGTTGGCCCAGGCTGTCCCTGCTCCCTCTGGAGCTCAGCACTCTTGGAGAAGTGAGGCCCCATCTCTGAATCTCCGTAGATGCTAGTCACTGATTCAACAGGTAGAAGGGCCTTTGCAGCCAGTGAGCAGGTCGGCCAAGGCCCGGAGGAGGCAGGTGAGGCAGGCGGAATGTCAGGAGATGCTCACACTTGCACAACCCAAGTGAGTGCCTGTGCACATCCTGCCCTCAAGGCGCCCTCCCTGCCTTGCCCAGGCCCTGCCCATACAGCCAAGACTCCAGGCCGTAGAATTAGGCTGCCTAATGCTCCACTTGCCCCTGCACACCCTTCGCTGGTGCCGGTCACCAGCCCTGGGAATTGTAATATGCCATCGTTAACAGTGTCTACAATCATAACTACTAACACCAGTTGGCCCTCTGGCACCATTCTCTAAGCACTTCACAGTTCTTGAAGCCGTTCAGACCTTACAGGCATTCCATCATTATCCCCATTTGCAGATGAGGAAAGGGAGACATAATTTGCCCCAGCAGACACAGCCAGTGAATGGTTGCACAGAGTGGGGAGCCTGACTGTGGGATGTGCACTCTGAGCCACCACACACAGCTGCAGTGAGGTGCTGATCCCAGTGAGTGGAGCCCAAGCTCCGTGGCCAGCGACCGAGCTCTTGCCCCCTTCTCCGTCAGCCTCTATCCCAGAGCAAACTGCAGAGAAGCCTGGATCTGCACGCTTCCGTACCATCACACCTGCAGCCCTCGCCTGTCCTCCCTGACACCCATCTTGCTCTCCCTAGCCAGCATCCTACTCATTTCCAAGACCTGCCTTACGTCGTGCCTCTGTGAAACTTTTCTTGGCCACCACTCCCGGACAGCTGACCCCCAGTGTCTTCAGGGTACCTTGAGCTTCCTTGGCGCCCTCAGGTTCCTGTCCTGTGGGGTCTGGTGGGCCGGAAGGCGGGCAGATGCATCTTCATCATCATGGCAATCCAGCAGTCTCTCCCTGCAGGGGATGATGGAGGAGAAGTCATGACGTGGTGTGAGTGTTCCCTCGGGGCGCACCCTCTGGTGTCACTTCTCAGGCTCCCAGGTGTGATCATCCCCTGCTTTGAATGCGCTCCCACAATTAAGGAGATGTGTTCTGCAAACTCAGCCTCTCGGAGCAAATCATTCTTCTATCTGGGACGCAGCCCAACAAACTAGGATCTGCTGCAGGGATGCGGGAAACACCAGTTGGAGTTGTTGAGTGGGGAGGTTGGTCTACAATGGGACATCTTCCTCCGAGGGGACAGGGCTGTTTTGGCCATCAGCGATCTTCCTTTTGCTTGCTTGCTTTGGAATCTGACTCCCAGACAAGCTGTGACTGGTCAGCTATGCTGATTCACATTTATCCTTTTTGGTTTTCCTGTCTTCCTCCCTCCGTATGCTGTGTGCTCTTCCAGGGCACCACGCCTGCAGAGGGCCCAGGCTTGGCCCTGTCCCTGGCTGGAAGCTGCTCAGCCAGTCATCCTTGTGCAGAGAGAGTGGATGAGAGCTGAGCCCCACAGGAAACCGCACCCGGCATGCGGTCAACTGTCTTGACACACCTAAAAGTGTCTCAGTTACATCTGTCCGTTTCTTCAACTGGATTTGGCAAATCTGGGAGACACTGACCACCCCGGTATTTTGAGGTGGTGGAAGTACTTTCTTTGCTTTTGTTTCCCATGCTGTAATGGAGAATTGCAAAGAAATAGGAGAGCAGGGAGAGGGAGTCACAAGAGTCATTTGTAGAATAGCCTGTGACGTGGTGAATAAGGACTGGTGATTAAAACCATTGGAAATTCCCACCTGAGAAGGCGTTGCTGAGGCCAGGGGAGCAAAGACATCCTAATAAGGAGAAGTGGGGCCACAGGGGAGCTGGATTGCTGTGACTCAGGGCTCAACCTGGTGCTTTGCAAACTTTCCTCAGGGCTCCAAGCCTGGGCGTCCACACACCATTCCCAAGGAAGTCCGCTTGGATTTCTTTCAGCCAAGAAGACCTGGAAATCATACCAGAACTGGGAGCATTGTCTGAGTTTCTCTGAATTGGGGTCGCAGATCTTCTGAAACATTAAACTCATGAAGTACAGAGTTCTTAGAAAGACAAAAGAAAGGGATACAGAAGAAGAAAACCCCCACCCACTTTCTTTAAACTACAGTGCATTTATCAAGGGTTCACTTGCACCAGGTGTGGTGGGAGGGGTTGAGGAGAGGCTGAGATTTTATTCCGGAGTTGATTTTTCAGATTTCAAGGCATGGTATATGGTGGTGTGTGAGGAAGAGGGAAAAATGTGCCATGAAAGTGTTCTCAAATGCCAAACATTTGTGACCAAATGAGCTTACAAATTATTTTATGGAAGCAGTGGGGGTCTCTGTTCCTTTATTACAGTGAAATCCTTGCCTCCAGAGGGGTAGACCCCCACGGGTCGGTCAGCTTGGCATGCTGTGGGGGCTTGCATGTTGCTGTGATGCTGAGAGCTATGCCACTGGTTATTTCAGATACCAGCAGGGCCACCCATGGTGGACAGGTTTCAGCTGAGCTTCTAGACTAAGACACACTAGGGAGAAGGACCTGGCAGCCCACTTCTGAAACAATTAGCCATTGAAAACCCTATGAATAGCTGAGAATCACTGTCAAATATAGTGCCAGAAAAATGAGCGCCCTAGGCTGGAAGGGGTTCAAGAAACAACTGAGAAGAGTTGCCTCCTCAAAGTAGAGTCAGGAAGCACTGACATAGTGCCAGGCATGGCACAGTGTTGGGAATGTTTTGTTCTGTTGTACACAGGGTCGCTGTGAATCAGACCCAACTCAACGGCACCTAACAACAACAACAACCACAAATTATACCTCAATAAAGTTGATTTTAAAGGTATATTTTAGAAAGAAGGGGGAAAAGACAGCTGGGAAACAAAGAAAAGCCTTTAGAAGACTGCTGTTCCTCCCCTGCTTCCTGAGCACTTTATGCAGACAGATGCCCTAACGGTACTGACCATCTCTTCATGCCACCACAAGGGGGGAGGCAGAGGCTCTGACTCTGATCCTGTGGGTCTGTGAGCCCCTGGGTTCCATCCACACGACCCACCTGCAGTCAGCCATCGCATAGTCCGCTGCTTCCAGACCATCAGCTGCCCACAGTCAGGACCCACATTATGGCGGGAACAGCGGCTACTGAGGACAGAGGTGCCTCTCCCTTTTGGATCTGAGAGCACAAGAAAATCAATACAGCAAGCTGGGTGCGGTGGCTGAAACAGGAGGATTGTGAGTTCCAGGCCAGCCTGGGTCACATAGCAAGACCTTGCCTAAAAAAAAAATCGATAAAGCCGAGCAAAGGTGGATAGGAAGGAGGCTGGGCTTGGTGACCAAGGCTGTGAGCTGCCAGGTGCCCAGGGCTGCTCAGCACCCAGCCCCACTCCCTTGCCTGGTGGTGTTCACTCAGATGCCTTCGCTCCCCCCCATCTGAGAGCGCAGCCCTGTTTGGCTCTTGACCCGATGTGTTTGCCTCTAATTCCTGAGAATGTCTTCCCACCCTGACTGCTGTGCACGTGCACATCCTGGGCACATAAAGGGCAGGAAGCAGCAGCTGTCCGCAGATAAACGTGCGTGTCTACACACGGAGGCTTCTGCATGGAGGCTTTCTTCTACAGCCACATTGAGAAGGGCTGAGGCAGTGTCGCTGGTTGTTATTTAATACAGCACAGATAGGGTGTCTGAAAATACGCTGCTCGAGAGAGCACGGGAGTGGTGTAGTGTTCTTCTAGAAGAATTAGCAATCCAAACAAGAGCTGCATCTCAGTGCCCAGCCAGGAGCACCCTGGCTCTTTGCCATTGGGAAGGTCAGCAGTCTCTCTTTGCCCCGTCGCCCTTCTCAGGCCAAGAGGGAAGGGACAGAGGTGTCAGAGAGCTCGTCCTCCCTTAACCAGCTGGTGGGGCCGGGGCAGGGGTGGGGTGGGGCACGGACCACAGCAGGTTTGCAGTCTCCATCATCTGCTCACATCATTTTTCCTCTTTCTTCCAGAAGCTTCTGAGATTTCTCTGCCAAGAGGAAGCAACATCACAGTTCTCATAAAGTCAGGGACCCCTGCTCTGCTAGTGAAACCCTGTTACATCATCGTGTCTAAGAAGTTTATGCCCATGTTGTCCATCAAAGCTGGGGAAAGCGTGGTAGTTACCTTTAGCTGCAGGGATCCAGAGAAACACTTCATCTTGGAGATCCAGAAGAATATTGGTGAGTTCAGCGCCCCTCCCGGCCTCCCTCTCCCCTGCTGAGCTAGGCTCCTGTGCTGGAGAGGGAAGGTCCATCCTGAGCTCTGCCCTCTCCATGTCAACTCTCCTGTGGCCAGTCTCAGTCTGAAGAACTTCCCACAGTCTCATCTGTTTAATCCTCAAGAGTCCCGTGAGATATTCGCAGAGAGGAACGGGAGTAAGTAGCAGACTGAGAGGAGCCCGGGGAATCTGGCTCCAGAGTCTTTATACCTAATCCCTTGGTCACATGGTCTCTTCCAGGAGCCCAGGAGAGGCCCAGGAACTACCCGTCTTCAGGTCTACGATGCTCTGTCTCATGCTTCCAGACTTCAGCATCTGGAAGTCAAGGGAGTTCACCTCAGTCTATTGGTGCTGCTATAATAGAATACCTGAGTCTGGATAATTTATAAAGAACAGTAATGTATTTGCTCAGCGTTCTGGAGGCCAGGAAGCCCAAGGTCAAGGTGCAGAAGGTGGAAGAGCAAAAGTACAAAAGAGCTCTCCCTTCAACCTTGAACCTTTTATGAAGGCTCTAATCCTGTCCATGGGCTGGGATGTAGCTCAGTTGGTAGAGCACTGCTCTGCAGTCTCTGAGGTCCTGAGTTCGATTCCTAGCACCGCAAAAATAGGAGAAGGACGTGGCAACCCACTCCCAAGGCAATCCCGAAACAGTCAGCCATTGAAAACCCTATGAGGGTCGCTATGAGTCGGATACCGACTCGAGGGCACCTGACAACAACAACAATCCTATCCATGAGGGCTCTGCCTTCACAACTAGTGTCTTATAGGCACCACCTCTTCACACTGTCACATTAGCGATTATGAGCTTTGGAGGGGACACAAACATTCAAACCATAGCTGAGTTGGAAGACAAAAGAATCAGAAAGTTAGAGAGAGAAGTGGAGGGCAGGGGGTCCACAAAGCACAGTGGGACGAACAGCCGCTTTGGAGAGCGTTGGAGCTGGGTTTGCCTTGGAGCTCCAGGACCCCTGATCCCGGGACCTGATCAGATTTCACCTAACTTACTCAACTACTCTGTGCCTTCGTTTTCTAGGCTATAAAATAAGGGTCATAGGGTTGTTAGGAGAATAAACTAAAATAATGAATTGAAAAGGTACAGCATAAGAATTCAACAAACTGTAGATATTTGATATTGTTATTTTTATTCATAATTTGAGCTTGGGATAGGGAAATCATGGGAAATAATTGGGCAGAGAAAAATTAAATTATTTCCCAGTCATTTTAAGGCATGCCAAAAGAATTGTTGTTGTTGTTAGGTGCCATCCAGTCGTGTCCGACTCATAGCGACCCTTATAGGGTTTTCAATGGCAGATTGTTTTGGGATTGCCTTGGGAGTGGGTTGCCACGTCCTTCTCCCATTTTTGCGGTGCTGGGAATCGAACTCAGGACCTCAGAGACTGCAGAGCGGTGCTCTACCAACTGAGCTAAATCCCGCCAAAAGAATTACTAGATGTATTAATAACAATGAGAGCACTATTTGTGATCTAATCAAAGCCATTTGTCAGGGGGAAGGAAGGAATAAGTAAAAGGAGAAATTAAATTATTAAAAAGGAATTTTAAGAACAATATTTGATAACTAGAGCCAAGACCTGATTCTCCACAAAGACTAATTAAATAGACAACTCTCAGTCTAGTCTCATGGAAAAAAGAAAGAGAAAATGCAAATATACAGCACCTAATTGATTTGATGATATATCCGGAGACTGTTTCTAAATCTGAAGAGATTGTGTTAAGTTTGTAATATGAAATGTGAAAATTTGAACCAGGCCCAGTTGTGCACACCTGTATCCCAGTGACTAGAGAGGCGGAGGTAGGAGAATCACAAGTTAGAGGCCAGACGCAGCCTGAGTAACTTAGCAAGACCCTGTCTCAAAATAACAAGTAACAAGTGGGCTGGGGGTATAGCTCAGTGATAGAGCACTTGCAAAGCAAGATAAGGCCCTTGGTTTGGTTCAATCTCCCAGTACCATGTTGTTGTAGGGTGTTGTCCGAGTCAGGTCCAACTCATAGCTGCCCTGGGTATAGCAGAAAGAGATACTCTCTTCACACTGTGCCATGGCCAGCACTATGTCAGTGCTTCTCTGATATTTATAGGGTTTTCATTGGTGGATTGTTTTGGGAGTGGATTGCCAGATCCTTCTCCCAAGCCTGCAGCATCTGGTGTTCCCAGGCAGTCTCCTTTCCAAGGACTAGCCAGGCCAACCCTGCTTAGCTTCCAAGATCTGGCAGGATCGGATGCTAGGGTGCTATGGCTGCAGACCCCAGTACTATCGCAAAATGAATCAATCAATAAATCATAAAGTGAAAATCTGAATGAAAATGTATGATTCCTAAGGTCAATATAATGGGCCACATTGCCTCACAGAGGGTAGGAATCTGAATAATAAATAATCAAAGAGGAAGTTGAAAAAAATGCCCAAGGTATGGACAGCAGGGTTCAGATTAGTTCAAGGTGGTGTCATAGCTGAGTTGTATATAAAACTTCAATGAGCAGACCATTTCTGTAATATTTAAGCCATTCTAGAGAAGGGTTGGCAGACTTCCCTAGGTAAGATCAGGTAATGGAATTCCTAAGCCTGTGAGCCAGGTGTCCACACAGCTACTTAGCTTTTTGGTTGTAAAGTGAAATCAGCCATAGACAATATGTAAAGAAGGTGGCGAGTTGGTTAAAGTAATGCTTTACATTAGTACACTAGAGAGAATATGGTCATCTTAATAGATGACTCCAAATGTTTTTAATAAAACACTCCTAGTAAGCCAGAAATGGAGCAGTATTTCTTAATCCGGTAGAGTGTATCTATCAAGAAATGATAGCAAATACTATATTTAACAGTCAGACATAGAAGCGTTACCAATGAAATAGAACAATGTAAAGATTCCCATTATTCATGCCACTGGTCACTGTTATTCACAATTTCTACTTAAATATTTACAGATAGTCTAAATAAGTACATAAAACATATTTGATTCCACTCTAGACTTCAGTTAGATCACAAATAATAAAACAGCAAATTAAAAAAAAATTTGAAGCAAAATATAAATTTTTACTGAAAGATAAGAGTGGACTTGATAGAGAGATCTACCACGTTCCTTGATAAAAATACTTAGTATTTTTAAAAATGCTGATTCTCCCCAAGTTAATCTGTCAGTTTGTGAGTTACAATTAAAATCTGAAGTTTTTACAGAGAATATTGATATACCCAAGGATCCATTGTAATGGTGTGTTACTATTAAAAGAATGAAATAAGTTTGTGTACTTGACATGGAAAGATGTCCAGGTTAGTTTCCATTCAAAACAATGCAGCTGAGAGTGGGAGATTGTTATTATTAGTAGGTGCTATCGGGTTGGAGATTGTTGTCGTTGTGTTGTTAGGTGCCATCAAGTCGGTATCTGACTCATAGCGACCCTACATACAACAGGTGAAACACTATTCTTGGTGCTTCTCTGCTCTTCATAGGGTTTTCGATGGCAGATTGGTTTTTGGGAGTGGGTTGCCTGGTCCTTCTCCCAAGCCTACAGCACCTGGCGTTCCCAGGCGGTCTCCCATCCAAGTACTAACCAGGCCCAACTCTGCTTAGCTTCTGAGATCTGATGAGATCAGATGCCACAGGGCTATGGCTGCAGGTGGGTAGGAGATTAGTTTGTATTAAATATATACACATAGACTCAGTATGGTGGTGCATGCCTATAGTCCCAGCACCCAGGAGGCTGAGACAGGAGGGTCATAGGTTCAAAGCCATTCTGGGATATGTAGCAAGATTCTGTCTCTAAATAAATAAATATACATGCATGCACACACATAGGATGCATATAAACACACACACATATAATCATATGGGACCCACAATCTGGAGGGATAAGCACCAAAATACTAACCCCATACTATTTCTATAGGGGATTGGGAGGGGAACTGGTACCCTACACTCTCTTCTTTCGATTTTTCTCTACTTCCCTTTTTTTTAAATGTTGTTGTTAGGTGCCGTCAGGTCGGTATCCGACTCATAGCGACCCTCTGTACAACAGGGGAAACACTATTGTCAGTGCTTCTCTGCTGTTCATAGGGTTTTCAATGGCAGATTGATTTTTGGGAGGGGGTTGCCAGGTCCTTCTCCCAAGCCTACAGGTTCTGGTGTTCCCAGGTGGTCTCCCATCCAGGTACTAACCAGGCCTGACCCTGCTTAACTTCCGAGATCTGACGAGATCGGATGCCACAGGGCTACCACTGCAGGCTTTTTTAAAATAAGCATGCATTATTTTTATAATCAGTAAAGCCAATAAAGTGACTTCCATTTTGAAAAAGGTAACAAATGACCCATCCCACAAGTCAAGCATTTGAGTGAATTTAGTTTCTCAACCCTAGGATGCCCACACGGTTAACTGTGTAGTAAAAATACACACTTCCAACTTTTGAAAACATCAATTAAAAAATATATATGAATTTAAAAAATCAAATCAGATGGTCTGCCTGCCCCTCATTTCCTTTCCCGAATAATCATCTCAGGGTTTCAAATGAATTTTGACATTTCTGTTCTCATCCCTTCCTCAGTGTTGTTATGTTAGGTGCTGTCAAGTCAGTGTCCAGCTTGTAGCGACCTTGGATACAACATAGGAAACACTATTGTCAGTGTTTCTCTGCTGTCCATGGGGTTTTCAATGGCAGATTGTTTTTTGGGAGTGGGTTGCCAGGTCCGTCTCCCAAGCCTACAGCACCTGGTATTCCCAGGCGGTCTCCCATCCAAGTACTAACCAGGCCCAACCCTGCTTAGCTTCTAAGATCTGACAGGATCGGATGCCACACTGGTGCAGCTGCAGACTTTCTTCAATAGTTCCATGAAAATTAGAAGGAGAAGTCTGTTGGGAAAAACGAGTCAGGAATCCCTTCAAAATGCCACTGCTCCCCCTTCTGGAGAGGAATCATGTTAGTTATTTGAAATTTTTGCATGAGACAGAATGCAGGAGATTTGGAGTCTTGCCCATCATTTGGCCTATGATTCTCTGCGTCTATCCTAAAAACGAAAGCCCTTAGCAACAACTGAAAATCACGTTTACGTTCTGACCCCCCCAATGTTGTGGTGATTGCAGAACTCAGGCTGGACTTGGGACTTCTTGACTCTAGGTCTTTGGTATGGAATTAAACCAGAATCTCTTGAGTGTGTTTTAAAAATACCCTCCCAGACCTGAGGATGTAGCTTAGTTGTAGAACACTTGCCTAGCATGCATGAGGCCCTGGGTTTGATCCCCAGCACCAAAAGGAAAAAAAAAAGTCCACTAGGTGGGTCCAGAAGGGAACCAGGGCTGAGAACTCTGCCTTCGTGGGAATTAGTGATGCCACAAGAGGACAGAGCCCAGCAGGTGACAACTGATGCTGCTCAGGGCACGGGGGAAGGGTGAGTAGACAGCTAAGAGGCAGCTTGATACAAACAATGGAGTTTCTGGGAGCTCCTAAAATAGCTACTATCTTTACCAACTGAGAAAGTCTAGTTTTAGTCAGGTGAGTCACCACATCATCCAACCATGTTTTATTGATATGGCTGTGCCGTGCCTTGGCAAGAATGCAGGTTGACCACACACACCCTGGGCTTTTGTGCCGGGACTGTTGTATTCTACAAATGGCCAGACACACGTCACCTGGACTCCAGGGCTGCTTTACAAAAATGAGAAGTTTCATATGGGTAACCTCAGAGGTCCCAGACTGGTCTGAAGTTCTCCAGTAATTCTATTTCAAGTCCACGTACTTTCAAATACCCTAACAGAGCAGAAGTAAAGATTCACAGATCATTATTACAGAGAGCAGAAGTCATCACCCCCTTCAGATGCCCTGTGTGCAAGACAACAGAGTGACCTTGCCTGCTCCCTGTTATTTCCGTCTTTCCTCTGATTGCCTCCTAGAAAGTAACATATCTCACTTTGTTTAAAAAGGTTTGGGAAACAAAGTACATCAAGGGATGTTATTAGTAGATAGTCTTAAAAAGTTCAACTGCAGTGGTAATGAAAGATTGGCATCAAAGCCATGGGGGAGGAAGCTAACTGTGCCACCAGGTGCCAGCCCTGCAGGGAACTGGACATTCAGATCGGACTCAGTGTGCTGGGCAGAACATCGAGGGAGAAGCAGTTTTAAGAGGTGGGGCTTGGCACTGTGCCCTAAGACTTGTGAAACTATAACTCGCTCACATAGGGGAAGTGAGATATCCGGAAGCACAGGCTCTGTTACGTGTGGCCTCCCTCCGGCTCCCAGGACCCCCAGCCAGGATCCAGGAACCAGATCTGGAAAACAGGCATTAGGAGGTGCCTGGGGTCTGGTGCCCTGGAAGCAGAGGCTGGGACAAGGCTTTTTGCGGAGCAGCCTTAGGTGAGGGAGGCGGGAGTGAGGCAGGGAGGAAGCTGAGCACAGATGTGGGCTTAGCTGGAATCCAGCCTCTGCCTGACCCCCAGGAAGTGTGGTGGCTGACAACATCCAGGTCAGGCTGTGCTACCTGAGGCACCAAAGTTGCGCTCATTAGGCACTTCCTGGCTGTGGCCTGGGGATGAGAGTGAGGGCACAGCCAGACCTCTTAGACTTCCCTGGTTCAGGGTGGCTCCCCAGCTGAGGCCCTTCCCAGTGGGGGTGCACCTGTGAGCCAGTGGCCACAGAGACTCACCCCAGTGGCAGTGGGTGCACCTGTCTGATGAAGGCCATCTGGGCACAGCCCCAAAGAGCCCAGGACAGGCCTGAGGAGCAGCAGGGCGTGGGCTCGTAGCATCTGTGACCACAATTGCTTTTGTGGCTGTGTTGCAGACTGCCGGTCAGGCGCGTGTCCTTTCGGGAAGGTCCAGCTTCAGCCCTCGACGTCCGAGCTGCCCACCCTCAACAGAACTTTCATCTGGGACATCAAAGCTCCCAAAAGCATTGGTCTAGAGCTGCAGTTCTCCATCCCCCGCCTGCGGCAGATCGGGCCAGGCGAGAGCTGTGCTGATGGGGTCACTCACTCCATCAGTGGCCACCTTGATGCCACCGTGGTCAAGATCGGAACCTTCTGCAGCAATGGCACAGTGTCCCGGATCAAGATGCAGGAAGGAGTGAAAATGGCCTTACACCTGCCGTGGTTCCACCCCAGAAACATCTCCGGCTTCAGCATTGCGAACAGCTCTTCTATAAAACGTGAGCCGCCTCTCCTCTCCCCACTGATTGATTGGGTGGAAACATAGAGAATCACCATGGTTCTGGGGCTGGAGTGGTGCAGTTGTGTATGATTCAACCTAAAGCCCTAAAGGAAGAGCCATTCCCTGTCCTGTAGCCAAGGTGGACCATGTATTCCTATGCGATGCCCCTCCCATTTTGGGAGAAGGACCCAGTAACCCACTACCGAAAATCAGTCCACCATTAAAAACCCTATGAATAGCAGAGAAGCACTGACAATAGTGTTTGCCTATTGCACGTAGGGTCACTATGAGTCAGACACCGACTCCATGGCACCTAATAATAACCATCACCACCACCACTCCCATTAACAGATGGGAGCTGTCTGTCCTTTGTCCTTTTTTGCATGTCATGTTTGTTTCCACAAATGACCTGGATTGTTTCTATAGATTCACCTTCATTGCACCATTCTGTCTTTGCCTCACATTCTTTTTTTTTTTTTTTTTTCAGTACTGGGGGTTGAACCCAGGGCCTCGCTCTTGCATGTTCTGCAAGTGCTGGACCACTGAGATGCACCCTCAGCCCACTTTTTACTTTTTGAGACAGAGTCTCGCTACATTACGCGGACTGCCTCTGGTCTCGAACTTGCGATCCTCCTGCCTCTGCCTCCCAAGCCGCTGGGATTACAGGTGTGCGCCACCGTGCCCAGCTTGCCTCCCATTTTCTGTAAATGTATATCAGTGGTATATCAGTACTTACTCATGCTGATTCGTGAGAGTTTATTGTAAAGTATTCAAGAAATTTTGTGAGCTGGCGCTCAGCAGAGCCATTATAAAGCCATTATAAAATTATGTAAACTCATAATAAGTAAATTATTTTAGAAACTAAAATAATACTCAAACCTCATCATTTCCTCAATATTTTATTGTGATTTATATCTACTATATTTGACATACAGTGCATACATATGGTAGACATATAACATAATTATATATGACAGGTCAACGAGAAAAAGGAAGACCCTCAACTAGATGGATTGACACAGTGGCCGCAACAGTGGGCTTAAACATAAAAACAGATCTTGTGCCTGGCACGGACTTGCAGAGTGTTTTGTTCTGTTGTCCATAGGGTCGCTATGAGTCATACCCAACTCCACTCACGTAACAACAATGGCACAGCTCCACATTCAGTCACATTGGAACCTTGAAGTCAGCCATGGGAAGAGTAGTTATGCTAAGGAAGTGGGTACGCCTGACATATTAGGGCGTTCCCCCACCTGGTCAGTTGTTAAGCGTTTACTCACACACAACTGATGTGTCCTCAACCTTAACCTCATGCTGAGTGTTGGTATACCATATCCAGAGCTGCTCTTCAGGGTCCTAGAACCGTGATTGTATTTCCTCTACTGTCCACCCCCTTGGGCACAGATAACCAGGGCAGGTGTAATCCTCCCCTTTTTCTCTCTGGTTTGACCTCAACAGGCCTGTGTGTCATTGAATCTGTGTTTGAGGGCGAAGGCTCAGCGACCCTGATGTCTGCCAACTACCCGGAAGGCTTCCCCGAGGACGAGCTCATGACGTGGCAGTTTGTCGTCCCCCCACACCTGCGGGCCAGCGTCTCCTTCCTCACCTTCAATGTCTCCAACTGCGAGAAGAAGGAGGAGCGGGTGGAGTACTACATCCCGGGCTCCGCCACCAACCCCGAGGTGTTCCGGCTGGAGGACAAGCAGCCCGGGAACATGGCGGGGAGCTTCAACCTCTCCCTGCAGGGCTGTGACCAAGACGCCCAGAATCCAGGGCTCCTGCGGCTGCGGTTTCAAGTTCTAGTCCAGAGTCCACAAAATGAGAGCAGTGAGTGGCCTCAGTTTTCTCTCCCCTCCTCCTTTAGCACCTTCTCTCTTTCCTCGGGGAAGCTGCCTGGTTGTAGGGCCCTGCTGGGCGTGGTGACGCTCGCCCGTCTAATCAGGGAGACAGGAGGATTGTGAATTCAAGGCCAGCGTGGGCCACACAGTGAGACCCTGTCTCAAAAAAGAAAAAGTTAAAAAAAAGAAAAGTACAGTTAAGGGGCTGGGGGCTGTAGTTCAGTAGTAGAGCACTTACCGAGCCTGTGTGAGCCCTGGGTTTGATCCCCAGCATCAAGAAGAGGAAGGAGGAGTAGGATGAGGGGAAGGAGGAGGAGGAAGAAGAGGAAGTGGTAGAGGAAGAAGAAACAGCAAGTCCTGTCTTGCATTCAGGGTTAGGGTTGTTTTAATGAAGACATTGGATAGTCATCTTTTAAGCCTTATGTCTTGGCTCTGCAGTCTGAAGCAGAATGTCCCCAGCACCGTCAGTAATGATAATAGTGACTAATGAGAGTTGTGGTTGAATGCCCTTCCCATGGGCACCCACCGCGTGCCACGCGCTGTGCTAAGCAGACCACTTATACAGTCTCAACTACCCCTAATTGTAGCCCTGTAGGGGCGGTGGGAATTGTCTTCTTTTCTGATGAAAAACCAGAAGATTCCGAGAGGTTATGGGACTAGCCTAACATCACACCACTTATAAGGAGCAGAGGGCGCTCAGACTCCAGGGTCTGTGCTCTGGACAATGCGGAGCTCCAAGTAGATGGATGAGTATCAGGACGGCGTTACTCCACAAATGCTCCTGAGATGGTGTGAATCTAGAGGATGGGAGTCCGTGCCAGGCCTGGGTGCGCTGGCCGATGCACAGGGTGCAGCCGGTCCGTGGTGCCTCTCCCCTGAGGTGGGGCCCGCTCTCAGCATTGCGGAGGTGCCAGGCCAGCCCCTGGGAAGGGACCCCTCCTTAAACTCTGCCCCCGAGTGCAGGGCTTGTCTCACCCTCATCCTGACCCTGAGGGAGTAGTGTGGCTTTTGTTGTTGCCGTTGTTAGGTGTTGTCAAGTCGCGTCCGACTGGTAGCGACCCTGTGCGCAACAGAATGAACCTCACCCCGACACTGTGGCATGTGCTATGTCAGTGCTCCTCTGCTATTCATACGGTTTTTAGTGGCTGATTGTTTAGAGATTGTTTCGGGAGTGGGCTGCCAGGTCCTTCTCCTGGTTCTGCGGTGCTAGGGATTGAAACTGGGGCCTCGGAGCGCACAGAGCAACACTCTACTAACTGAGCTAAGCCCCAGCTGATCTTTCCAGATAAAGAGTAAAAGCAACAGAGGGCTTCAGAGTGGCTGTACCTGGGTTTATTCATGAACTGGAGTCTGTGACGGGGCAGTTGCCACAAGTGGTCATGGACCAGGGCATTTCTGACGTGTGCTGAGGACGCCCGTGTCCAGGGTGCTCCTTCCCATTCTTTTCATTATTAGTTTTCATTATTAGTAACTCTGGCAAGTAGGCAGAGCCAGGGAGAAAAAGGAAGGGGGAATGTGGACTGGCTTGCTGTTTATTTCCAGAGGGCTGTAAACATCTGAAAACTGACAATGTGGGATTGCCCTGCTTGCACTCGGAACCTAGGAATGTCCTCTTGGTGCCTTTTGTGCCTGCGTGCGTGCGTACGTACATAGCATACATACTTTGAGATATATCGGTATACACATTTATGTGTGTATGTGTATGTGCACACATTTGTGTGTGAACTCACGTGTGTCCATTGAGCCATTTTTATGATTCCACTGCCACCACTGCATAGTTGGAATCATAAAAATGGCTCAGTGGACACACATGAGTACACTCATGCCGGAATGCTGAGACCAGCCATGAAAGGGTGTAGAAGTAGTGGGTTTGAGCTTTGGAAAACAGAGGGATTTATCAGTCATGGTGAAGTGCTGCTGAGAACCTCTAATTAGTTCTGTTTTCTGTAACATTAACTGGTTTGATTTCTTACACTAATCAAATTTTTCAACATGCCATCACCAGCATCAGGAAGGAGGTGGATTTAGTTTTGAGATAAACAAAGAATGATTAGCTGCAGTGTAGAGGTGTTTAGCAACGTCGAAGCCTTTAAGTAAAGTGTACTGTTGTTGTTAGGTGCTATCGAGTTGGGTCTGACTCATTGCGACCTTATGTACAACAGAATGAAACACTCCTTGGCACTGCCATGCACTTGATCTTTCTGGTGTTTAAGCCCATGGTCGCAGCCACTGTGTCAGCCCATCTAGTTGAGTGTCTTCATTTCTTTTGTTTACCCACTGCTCTCCCAAACATGATGTCCTTCTCCAGGGATTGGTCTCATCTGACTACATGTCCAAAATATGTAAGATGAAGTCTAGCTATCCTTGCTTCCAAGGAGCACTCTGGTTGCACATCTTCTAGAATGGATTTATTGGTTCTTTTAGTAGTCCATGGTATGTTCAGTATTTGTCTCCAGCATCATAATTCTTCTGTCTCCTTTATTCAGTGTCCAGCTTTCACAACCATATGATGTGACTGCAAATACCATGACATGTGACAGGTGCATCAATGTGACATCTTTACTTATCAACACTTTAATGAGGTCTTTGCAACAGCTTTTCCCAATGCAGTGTGTCTTGATTTCTTGACTACTGCTTCTGTGGATGTTGATTGTAGAACCAAGTAAAGCAAATTCTTAGATAACCTCGATCTTTTCTCCATTTATCATGAAGTTGCATACTGACCCAGTTGTAAAGATTTTTTTTTTCTTGATGTGGAGGCACAAAAATGCAGTTGGCACTTTTTCTAGGTAAGTATGTGAACTTAGCCAGCAAGAATATCTTCAGAAATAAAATTAGGTTGATCTGGACTCCTGAAAGCTCTGAAGTCTGGCAACTTTGACATGATCTTTGTGATGTGGACTGTAAATTTCAGGGGCTAGGCCAGGGAAGCCAGTCCTTCGTGCTTACTGATTTGTGTGACCCATTCTTAATCCACTCCCTTTTGGTTGGGGTTTTGGTTTTTTTGAGACAGGGCCTCACTATGTACCCAAGGCTGGCCTTGAACTGTGACCCTCCTGCCTCGGGCCTCCCAAGGGCTGGGATTATAGGCAGGCACCACCACGTGCAGATGATTACCCCATTCGATGAACATTCATGGGCACCTGTCTTGCAGGCAGCAGAGTCTGAGGTCAGGGGACTCACCTGGGGAGCTGGCCTATGTGGGTTTGTACCCTAGTTCGCTACTTACCATGGGACCCTGGGCAAGTCACTTGGCCTCTGTGACCCAGTTCCTCATCTGTATGAGTGGAGATGACAGGAATGCCCTTGAAGGAGTGTTGTGAGGACATTGTGAGGTAGCACAGGGTCTGGCAGGTCACAAGCACTCTTCCAGTACCACTGTTAGGTTTTCTAGGTCAAGGTGGGGATAAAGGGTTGGAAAAGACCTAGTGCTTATTCCCAGAGATCAGGCTACGGTCCAGAGAGAAGTGACTTACAGGAGGCAGGTCTCTCCTGTGAGGAGCTCCAGTAGTGTGTGGGGGCTGAGGCATTATAAACCTCAGCCTGGGAGTGGACAGGAGGAGCCTCGTGCAGACTCTGGCCCTTCCCAGGCTGCCCAGGCCATGCTATGCCCACCTGGCCGAAGGGGCTCCAGGTGTCATTTCTGCTTTCTTAACCTTGGAGGGGAGCAAGGAAAAGCTGTGGGAAGAGAGTGTTCCCAGGACTAGGGCCCTGAGCCCGAGCCTCTGCCCTTGCTTCTCACCCATGTGGAGGGACCCTGGTGCCAGACTCCACTGAGCCCTCCTGGCTCCACCCCCTGAACCCAGGCCAGGGCCTCTTTCCCTCCCCAGACCTTTCTTCATCCCCGCAGTAGGAAGAAGCTGCCCAGACCAAAGCCACCAGCGAGCTCGTGCGCCTGCCACGTATCCCTCACTGCGTCCTGCGGGTCCACCTGCGTCGCTCTACCCCTAAGCACCTCCCAGCCCGAGTCTTGTCTTATTCCTCTTTCTACATCCACCGCTGTCCTGGGCACGTTCCACATCCTCCATACAGCTCAGGAGGCGCCGTCTCATCCAGAGCGCCGTGAGAGCCAGGCACTCCATCCAAGCACATGGTCCATGAGAAGGGGCCAGACAGAGCAGAGCGGGGCCCAGGTACTCAGGGTGTCAGGCAAGGGGCAGGTACAGAGCCAGGAGACCTTCAAGCTGAAAAGGGGAGCTGCCACTGTACCCCAAGAAAACCAGAGAAACAGGGTGCAGTGGCACACACCCATAATCCCAGCACTCGGGAGGCTGAGGCAGGAGGGTTGGGAATTGAAGACCAGCCTGGGCTACATAGCAATTCCCTATCTTTAAAAAAAATGAAAAGAAAAGCAAATCAGAGGGATATGTTGGAGTCACTCAGCCAGCGTAGACCTCTTGTCATCCATGGCAGGACCTGACCATAGTGGTCCCAGGCTGCAGGGAAAACAGTTTCTGAATGTTGGCAGCAGGCACATGTTACTTTGAACCTTATTATCTACCCTCCCCTCAGCCAAAAAACAAACAAACAAAAACAAAACTTACTATCAACCCTGTCTACTTTGCTGAAAAATCTTCAATTAAGTTTAGACCACACCGAGGGGACCTCTGCAGGGCGTATCTTTCCATGGCTTACCCACCAACATTCTATGTTTTAAGATAAGTCATGTACACGCTGACCAGGACCAGAGGAATCATTGGTGTATCCAGCTGAGACCATGTGTGTGAGCCCTGACGGCTTACGCCACCCAGAATGTGCAGCTCTGGAACATTCCAGAGTTCCGTTTATGTTCGTCTCCACCAAACACCTCTGCTTTCTGAGTGCTTCATCATGTATTCGCTCCTTTTTTTTAGGATAGTATGGTATTGCCACGTCACAGCTGGTGTTATTAACACTGATACCGTGCAGCCTGCTTGTCCCTTTATATAATTTCTAAAAGTTCAAGTGGCCCTGCTGATAATGATTATATGAGTTGATGGTATTCCTCCTCCTATATTCATGTCTTCAGGGGGAGCCTCCTAACCCATGGCTTTGTGCATTCTCTTCTAACTTTTCCGAAACCCATTTACTTTCTCTGCAAATACCAAGCAAACTGGTATCTTCAAAACCCCTGTGTTCCTAAGTGATAGTAATTCTATCAGGTGGCAGTGCAAGTGCCCAGGGTGTTAGATGGAGCACTTCTTCTCTTGACCACTCTGCAGACACTCGAGCTGTAGAAGCAGTTACATTGAGGCTTTTTCAGCTTGTATAGCACCATAGAGCCCTTAACTAATTGCTAATTTTGGTAGTTTGGGTGGGTGGGTGGGTTGGTGGGTTTGGTTTGTCCTGCTGGAGTTGATATGTATTGTGGCTTTTGACTTACTCCCATAGAGCCCATTTTCTTCCTTTGATTCTTTCTTTCTTTGCAGTGTTAGGGATCAAACCCAGGGCCTCACCCATGCTAGGCAAGTGCTCTACCACTGAGCTACATTCCCAGCACCCCTATTTTCATTTTAAGGGAAGAAATCTCTTGGTAGGTACCACAAAAATGATTATGGGCCTTATGAAACTTCAGTCCATAACCTAATCCCTTCATGTGTCCCCAGTGTGGCTTTTAACACAGTGTCAGTAAGTACCAAATAGGGAGGGGATTTCTTTTGGGGCAGTGGGAGGTCCTGTTTTTATACCTCAGGCTCAAATGGTTTCTTTTTTGTTTGTTTGTTTTGCTTTTTTTACTGTAAGGCTTCTGCAATGTTGTGGAAAGAATAGGAGTTCTTTTGCAGCAGAAAACTGTCCAGATCACATATCTGCCCCTTAATAAGTGGAATAACATTGAGCAGTCACTTGCAGCCCTCTTGCGTCTCTCTTAGCTATGAAATGATAGAACACCTGCCCCCCCCACCATGGCAGGGTGGGCCAAGGCGACTTGCTGAAGTACATGGAGTCGTTGAGTAAATATCTGTCTGGCCTGTCCATGGATTTAGGAATATTAATAGGTGATAAGTGCATAAGAAACACTTTGTCAAACACAAGAGCTGCACGTTCCCACCCTGCTCTGCCTCCTGAGGCCACAGAAGAAAATCTTCCTTAGACAAGCGTGTAAATTGATGGCATCTACTCCTCGAGTTATGCTGAGCTCCAACTGAGAGAAATATGGAAAGAAAGCATGTACATTGGGCCGGGCGTAGTGGCACACATCTGGAATCCCAACTACTTAGGAGGCTGAGGCAGGAGGGTCACAGGTTCGAGGCCAGAGGCAGCCTGTGTAACTTACTGAGACGTTGTTTCAAGATAGAAAATAAAAAATGGGCTGAGGGTGCAGCCCAGTGGTAGAGCACTTGCAAAGTATACATGAGGCCCTGGGTTCAATTTCCAAATACCACAACAAAATAAAATAAAAACAAGCGTGTAAAATGACATGCGAACAGAACGCGAATGCAAAACAGGTAGTGGAACGAAGTGTGTGTGACAGAGAGCCGGGGCCTCCCACCTCCTGACAGGGCAGTCAGGGCAGGTCTGTGTCGCTCCCAGACTGAGGACTGTTGTGCTCAGTGAACTGCACTCTCTCAAAACCCACTGCAGGTCTCTCATCCAGTTACTTTACCATAACTTTCAAAGGAAGGAGAAGCTATGCAACCTTCATGCCATTTCTCACCTCATGGAACGGCCAGAATAAGAAAGGGTGGCAACATCAGGCAAAGGTGACAACGTGGAACAACGGAAGCGCTGGTGGGAGCGTAAAAGGGTGCCACGCAGGACAGCCATCTGGCAGTTTCTTTTCTTTTTTTGAAACAGGGTCTCACTACATAGCTGGCCTCAAACTTGCTAACCTCTTGCCTCAGCCTGCGGAGTCTGGGATTACAGGCATGCACCACCATGCCCAGCTCCTGTCTTATAACTTTAACCATAGAACCTGTCAGTTACCCAGAAATCTCCTTCCTAGATATTTGCCCAAGAGAAAGGAAACTATATGTCTGCTCAAAGACCGATAAATCCCAGCAACTGGGGAGCTGGAGGCAGGAGGATCGCAGGTCTGAGACCAGAGACAGCCTGTGTAACTTAGTGAGACCCTGGCTCAAGATAAAAAGTTAAAAATGGGCTGGGGTTGCAGCCCAGTGGTAGAGCACTTGCAAAGTATGAGTGAGGCCCTGGGTTCAACCCCCACGTAATGCCAAAAAAAAAAAAAAAAAAAAAAAAAAAAAGACAGTCTATTAATGGCAGTCTTAGTCATACAAGTAAAAAGCTAGACGCAAACTCTGTCACCAGAAGAATAGATAAACAAACACGGTGTATTCATTTGTGAAATATTGCTCTACAATAACAAAGACAAAAATGACCAGTGCACACAATAATGGGCAAGGCTTCAAAACATTCTGTTGAGTGAAAAAAGCCAGAGGCAAGAGTAGATACTGTATGATTCCATTTGTATGAGGTTCCAGAAGGGGCAAAATCTACAGTGGTAGAATTTAGGTGTGGCTGCCTTTGAAGAGGATGGGATGTCAGGAAGTATTGACTGGAAAAGGAAGCAGAAGAACTTTTAGGAAAATAGGTAGGAATGTTCCAGATCTTACTTTAGGTGATAGAGGCAAGAGATGTATACAATTGTCAAAACTCATCAAACTCAGCACCTCTGTGCATCTTGTTATTTGTCAGTTATGTGTTTTGAAAGAAGAAGGAAAGATCTATCAAACAGCTGAGGGAGTATATTCACTGGCGTGGGTCCCACTTTCTAGCGAGCTGTGTGACTTTGAACGAGTTACTTAACCTTTCTAAGCTTAAAATTTATATTTCACAAACCGGAGATGATAAAAACAGCATTACCTTAAACATCCGAATTGTGAGCTTCTCAAAGGAAAGGTCTGTTTATTCTTGTATACCGCCATTAGAGTATAGTGTGGAGCCCTCTAAATACTTGGTGGCCTGGGGTTTAACTCATGGTCACCCTGCTTCTGCCTTCCAAGCGCTGGGATGACAGGAGTGTGCCACCATGTCTGGCTAATCATGGGTTTTAGGGACATTTTTAAAGCATTTTCAACATTTTAAAAGCATATTTCATATTTTTGAAAGCATAAAACTCAATGAAAGATGAAAACATAATATTTCATTTAGTGGAAAGGAGGATGGTAGCTGACTCGGCAGTCCCAAAAGAGCAGAATCCTAAACCCGCGGAGGGAAACTCGCAAAGGCTGGAGAATTAGCAGGACCCCTGTGGAACAGAGGTGGCGTGGGGTGAGCGGCCCTGGACGACCTGCGCTCCCTGACCTCTTCCCCAGCGAATGGACGACAGACGCTCTCCGCGGAGAAGACGGTCGCCACCCCCCAGACCCCAGGCTCGCCGAAGGCGGAGGGACCACCGCACACTCGGACCCCAGAGCAGCCCCCAAAGCCGTCCTCGCCCTGGGCTCTGCTTCCTTCCATCCCTGGCACCCGCGGCCTGCGCTCTCCCCCGGGCAAATCAGGGACCCAGAGGCTGATGTGCTGTGTGGGTTCCGCGGACGCAGCCTGGCCGAATCGCTGCACGCAGAAGCCCAGTCCACAAACGGGTTTCCAGGCAGCTTTCAGCGCCTCCTTTCAGCGACAGCAGGAGACACGCTCCAGACATCGAAGGAGACTACGTGAGTAAAGGAGAAGTGGCTCGGAGGAGGCAGAGAGAATGCACAGAAGAAAAAGGAAACCAGACACCCACGGCTGAGACCCTCGGGTGAGCTGGGCATGGTGGTGCACACCTGTAATCCCAGCCACTCCGGAGGCTGGGGCAGGAGGATCCTGAGTTCAAGGCCAGAGGCAGCCTATGTAATTTAGCAAAACTGTCTCAAAATAAAAAGGGGGTTGGGAGTGCAGCCCAGTGGTAGAACACTTGCAGAAAGTATATACCCCTGGGTTCAGCCCCCAAGTACCATAAAAAATTAATAAATGAAAGACGCTTTGGTAAACGAGAAAAGGCGTACCCATGAGAGAACAGGTTATAATTTTGGGGTTTTGGTGTGAGGAGGAGTATTTGTTTTACAGTGCTGGGGATTGCGCTCAGGGCCTAGCACATGCTAAGCAGACACCCCGGTGCTGAACTGTGCTTCCAGCCCCACCTTGTAGGTTTCTGAAAGGAGCTCTCAGAGTACCAAAAGGAACTCTTAGAGATTAAAAATTTGAGAAATGAAAACCTGAGAAGTGCTGAAAAGTACAGGTGAGGGAATCTTCCAGAAAGCAGAGTTAAGAAAAGGAGGAAAGATAATAAAATTTTTGAACCCGCCAAAGAAGGCCCATATCCAAGGAAAAAGAGGCAAAGGAAGGGAGATCAGAAACAACAGAGGCTGGGAATCATCAAATACTTCAGCATTTGCTGGGACTCATGGACGTGAAGTGCTGACTGAAAGGGGCCATCAAACACAGTGGATATCAATAGGTCCATGCCGGGGAACATCGTCGAGAGACTTTGAATCACCAGAAACAACAATCCCATGAGCTTCCAGAGGGGAGAAAAGTGCTATATGTGGAGGAATAAGAACCCAAACCATGAAAAACAGATTATTGGTGACACCTGATACTAGAAAACAGTGTGGCCAGAGCCTCAAAATTCTGAAGGAGTATTGTTCCCAGCCAAGAATACTGCACCGAACCAAGTTATTAATTGTGTGAAGGAAGAAAGAGACATTTCAGACCCACAACTTCTTTAAAAATTGGCCTCTGTGCGTATTTCTCAGGAAGCTCCTGCAGGCTGTAATCCACCGAAAAGTGAACTGAAAATCAGTAAAGAGAAAGGCCTGGTATCCAGGAAACCCAGGGTGTAAACCGAGAAAGAGACAAGAGGAACCCTGGGATGACAGCAAAGGAGACCTTGGCCACACCGGCGCAGCAGGCATCTAGAGCAACCCCCTTACGTTAGAGCCATCAGGAAGCCTCCACAGAGATTTCTTCAGAAAGATTGTGTTGAAACACTTGATGCTCTCAAATGCATGGAAACAAGGTGTCTAGAAGTGGGGAAGGTTTTTGAGTGTCAAACTACAAAAAAATACATAGAAATGGAGGAACTGATAAAAATGTCAGTAATTAACTCCAGGAAACATGAAATCTGTTCAGGAAAGCAAGTAATCATACTATGCAGTATAGGGTGACTGTGGAAACACTGTTGTGTTGACACAGTAATGATAATGCAAACACAGAATAATGATGTCACTAAAAATATGAGGTAACCATTAGAGAGGTGGGAGATTGAGAAAAGGAAGTGTGTGTGTCACTATTCTGTGATGTATTCTTTCCTCATTGCTATATCAAGGAGGTTTTTAGATCTCCTTCATTATTTTTAGCTGCTGTATAATATTCCAAAATTCATGAATGTCCTGTAGTTTATTAAACTATCCCAGAGTTTTGTGGGTGTTTCTTTATTTGCAGTACTTGGGGGTTGAATCCAGGGCCTCCCATATATTTTGCAAGTGCTCTACCACTGACCTGCACCCCCAGCTCATTTCTATTTTTTTATTTTTAGTCAGGGTCTCACTAAGGTACACAGGCCACCTCTGTCCTCAAACTCACAATCCTCCTGCCTCTGCCTTCTGAGTCATTGGGATTATAGGCATGAGCCACCACATCGAGCTGAGTTGTTGTTAGGTGCTGTTGAGTTGGTGTCCGACTCACAGTGACCCAATGCAAGACAGGTGAAACTATTTTCAGTGCTTCTTTGCTATGCATAGAGTTTTCAATGGCTGATTGTTTTTTGGGAGTGGGTTGCTGGGTCCTTCTCCCAAGCCTACAGCACGTGGTGTTCCCAGGTGGTCTCCCATCCAGGTACTAACCAGGTCTGGCCCTGCTTAGCTTCTGCGATCTGATGGGATCAGATGCCACAGTGGTATGGCTGCAGGCCCAGCTGAGTTAGGTGACTTTGGCTTTGCACACTCACAGCACTGTGACAAAATGTAGGCATGTATCACCTCATCACACTGCAGGGTCCCCAGCATCATGGGGGTTTCACTTCCTATTGAAGACTGTTCCAGATCCCTGCCAGCCATGTGCAGAGGCTGTTTCTGAGTCTCCCCAGCACTTCATGTCACCAGACATGTTTCCCCCCATATGAGTAGGAGGCAACACTTGGTTTAAATTTGCTTTTGTCCAAATGACTTTAAGAACTTTTCATATTTTGAATATTGGGACACGTGCGCTCCTTTTCTGTGCAGTGCTCAGTTGTTCTGTGTTGCAAGAGTGTTCTCCCGGTGTGTCCATTGTCATTAATTGTTATTTATGGCACCTATTGTCAGACAGATATTGTGGTCTTTTTTAGCGCCTTTGTACTTTGCATTCATGCCTCATTAATACCGATATTCTCTTTGTTTTTGTCGGAGTGAAGTCCAATATTTTAGTTTTAACTTCTAAGGTTATTGTAATGTTACCTTAACAGTAAAACATTTTCCAGCCTTCCCTACACCATTCTCTTCCTCCGGACAGACTGCCTACTCCTTTTGCCATTTCGTGGGGTTGCTGCTGATCTGTACTTCACGCTTCTTCTCTATGTGTGGTTTCAGATAAAACCTACGTGGTGGACTTGAGTCATGAGCGAACCATGTCACTCACCATTGAGCCGCGACCCAGCAAACACAGCCGCAAGTTTGTTCCTGGCTGCTTTGTGTGTCTGGAGTCTCGGACATGCAGTACCAACATCACCCTGGCCCCTGGCTCAAAATACAAGATCTCGTTCCTCTGCGATGACCTGATGCGCCTGTGGGTGAATGCGGAGAAAACCCTAAGTATGCCCTTCCCCCGCCTGCTCCTCTCAGTGGGGCCTGCTGCATGGGTTGGAAGGGAAACTGAGCAGGTGTCCCTGCGCCCGCTCCAGCACCCACCTGGGTTGGAATGTGCATCCTTCGGAAGTCCTCTCTTCTGCTTAGCTGTCCCCAACCTGTCCTGTCCCCATGTCCCCCACTCACCTACTCACTGCCCACTGTCGTTTCTGCATGAAACAGTCTAGAGGCCAACACCTTTGCCTGATTCCATTTTGTATCCATTTAGCCCCTTGTGGTGCTGGACACCTGCTGGTCACTTAACAGATCTGTCATGAATGGAGGACAGAAAAACCTGTGGTCTTCTCCTTGCTGGGCCACCGTGGTCTTGGACGTGGGTGCTCCTAGGGTCTCTGCTGTGCAAGGGCTGTGGCCGTGAGAGGACAAGTCCTGCCCGAGTGCCTCCCGTGGGGGAGTGGCAGAGTGAGCTGAGACCTCTGTAGGGCCACTCATGGTCAGCCACTTCACACAACTGCAGGGACACTGGGCAGTGCAGCAGGGGAGTGACGACCCGCTCTCTGCCTGCAGGACTCTAGCGTTTGCATTAGTCAGGCTTTCGCGTGGCTGTGGCAAAATACCCGAGAAAGCCACAAAAAGAGGGAAAACATCTTGGCTCCTGGTTTCAGAGAGTTCGGCCCCCGTGGCAGGAAAGGAAAGGCATGGTGGGTTAGTGTAGTGAGACCCTGTGTCAATCTAAAAAATAAACAAGGGGCTGGGCACACAGCTCAGTGGTAGGGCGCTTAGAGTGTATGTGTGAGGCTGTGGGTTCAGCCTCCCAGTATGGAAGGAAGGAAGGAAGGAAGGAAGCGAGGAGGGAGGAGAAATCTGAAAGACGGCAAGTCCTAATTGTGACTTTCCCAGAGGTGAGGACGTTGGTACTGCAGGTCCAAGATTCCGGTTCACATCATAGAGGCCAGGAAGCAGGGACAAGGGAGTTACAGGAAGAAGCCAGGGCAAGATGTAGCCGCAGGGACACACCCCCAGTGACCTACTTCCTCCCACCAGGCCCCACCTCCTACTCTTTACCACCTGGCAATGATGCCATCATATTATGATTCCATCACAGCATTAACATTGATTAAGTCAGAGCCCTCAGGATCCAATCACTTTCCAAAAGCTCATCAGCTGGCAACACAGACCCCGCACATGGGGTGTGGGGACGTTTCATATCCAAACCATAACTGCATTCCAGACACCAAAACAAACAAGAAGAGAATGTCACCATCCTAAGTACTCACAGACATTCATCAACCAGGTTGTTTGTTGTTGTTAGGTGCTGTCGAGTCAGGCCCAACTCATAGTGACCCTGTGTACAACAGATGAAACACTCTGTGATGAAACACATAGTGCCATGCCTGGCACTATGTTAGTGCTTCTCTGCTGTTCATAGGGTTTTAAATGGAAGATTGTTTGGGGATTGTTTGCGGAGTAGACTGCCAGGTCCTTCTCCCTTGTCTGTGGTGCTGGGGATCAAACCCAGGGCCTCCGAACCCGCAGGGCAAGCACTCTACCAAGTGAGCTAAACGAGGGAGAGCCGAGGGGAAAGCAGTGAAGGAACCAGAAGGAGCCAGAAGGGCGGGGAGGGAGGAGAGACGGAAGGGAGAAGCGGGGCCTCTCAGAAGCGGCAGCCTCGGGCCGACAGCGTGCTGGGGAGGGTGTGTCTCTGTACCCCCGGCCCATGGGAACCTCCACCCTTCCCTTCCAGGCTGCCTGGACCACCGCTACTGCCACAGGAAGTCCTACCATCTCCAGGTGCCCGGTGACATCCTCCAGCTGCCGGTACAGCTGCACGACTTCTCCTGGAAGCTGCTGGTGCCCAAGGACAGGCTGAGCCTGGTGCTGGTGCCCGCCCAGAAACTGCAGCTGCACACGCACGAGAGGCCCTGCAACGCCAGCTTCAGCTACCAGGTGGCCAGCACCCCGCCTGGCCAGGACCTGTACTTCGGCTCCTTCTGCCCCGGGGGCTCCATCGAGCAGATCCAGGTGAAGCAGAACAGCTCGGTGACCCTTCGCACCTTTGGTCCCAGCTTCCAGCAAGAGGCCTCTGCACAGGGCCTGACTGTGTCCTTTATACCGTATTTCAAAGGTAAGGGGTCTCGCTTGCTCCCCATCTCTGTACCCACCTCCCCTTTCTTGTTGAGGTGTTCACTGTATTTTGTGAGCCCCTTAAGTAGGTTGCCAGTTTGGAGAGAAGGGGTCACTAAGGGGGCTGATCCTCACACAAGAAATCTGAAAGGAGCTGGGTGCAGTGGCTCACACCTGTCATCCCAGGGACTCTGGAGGCAGAGGCAGGAGGATCACAGGTTCGAGGCCAGAGGCAGCCTATGTAATTTAGTGAGACCCTGTCTTAATTTAAAAAATAAAAATGGGGTTGAGTGTACAGCTTAGTGCTAGAGCGCTTACAAAGTATGTGTGGGGCTCTGAGCTCTGCCCGTCAGTAAGAAAGAGATAGAGATGAGAGAGAGATAGAGAGAGAGAGAGAGAGAGAGAGAGAGAAAGAGAGAGAGAGAGAGAGAGAGAGAGGGAGAAAGGGAAGGGGGGAGGGAGAGAAGAAGGGGAGAGAGAGGGAGGGAAGCAGGAAAGGAGGGAGGGAGGGATGGAGGAAGGGAAGGGAAGGGAGGGAAAGGGATGTAGGGGGAGAGAAAGAAGAAAGGGAGGAAGGAAGGAACGGATGGATGGATGGAGGGAATAGAGAAGAAAAGAGAAGGAAAGATAGCAAGTCCTAATCTCGACTTTCCCATCAACCTAGCATGGAAAATTCCAGAGGTTAGGAAAAGAAAAATGTTTCTGACAGAGGGAGGCAATGATTGGTAGGCAGCAGAACAAATCATCAGGTTCAAGTCTTTTTTGGAAGCAGTTGGGGCATAAATGAGAAATAACCAAATATTCCTCAGTTCTGGACTTTTAAGGTGGTAACATAAAAATTGTTAATGTAGGCGTTTTTATGATTCTGCATTTGCAATTCAGAATGGAGCCTGGGCAGTGCAGGGAAGTAATATCGAGAGAGCACAGGGTCCTGTTCTCCAGCAAGGTGAAGGTTAGATTAAGACCTTACTGCTGAGGCAGTAAATGAGATCCAAATGGCTTGCCACAGTGACCTGTATGTGGTTGACTTTGAAAATCACAGTTACCATTACAAGGTGCACAGAGAATACTTACATTGCACTAGAGGCCATTTTAAAATTGGCCAAGACCTTTATTTGAGGTTGACTTTGTACTTTTGTTCTCAGAAGCAGGAGTGGGAGGGAGGCCAATCTTTGGCCGTAGATTAAGGTCAGTCCAGGTTGCCTGACATTGCCAAGGTTACCAGGGAAATACCATCAGGGAGTCTTTGAAAATCAGACACAAAATCTTCATCCGTGTGGAATGTTGGGATTTTAGCTCCCCTGATGATAAGGAGTGGATTCATAGGCATGTTGGAAGCTCTTTTGGCTTCTAGGATTCTTCCCAGAACCTGACGTTTTTTATTCTCTGAAACAGAAATTGGCATATGCCAGCTCTATCATGGAGCAGGACAATAAGTAAGTAAGTGTTAGCTAAGCTGGAACATTTCTGAAAGGAAACTGAGAAACCCACCAGTTTGGAAAACTGGCCTACTTTTTGTTTGCTTGTTTGTTCTATTTTTTCAAAAGACCTCCGCACCTAATCTGACTGAGACAAATCCTGCGCTGACCCATACAGTAGCTGTTAGCCATGTGTGGCTATTTCAGTTTAAATCAATGTTAAATTTAAAATGCACCTCCTCAGTGTATCCATTGCTGTGACAAAATACCTGAGATAATGAATTTATAAGGAGGAGAGGATTATTGTGAGTCTCAGTTTCAGAGATTTCCGTCCATAGTTGGCAGGCCCAGTTGCTTTTCAGCCTGTGTTGCTGGGGTTGTGCATCATGGCAGAAGCATGTGGTGGAAGGAGCTGCTAACTTCATAGCTGCCAGGAAACACAGAGAGGAAGGGGCAGAGTCCCAATAGCTCCTTTGAGGCCATACCCCCAATGACCTAACTTCTTCCCCATGGGCCCCCCCTCTTAAAGGTTCCAACACCCTCCAGTGCACCATGGGCTGATGACCAAGCATTTAACACATGTCCTTTGAGAAGAACAGTTCAGCACTCGGTCACACTGGGCACATTTCAGCTGCTCAGTAGACACATGTGGGTACTGGCTACTCTGTGGGACAGTTCAGATAGAGAACATTTTCATCATGGCAAAAGATTCTCCTGGCTGTCCAGCCCAGACATTAGCCCCTCTACTGCTGCTGTTTCTCTCCATTCTGCTGGAGTGAAACCATGTCTGTGTGGATCCCCTTCCCTTTCCTGCAGAGGAAGGTGTTTTCACGGTGACTCCAGACACAAAAAGCAAGATCTACCTGAGGACACCGAACTGGGACCGAGGCCTGCCCGCCCTCTCCTCAGTGTCCTGGAACATCAGTGTGCCCAGTGACCAGGTGGCCTGCCTGACCTTCTTCAAGGAGCGCACTGGTGTGGTCTGCCAGTCAGGCCGTGCGTTCATGATCATCCAGGAGCAGCGGACCCGGGCTGAGGAGATCTTCAGCCTAGAGGAGGATGTGCTCCCGAAGCCAAGTTTCCACCACCACAGTTTCTGGGTCAACATCTCCAACTGCAGCCCTGTGAGCGGCAAGCAGCTGGACCTGCTTTTCTGGGTGACTCTTACCCCAAAGACCGTGGGTAAGCACCTTCAGGGTCTTCCCTAGATTTTGAAGGACAGAAAATTGGCATCTGAGGGGCAAGGAGCAAGTTTGGGAGGCAAGTCAGAAAACAGATCAAGTGCTAGCAGTTCATGTATCCGTCAGCAATAGCACCAACGATGTTGTATAACAAACCACCCCCGAAGTTAGTGACTTAAAGTAGTCACTTATTGTTGCTCACAATATTATTGCTTATGACAGAAGCACAAAGACCCACAAGAGCCTGGAGGGTATGTGCAAGGTCTCTTGATACTGGGGTTAGAAACTCATATACCATCCCTTCTACCCATTCTTTTGGCCCATCTGGATTTTTTAAGTCAACATACCACTGTGCTTTTCTCTAAATCTCTCTGACATAGGGGAGGTCTCTTCACTATGACTTTCTTTTTGCACAGAGATGGTGAAAATTCATGGCATTTGGTGTTGGGGATTAAAATGTGAGGACCGGAAGGTGTAATAGACATATGCGGTGTTGGTATTTTGATTTCATCCAGTGAGACATTGGAATCCATGCGATGCCCTCAGTAGCAGGCCTGAGAACAGCGTGAGGAGTTTGCTTTTATTCCTCGAAGCTTCAGGACCACTGACGGGCTTCAGACAAGGAAGTGTGTGTGCGGCAGGGCAGTTGTGGTAGGGCTGGGTGTGTGCGGCAGGGCAGTTCGTGGCAGGGCTGGGTTTGCTCTGTACTCAGAGGTAGCCATAGAACGTCACAGGGCCTCGGAACCAGAGGAACTGTGGGGCTATTTCTTCAGCCCTTTCCTATCTGGCAGTCTGAGTGATTGAATATCCACCCAAGGTTTCACATCTGGTTAGCAGCAAGAGAACTAGTAGGAAGGCTGGGGTGCAGCTCAGAGGTACGGCGCTTGCCTAGTGTGTGCAAGGCCTGGGGTTTAGCCTCCCAGTTCTGCAAGAGGAAAAGGAAAGGAGAGGGGAAAAACAACAACAACTGGTTGGAACCAAAAGCCATAGTGAGAAACTCTCCCATGCTCCTGTGCGTTACCGCCTGGGTTTTCCTCCTCTCTTACTTTCGTTTTCTGTCATTTACCTCTGTTCCTGTTTCCCTTGAATCTCACCTTCTTATTTTCTTGGTGAATAGGCAAGAAATTCAAAACGCCATTTGGCACAGGGTTCCCTTGGATTTTATGTTCTTTTTCCTTCTTGCAGCTGCAGGGGACAGCTTAGATGAAACAACCCTCTCCTTCACCCCTCCATTCTGGCGCCTGACTCCCTGCCCTCTCCTATGCTCTTCTGTTCTTCCTTCTCCAAGACAGCCTGGTGACCGGGGAGGCAGACTCAGGACAGGACAGGAAGAGCCCTTGGGGTAGACCTGGTAGGTCCTCCCAGTTTGTCACACTTCTCTAGTGCTACATACAAATGACTCCAGAATTCAGTGGCTCAGACAATAACCATTTCGATTGCTCACAATGTATGGGCCAAGAATTTGGATAGGGCCCAGCAGGCTGGCTCATGTGAGTGCCAAAGTATCTGGAGCCCTGGCCTGAGGCCTGGCACAGCTGTAGGATGGCTGGGTGGTTCAGCTGGAGACGTATGTCTGGGGCCTTGGTTCTCACTCGGGGCAGGGTTGGGGTTTTTTCTGCATCGAGTGCCCACATGGCTAGCGTGAGCTTCCTTGCAGCGTGATGGGCTTAGCATAGTTTGACTTCTTACATAGTAGCCAGCCTCCTCTCACAGAGAAAGTACAAGTTGACAGTCCTCTTAAAGATCAGGCCCAGAACAGACACAGCCACCTTCTGTTGGCCAGCGCAGATTCAGGGGGAAGAAACAGACTGCTCGTGATACCAGGGAAAGGAAGGAGCTGGTGGCGGCCATCTTGGAGACTCCAGTTCATCACTGAGCTAACGCTGCCCCGTCTTCTCATCTGTCCCCCTGTGTCTCTGCTCACAGACCTACCTGTGATCATCGCCGTGGCGGGAGGAGGAGCCTTGCTGCTGTTTGCCCTCGGACTCATCATTTGCTTCGTGAAAAAGAAGTAGGTGCAATCTCTCCAACTGCCCTTGGCTGGTTTGATGCCTCCTCAGATCACACAGACTAGATTTATTGTTGATTATTGACTTTGTTTCCTTGCTTCCCACTTTCCCCCCAAAGATCAATGCTTAATAATATCACCATATGGGAGTTCTGGTTTCAGAGAAAAAATAATCCTATGCCTAGGAGTAAAAAGAAAGAAAAATACACATGACATTCAAGAAATGTCACATGCTGTGACATTCGGACCAGCAGCTTATTGTGCAGCTGTCCCAGCACAAATCCCCTTTGAGTCACTCTCTGGTTGCTCATTAGACTGATTGTCACAAGGGTGGTCGTGGCAGGAAGATGCTTACCGAGGCCTTGCCAGACCAGGCCTCTGGAACAACTCTCTCTGCCACCCTGAAGAAAACAGATGTTTGTTAGCCCTGCAGTTTCTTATTCTGCCTGAAGCTTGGTGTAGTGGTGCAGGGCTATAGTCCTACTACTTGAGAGGATGAGGCAGGAGGATCACAAATTTGAGGCCAGCCTGGGCTACATAGCAAGAGCCTGTCTCCAAAACAAACAAACACACAAACCAAACCTGTCTGCTACAGACAGGTGCCAAGAATGCAGTCACGTAGATGAGAGGACAGCACCTTCTATTGGATGGAAGGGAAAATGGCCTTTGTAGCCAGAGTTCATACTCATCACCACCAGGTTTTATAAATCCTCATATTTCTAATTAAAGCCCTGAGGAAAGGGAGACATCTGTTTTCTTCAGTGTGATTTGACCTTCCAAAAAGCCAACAAAAAATTTTTTTTTTCTTAAATTCACCATGGCCCAGAGCAAGCAAATAAAATTTTCACCCCACAATGAGATTGTCTGAAAATGTTCCCACTGATGAAGAGGGCCTGGGTTTCAGGAGGTCTGAGGAGAGGCCTTTTCTCCATGAATGTGGTTGTGCAGATGTTGTATGGGGAAAGGACTTTGAATGATTGTGGTGTGACTGGTCCTCTGCACAGAGCTTCTTGTCTGGGCACACAGAGTGCCCCACCTGGATGGGTGAGCATGGCATTATCACTGGACCCTGGCCTCTCATCAGGGGGACTTGGGCAAAGGCAGGGATCCAGCCTTGCACTGACTCTAAACTGCTCCAGAATTAGCATGAGAGTCACCGGCCCTGCCCTTGCTGTGGGCCTTGCTTGTGTGAGGCCACTGGCTGGAAGGTTTACCTGTCCTCTGTTGGTGTGGGAAGGTGGACAAGTTCTGCAGAGAACAACAGTGCCATTGAACTTGTTCCCTGAGCTGCCCCTGTCTCCTGGGTACTAAGACCCATTCAAGGTGCTTGGACACAGCCAGGAGCCAGGCGGTCTTCTGTACTGTCTGTGGAGCAGAGGGATAAGACAGGCAGGCAAATGCAGGGGCGGGTTCAGAGCAGCATAAGAGGAGCTTTGGTGAGGCCAAGCAGGTCACTGTAGGAGCTCAAAGGAGGGATGTGCGCTACAGGTTTAGGCTAGAGCCTAAGGAGTCCATTGTCCTGGCCAGAGACTCAACATTACACGGTAACAGGCTCAAATTTATTTTTCTCATCTCAGAAAAGTACAGCGAGCCCATCCACATTAGTGAGCTGCCAGCCTGTGCATTATATGGTCCATTATGATAATTGGGCTAATGCCTTCCATTTGAATCACTGGTCAGCTAAAATGTCAGTGTTTGCTGTTTAGCCCACAGAGATACAGACAAAGCTTTGTTTTCCAAGGCTAGAAGTGCTAATGACCAACCATGTCCATGTCCAAGTCCAAATGCCAGAGAACATGACACACCAAACGTTAATGGTGTTACTGCGGGACGCTGGCACTGCGGCCTGAATTTTGTCTTTGTTTTAGCTCTTTCTCCTGTTGGAGGTTGCTGCCGAGGGACAGGGGACAGGGTCCTTCTGCTGGTGAGCTCTGCTCTGCCCAATGCAAGCAGAAAGTAGCTTCACTCTTCCCTCCTGAGTCTTGTATGTTATGCTTTAGAATCTAGATGGTCAGAGGTTTTATCCTTGCCAGAAAGGATGAAGCATCAGCTGTGAGTAAGTACCAAGCATTCTAGAATGTTGGCCTGGGCAGTGGGTTAGAAAGCCTGGAGCACCACCATTTCTAGTAAGAAAGAGGGAACAGATGGGTAGGGGTCTCCACCATTGGCTCCCATGTAATTGATCAAAGGCGAATTTGATATACGTGCGCTGTCTGAACCACTCTCTGCCACCTGTGATCCCTTGGTTTCCATCTTGAACATCTGAGACAAAAGCTGTTAGCTTCTAAATGTTGACTGAGACATGGTTGCAGTTTCAAATGCTAAGTGAGCTCAGGGACTTGGGTGAAACAGGATCAGAACTCTGAGGAATCCCATTTGTTGTTTGGTGCTGTTGAGTGGAGTCTGACTCATAGTGATCCTATGTACAACAGAACAAAATCCCAGAGGCAAGACTATCTAACTATGCACAGCTAAGTTTGTTTTCTTTCTGATTTCTATCTTATTTCCTTTCAACAAATAGGAAAAAGAAGGTAAGCAAGGGCCCTGCTGTGGGTGTCTACAATGGCAACATCAACACCCAGATGCCAAGGCAGCCAAAAAAGTTCCAGAAAGGACGGAAGGACAATGACTCCCATGTGTACGCAGTCATTGATGACGCCATGGTGTATGGACACCTGCTACAGGATTTCAGCGGGTCCCTCCAGCCAGAGGTGGACACCTACCGGCCCTTCCAGGGCCCCATGGGGGACTGCCCTCCCTCCCCTCCCCCCATACGCTCCAGGAACCCAACTACAAAGCTGGCCACAGTGGAGCCGACCCCTTGCGTCCCTTCTGAGTCTGAGAATGAACCCTACACCTTCTCGCATCCCAAGGAGGATGTAAGTAACAGGGGCACAGACATCACCTTGCTAGACACCCAGGAGCCAGTGGACCCAGCAGAATAATTTGGACCCACGCCAAAGATTTTGCTGAGCTGCACAAAGGAGGGGCTGAGACACACCAAGGTGTCTTTAAGCAGAACTCCTAGGAAGAGGAATCTTACGGGGGAGACCAGGTGTCCTGGGACACCATCACTGTCTAAGTTCTCAGTGGACTTGTTGCCTTGAGGAGATATCTGAAAACTATGGATTCTGGTCTGGATACAGTCGTCACGGTTCATGTTGTTCTGAACTCAGGTTGTGTTGTAGGACGATCATAATGGCAGGAGACGGGCAGGAGCCAGCCCGCACAAGCTGGCCACAAACCCTGGATATGGACTGATAAACGAAGGCGTGCCCACTTTGGGGTGACAATTCTGACTCTAAGGAGCCCCACCCGAGGTCCTTGTTCTCTTGGATCCCCAGGATGAAAATGACAGTGTACCTTTTTTATAATAATTATTATAATTATTTATTTTGTCCTATGTATTTAAGATGCCTGCAGCCATAGCACCGTGGCCTCCTATCCTGTCAGATCCCAGAAGCTAAGCAGGGTCGGGCCTGGTTCTTATTTGGATGGGAGACCACCTGGGAATACCAGGCGCTGTAGGCTTGGGAGGGCCTGGTAACCCACTCCCAAAAATCAATCTGCCATTGAAAACCATGTGAATAGCAGAGAAGTACTGACAATAGTGCTTCATCTGTTGTAAGTAGGGTCGCTATCAGTCGGACACCAACTCGACAGCACCTGACAACAACAACATGTATTTAAGAGGTTGAATGTATAATCGTGCAGCTCATTTCACTTGTAGCAACAACTCGTGCTAACTGGGTTGGATGGCTGGGTTTGGACTTATTCCAGCCACTCGAGATCATTTACCTGTGAGGTAGTGGGAAAGATCTGGAACCGGTCCAGTCAGCCAAGGGTGTGTGTTTGAGAAGCACTGATGAATACTGACTTTGATAAATACTGGTAAACCCAAATAAATATGTCGGTCTCCCAAGGCATGCATCAGGCCATTTACAAAGGAACGAGGACCCGAGTTCTGTCATTATTGAAGAGTTCTTAGACCTAACAACAATTCGAATCCAAGATTTTCGTAGGACTGTTTTTTTTCACCCTGCTGAGGTGGTAAAGTCATAAATGAGAGTTGGATGTGGACATGTGTTAGGAGAGCAAAGTAGGAAGTGCAGATTCACGGGTGGTTTGTCCTTCAGGGAGTGGAGAGTCAGTTGTACAACCATGTGTACAAAAAGCTCAATTTCACTGGGAAAAATTGAATGCCTTCCGGTGTAACTTACTCCACGTGTTGGTCAGCCTGTCATATGGGAGGATCTAAGTGGCCTTGATGCTGAAAATCATGGACCCCTGTATTTCTGAAGGTATCATAGCCACCCATGGGAGTCCTGTTCCTTTTGAGCTTTCAGATAAGACACACTAGGCAGAAGAACATGGCAGATCAATCTGGAAGCAATTGTTTCTCCTGCTGTGAACTGCCACCTAGTGGGCTCAGAACCAGAGCCACCCTAGGTGCAAGGGAAGGGTACTGTGCTAAACCTTGCGCCATGCACAGACACTCCGAATGGCTGAATGAGGTTCATCTGGTTTCCTAGGGCCAATTTTGAGTGGAGTACCTTTGGAGGCCTTCCCCTTCCTCCCTACGTAGTACTTCCAGGTGAGGTCACATGGAAGACATACCAGGCGTATCATTCCTTCAACTCCCAGATCTGAAGGGTTGGATGTCAAAACTCATTGGCTGGTAGTGGAATCTATCAAGTTTCTGATATGAATATGTTCTGAAACTTTTGTATTTGTATATTTCAATAATCAGTCACTTGACATAGAAAATGCTTATGTTTTCTAATATGCTTCATCCCATTGCATTTCCATCTTTGTGTGCAAATATTATAACTCTTTGTCCATTTAAGGAACTCCCAGAATTATGTGCAAGTCAAAGGAGCCACACTAAGAGATAGGCACAACTTCCTCTCACAATGCCATCACAGACTACTAGTTTACGTTACCCGCTTAGTGAGCAAGAGAGAAAATTTAGAATAGGATCTATCTTTCCCTCATGCTTTTAGAGGGGTTAGTACCTGCATACATCACACACGCACACCAAATTTGCAAACACCAACATGCACACACAGTCTCTACTCCAACAATACATAAGATGAGCAGATCCGTACTAACTTCCCTCCTGAAATGACTCTTTTCCTCATCAACACCCAGGAGTAATGGACCATGAGATCCTGGTCTGATAAACAAAGAAAAACTTGTAAACCCATAGAAATAATGTCTGTCTTCCACGGCATGCATCAGGTCATTTAGAAAGGAACAAGAACCTGAATCCTACCGTTATTGGTGGGGTCCTGTAGTGTTCCATGTTCCAGGTGTGTCTCCTGCAACACTACTGATGCTTGCTTAGTGCTGCAAAATGAAATGTAGCCTTAGATCCTGAAGGAAGCGGATTCAGATGAAAGGTCTAAGGATTTGAATGGATAGACTGAAATTTGCATCAAAGACTTCCCAGATGGCTTTTCTGTCATCATGCAATGCTAGCACAGACATAGGAGAATGTTGGAAGTGGACTGTGGCAATTAGGGAAACAATAACATGGTAAGCTGTAAGAAGTGATATCGTGAAGGACTGGAGAGACCCATAAAGCACATCCGACCTGGCAAGCACACTTTCAGTGGTGATAGATAAATCATAAACATAATGATTGCTCTATGTGTGTGTGTGTGTGTGTGGGGAATGGTTTGATTTTGTAATATGTCCTTATTGAGCACCTGAATCATGAAGGCAATGCAATCCCTCAAATGTCATGTAACGCTTCTCAGAAGGATTTTAGATGGAGAATGATATAGGCAAGGGCAGCCACCTTGTATTGGCTTAGAACCCTTTGAGAAAATGGTAGAATTCTTCCTAAGATATTTAATGATCTTAGTGCCCTTGGATCCAACTGATCATCTTACACTTGCTTCTTGAACTCTACCTGTGGCAAAAAAGTTTAGATTGCACATGGGATGAGAGGTGAATATGTAACCCGAAATGATGGAAGGTATGTTCCTGTTCAGGGAGGGAGAGAGTAAACAGACCATCTTACAAAGGGAGCACACCTCCTGTGGGAGAAATGCCCACCATCCAACAGGACTTGAGTAACAGGCTGATGGATTGAGAAGCCATGTTACTTCTCTGAACATAGTCTGGAGAAAGTTAGTACCTGGGGCATTCCCTGGAGCCCCTTGTGGCAGGGTTTTGCAGAAATACACAATGCAGCCTACGTTCCCCAACAATTTGAATTCAAGATTTTCATAGGATTTTTTTTTTTTCACCCCACAGAGGTGGTAAAGTTGTCAATGAGAGTTGGACGTGGACGTGTGTTGGGAGGGCAAAGTAGAAAGTGCAGATTCATGGGAGGTTTGTGCTTCAGGGAGTGGAGAGTCAATTGCACAGCTTTGTGCATAAAAAGCTCAATCTCACTAGGAGAAAGTGAATGCCTTCCTGTATAACTTGCTCCATGCGTCAGCCTGTGCTGTGGGAGGATCCAGGTAGCACTGACTCTGAAAATCATGGCCTCTGTATTTCTGAAGGTATCATAGCCACCAGTGGGGGGCTTGTTCCTGCTGAGCTTCCAGACAGGACACATGGAGAGCAGCATGGCAGATCAATCCAGAAGCGATTGTTTCTCCTGCTATGAACTGCCACTGAGTGGGCTCAGAAATGTAGCCTTACTAGGTGCGAGGGAATGATACAGTACTAAACCCTGTGCCATGCACAGCAACTCTGAATGGCTTGATGGGATTCATCGGGTTTCCAAGGCCGATTTTGGGTGGAGTAAACTTCAGAGGCCTTCTCTCTCCCACTGTGCTGAGAAATTTCCATGTGAGGTCACATGCAAGACATAACAGACCCACCATTCTTTCAACTCCCAGATCCGAAGGGGATGGATGTCAAAGTGTTGTGCTGGTAGTGGTATTCATGAATACAGCTTCTGATATGAATATGTTCTGAAATTTTTGTATTTGTTATTTCAGTAATCAATCACTTGACATGGAAAATGCTTACGTTTTCTAGTATGCCCCATCACATTGCATTTTCCATCTTTGTGTGCAAATATTATAACTCTCCTTGTCCATTTAAGGAACTCCTAGAATAATGTGCAAGTCAAAGGAGCCACACAAAGAGATAGGCACAACTTCCTCTCACAGTGCTGTCCCAGACTCCTAGTTTACGTTGCCCTCTCTGTGAGCAAGACAGAAAATTGAGAATAGAATCCATCTTTCCTTCAGACTTCCTCATTTTTCATAGAAGTTACTACCTGCACACATCATACGTGCACCCCAAACTCACAAACCCCAACATACCTACACAGCCCCAACTCCAAAGGTCCATAAGATGAGTAGATTGGCACCCACGGCCCTTCAGCCTGATCCTTTGCTCATTAACACCTAGAAGTAACAGACTAAGAGATCCTAGTCTGATAATCAAAGAAATATTTGTAAGCCCAAATAAACAATGTCTGTCTTCCATGCATGCCTCGGGTTGTTTACAAAGGAGCAAGAACTTGAGTCCTATCATTGTTGAAGAGGTCTAGTAGCGTTTAGTGTTCCTGGTGCATCTCCAGCAACACTTCTTGTGCTTGCTTAGGGCTGCAAAATGAAATGCAGCCTAAGTTCCTGAAAGAAGCGGATTCGAATGAGTGGTCTAAAGGTTTGAATGGGTAGACTGAAATTTACATCAAGGATTTCCCAGATGCCTTTCTGTCACCATGCAGTGGTAGCACAATCAAAGGAGAATGTTGGAGGTGGACTGTGGTCGTTAGGGAAACAATAACACACTAAGCTGTAAGAAGTTTGGTCTTGAAGGACTGTAGAGACCCACGAAGCCCATCTGACCTGGAAAACCCACTATCAGTGGTGATAAATCATAACCGTAATGATTCCTGTATGTGTGTGTTGTGGGGAATGGTTTGATTTTATAATATGTCCCTATGCAACACCTAAATCATGAAGGCAATGCAATCCTTCAAATCCATGTGATACTTCTGAGCAGGTTTTTAGATGGAGAATCATGGGTAAGGGAAGGCTTCTTCTATTGGGTCAGAACAATTTGGGAAAATGGTAGAATTCCTATTAAGATATTGAATGATCTTAGTGCATTTGGGATCAACTGATCATCTTACACTTGTTTCTTGAACTCTACGCATGCCAAAAAAGTTGGGGATTGCATATGGGAGGAGGGGTGAATACATAACCCGAAATGATGGAAGGTATGTTCCCATTCAGGGAGTGGGAGATTAAATAGAGCATCCTACACAGGGAACACATTTCCTGTGGGAGAAATGCCTGCCATGCCAACAGGACTTGCATAACAGGCTGAGGGACTGAGAAGGCATGTTGCTGCTTTGAAAACATTCTTGAGAAAGGCAAGTACCTGGAGCATTCCCTGGCACCCCCTTGAGTCAACGTTTTTGGAACAAAAACACAATGCAGCCTGTGTTCCCAAACAATCTGGATTTGAATTCTTAGACCTAACTATTCGAATCCAAGATTTTCATAGGATTATTATTATTATTTTTTTTTTTACTGAGAACAGCTGTATTTCCCCAGGCAAACCAAAACCTGTCCACTAAGAGAAACCCCAGGCCAAAGAAGAGATTCCTTAAGGCCAGTGCTATGAAAATCAGCGCTATGGAAAACCAGGACACTAACAGGGACTGCCCCATAACAAAATCCTAAGGAAAAAAGAACTTTCTCAAGTCTTTAAAGAGGACTGCACTATAAGAAACCATATCTTCCTTCAGCTCCTGTGCGGGCTGCCCAAGGATTCCTGATGTGTCCCACATCCAGCAACAAAGATAATCATAAAGATGCCTCTGGGTGACTCCTGACATGGTATGTACAAGTGTTCATTTCCTCTAGGATACCAAGAGCTTCATTCTCTGCCCTGATCTGTACCCAGTACCTCTTTTTAAGTAAATCTACGCAGTAACCATAGTTGATGAAAATGCCCCAAACCAGATTTCTGACTACTTGGATGCCCAATGATACATCATATGGGCCCAGTAAGACAAACCCCTCATTGTGGTTATTGTTAGGTGCCGTCCAGTCTGACTCATAGCAACCCTATGTACAGCAGATCGAAACATTTCTCGATTCTGTGCCAGGCACACAATCTTATTTATGTTTAAGCCCATTGTTGCAGACACTGTGTTAATCTGTCTGGTGGAGAGTTTTCCTTTTTTTTCATTGACCTGCCACTCTCCCTAACATGATGTCTTTCTCCAGGCACTGATCTCTCCTGACTATATGTACAAAATATGTAAGATGCAGTCTAGCCATTCTTGCTTCCAAGGAGCACTCTGGTTGCACTTCTTCTAGGACAGATCTGATGGTTCTTTCGGCAGTCCATGGTATATTCAATAGACGTCTCCAGCACCACAATTCAAAAGCATCAATTCTTCTCCTGTCTCCCTTGTTCAATGTCCAGCTTTCACAACCATATGATGCAACTGAAAATACCATGGCATGAGTCAGATGCACCTTTGTCTTCAATGTGACATCTTTGCTTTTCAATACTCTAAAGAGATCTTTTGCCACATCTTTTCCTAGAGCAATGCGTCTTTTGATTTCTTGACTGCTGCTTCCATGGGTGTTGATTATAGAGCCAAGCAAAGCAAAATCTTGGACTGCAATCTTTTCTCCAGTTATTGTGAAGTTGCATACTCTCCCAGTCGTACAGATTTTTGTCTTGTTGATATTTAGTTGCAACCCATATTGAAGACTGTGATCTTTGATCTTCATCAGTAAATGTTTCAAATCTTCTTCACTTTCGGCAAGCAGAGTTGTATCATTTGCATAATGCATGTTGTTAATGGGTCTTCCTCCAATCCTGATGCTGTGTTCTTAGTCATAAAGTCCAGCTTCTCGGATTATTTGCTCAGCATATAAATTTAAGAGATATGGTGAAAGTATACAGCCCTGACATACACCTTTCTCAACTTTAAACCAGGCTGTGTTTCCTTGTTCTATTTAAACAACTCCCTCCTGGTTCATGTATAGATTCCTCATGAGCACAATAAGGTGCTCTGGTATTCCCATTTTCCAAAGTGTTATCCATAATTTATTATGATCCACACAGTCAAATGCCTTTGCATAGTCAATAAAACATAGACAGCTTTCTGATATTCTCTGCTTTTGACTAATATCCACCTGACATCAGCAATGATGTCCCTGGTTTCCCACACTCAACTGAATCCAGCTTGATTTTCCAGTAATTCCCTGTCTGTATTCTGCTGCAGTTGGTTTGAATGATCTTTAGTAAAATTTTGCTTGCATGTGATATTAATGATATTGTCCAATAGTTTTCACATTCTGTTGCATCCCCTTTCTTGGGAATAGGCACAAATATGGATCTTTTCCAGTCAGTCGGCCAAGTAGCTGTTTTCCAAATCTGTTGGCATAAACATGTTAACACCTCCAGTGCTGCATCTGTTTGTTGAAACATCTCTATTGGTATCCCATCAATTCCTGGAGCCTTGTGTTTCACCAGTTCTTTCAAGGCATCTTCCACTTCATCCTTCAATACCGTTGGTTCCTCTTCATATGCAACCTCTTGAAATGGTTGGTCATCTACCAATTCTTTCTTGTATAATGACTCTATATTCCTTCCATCTTCTTTTGATGTTTCCTGCATGGGTTAACATTTTCTCTGTAGAATCTTTCACTACTGCCACTCGAGGCCTGAATTTTTTCTTCACTTCCTTAAGCTTGAGAAACACAGAGTGTGTTCTTCCCTTTTGGTTTTCTGCCTCCAGCTCTTTGCACAAGTCATTATAATATTTGTTTTTGTCTTCTTGAGCTGCGTTTTGAAATCTTCTGTTTAGATCCTTAAGTTTATCATGTCTTCCTTTTACTTTGGCTGCTCAATGTTCAAGGGCAAGTTGCAGGGTCTCTTTTGACATGTAATTTGGTCTTTTTTTCTTGTCTTTTTAAGAACTTTTTGCTTTCTTCTTGAATGATATCTTTTATGTCATGCCACAACTCCTCTGGCCTCCTATCATTTGTGTCTAATGAATTAAACCTATTTTTGAGGTGGTCTCTGAACTCGGATGGGATATACTCAAGGTCATACCTTGGCTCTCATATACTTGTTCTAATTTTCTTCAGCTTCAGTTTGAACTTGCATATGAGAAGTTGATGGTCTGATCCACAGTCAGCACCTGGTCTTGTTTTGACATTTTGTACAGAGCTTTTCCATCATTTCTTTCCACATATGTAGTCAATTTGATTCCTGTGTGTTCCATCTGGTGAGGTCCATGTGTATAGTCTCTTTATGTTGGTGAAAAAATGTATTTGCAATGAAAAGGTCATTGGTCTGATGGAATTCTATCATGCGATCTCCAACTTCATTTCTGTCACCAAGACCATATTTTCCAACTACTGAGCCTTCTTCTTTGTTTCCAACCATTGCAGTCCAGTCACCAGTGATTATCAGTATGTCCTGATTGCATGTTTGATCTATTTCAGTTTGCAGAAGCTGGTAGAAATCTTCCCTTTCTTCATTTATGGCCTTAGTGGTGGGTGCATAAATTTGAATGATAGTCATATTAACTGGCCTTCCTTGTAGACGTATGGATATTATTCTATCACGGACAACATTGTATTTCAGGACAGATCTTGCAATGTCTTTTTTGATGATGAATGCAACCCCATTTCTCTTTAGTTTTTTATTCCCAGCATAGTAGACCATATGATTATCTGACTCAAAATGGCCTATGCCAGTCCATTTTAGCTCACTGATGCCTAGAATGTCAATGTTTATGCATTCTGTTTCTCTTTTAATGATTTCTAATTTTCCTAGACTCATACTACGTATACTCTATGTTCCAATTATTAATGGATGTTTACAGACAGACGTGTGGGGGAACCCCTCATTACACAGAAAATAAACTGGCAGGCCTATGTGCTAACAGGACTTTTTATTAAATCATGGTAATGGAGTTCTTCTGCCTTCTAACAACAAAATGTATCAGCCACTGAACCCATCATCAGACTATATACTCCTAAAAACCCTAGAGACATGCATACCTTCTGGATTAGTATAAAGCCCCCATCAGATCCCCATGTTACACCCCTTGCTTAAAAACTGTTGCTCTTTGTAGTCCGCACAGACTCAAAAAAATCTTGATGCTCATGTTACCTATACCTATGAACTGTCAAAGGCCTGAGTGCTCCTCAAAGAAGAGAAAGAGTTAAGAAAAAAGTTCAGACATGTTATAAAAGGAAGGATACAGGATTGTTATGAAACTTGAGATTTTAGAAGGACAAAAGAAATAGGAAATTGTGTATGGAAAGAAATTTGTTTGAAACAATTCCCACAAATGGATGGATAAATAGAAAGATAGGGACAAAATACAGAAGGAGTAAAGTATGGTAGAAGATT
This sequence comes from Pedetes capensis, assembly GCA_007922755.1. Classification (NCBI taxonomy): domain Eukaryota; kingdom Metazoa; phylum Chordata; class Mammalia; order Rodentia; family Pedetidae; genus Pedetes; species Pedetes capensis. The sequence goes on along the minus strand of VMDO01000805.1, from coordinate 13,056 downwards.
TGAGAAGAATAAAATTGTATTTCCAAAGGCAATGTCATCAAAATTGAGGATGACATCCATGTAGCAACCATGTCACCCAGTGCCATATCTCTGCCAACTCCCTTCTAAATGCAAAGAGCTATCGAGCTCATTCCTTTACTAGTAACTCTTAACATCAATACCAAAATTGGCACTGGGACAGGAGGACTAAAACGTTTAGAGATTTTGTTGTTGTTGTTGTTTTGTTTTTTTCAGCACTTGTGTGCTTTGTGTGTGATGTACCACCTGTCTGTACCTGCAGCCCACTGTTTTACTTTTTATTTTGAGTCAGGGTCTTGTTAAATTGCACTGACTGCCTCTGGCCTCAAATTTGCGATCCTCCTTCCTCTGCATCCCATGTTGCTGGGATGACAGGCAGGAGCCGCTGTGCCTGGATTGAGAGTTCGTTTTCTCACCAAAACATCAAGCTTAGTTAGAGTCAGAATGGCCCACAGGCATGACAATGCTGCCCAACCCAGAAGAGTCCTGGAATCCCCCTCTCTGTGCTTCCCCTCTGCCATGACAATCATGCATGTCTTGCTGTTTTCCTCCTGCCTGATTCAATTTCAGAGTTCTTTCAAATTCACACAAGCAAAGAGAATTTCCACCAAGTCACCACCCCATTTTTCATGCTCCCTCTTATCAGGCTTCTCTAAGACATCTACGCTCCTCCTCAGTAGAAAGAAACCAAAGGCAGGAACTTCCCCCCTCTTCACACTGGCTTCCAAGGTCAGAAGCCTCAGACCAGAGCACAAAGGACTCCAGAGAAGGTCCCAGATACCAAACAACAAGGTCAGACCAGAAGGCTAGAGAGAAATGACCTAATTGTTCTCTCTCCTCCCACCTTTCAAAAACAAAACAAAAAAAAACCCTCCATCTTTCCTCTCTACTTTGTCCCTTATAACCCCCACAACTGTGCACAGCTTCCTGTAGCAGTAACCATCTTTCTTTCTCCCTCATTCCGTGCTGTGGCTCCTTTACTTGCTCTAAATAAACATGTTCCTCTCCAGGTCAGAATGTCTTTTCTTGTGTCTGTAGATCCTTACCCTGTAATATTGTCCTATCAATTAGAACAATATTATATTCATATAAATTATGAGTATAATAATTATTAGCAAGCCTGCAGCCATAGCCCTCTGGCATCTGATCTCATCAGATCTCAGGAACTAAGCACAGTCAGGCCTGGTTAGTACTTGAATGGGAGACCGCCTGGGAACACTGGGTGCTGTAGGCTTGAGAGAAAGACCAGGCAGCTCACTCCCAAAAAACAATCAGCATTGAAAACCCTATGAATGACAGAAAGCACTGACAATAATGATGGGCATGGCACAGTGTCAGGTAGTGTTTCATCTGTTGTGTATTGGATCACTATGAGTCAGACCCAACTTGCACCTAAGAACAAAAATTATTAGTAAAGAAGCAATGCAGAGAACATCAAAACAATTCTATCACAGCCATTAAGCACCATTACCAATATCATTCTACAATGAAATATTCTGACACTCCGCTATGACAATAGTATAGGCTAACACCAATCTCTCACCTTTCCCATATATGAAAACCTCCATGTGTTACCAGAGATTATAATGCCATAATTATGAACAGTGCTATTCTTGGTATTGGAATGAACTCCTTTGGGTCACTCCAGGAGACTTAATCAAGGGCCTTTCATGTGCTAGCATGTGACCTTCCTCAGAGCTACATTCCCACCATAATTTTTTTTTTTCAATGCTAAAGATCAAACCCAGAGCCTTTTGCATGCTAGGCAAGTGCTCTCCCAATAAGCTACATTCTCAGCCATTTGAGTCTTGAGACAGGTTCACAGGTAGCTCAGGCTGCCCTTGAACTCAGTATGAGCCTAGACTGGCCCCAGATTTCCCTGCCTCTGCCTCCTGACTCCTGGCTGTATGGTGTGCACCCCCATGTCAGGCACAATTTATTTTTATGACAAGCTAACCATACATGACTATTTTCTCCATATTGACTGTTGACGTCTTTAACCAAGCTATATTATTTGAAAACCTTTAAATATCATCTCTTCTCTTTTCACCTAAATTGACAACATAGAATTATTGTGCTCATCAACATTAACTGTATCACTTTTAAAACATAACTGACGATAGAAAACCTATAAAATCACTGCTTCCAGGTTTAAATGCCCAGTCCCTTAAATCACAAAAATGCATGTGGATACAAAAGAGATACAAAGTTTGAAGATAATCTGGATCAGTAACCAAAGAAAACACTCAGACCAATAGAATTAAAGCCAACATTTAACATAACATTTAACTGTACCCTACAAGGTTTCTAGATTGGGTTTTGTTAGTGGAAATTTACTTGGAAAAGGCCCCATAGCAGATCAGAGCTGCCTGTGGTTACTGAATCCCTGTAATGTATATTTTCAAACTGCCTTACAGCCATTGTAACTGCCTTATAGCCATTGTAACTGCCTTATAGCCATTGCAACGGCTCTAAGGCAGTTACAAAGGCTGTAAGGCAGCTTGAAAATACATAATATATAACTTAGGTTACAATGGCTATAGGGCAGTTTGAAATAAAAACTAAGTTAAGATATGAGGAAGGTAGATAACCTAGGGGTTTATTTCTTAAAATGTTATTTTTTTCAGGGAAACCATCTGGGTCTGCTGTTACTCTATGTTATAGAAAACCATAGCTTTCTGGCAGTGCCTTGGCCTTGCATTACTCCATTTTACAAAGAAATATATTTTAGCTGAGTTATTGCATCTTAGTATAAGCGCCAAAACAGAATTTCTGTGCATCTTCTTTATACAAGCAGTACCATATGGGTGGGTCATGGTGGTGCACACCTGTAATCCCAGTGACCTGGAAGGCAAAGGCAGGAGGATTGCAAGTTTGAGGCCAGAGGCAGCCTTCATAACTGAGGGAGATCCTGACTCAAGATAAAAAGTAAAAAACAGGCTCAAGGTGCAGCTCAGTGGCAGAGCTCTTGCAAAGTGTGCTTGGGGCTCTGAGTTCAGGCCCCTAATACTGTTAAAACAAAAAAGCTACAGTGGGAAAGGACCCCAGACAAGGTCCCAGATACCAAAGACCAAAGCGAGACCAGATGCCAGAGGGCTGGATAGGAACAACCTAACTGCCCTCATCCCTTTTCTCCAATAAAATCTTACTCCACCTGACATCTCACCAGGTCTCTCCTGCCCTGTAAAACCTCCCTAGCCTTGCTGACATCGCCAGCCTCTTCCTTCTGTGCTGCAGTGCCATCTGCAGGCTTTTCCTTCCCTCTTCCACGTTAGCTTGCTTTGAATAAACTTTCTCAAAGCAGGTCAGAGTGTTTTTCTTTCTCCTGTCGTCATAATATTTGCATACAAGGATGGAAAGTGCAATGTGATGCAGCATATTAGAAAATATAAGCATTTTCCATGTCAAGTGATTGATTACTAAAATACACACATACAAACATTTCAGAACATATTCATATCAGAGGCTGTGTTCATGGATACGGCTACCCGCAGGCCACTTTGATACCCATCCCCTTCAAATCTGGGAGTGGAAGGAATGATTTGCTTGGTATGTCTTTTCTGTACATCACCTGTAAGTAAGTACTGGATATGGAGGGAGGGAGAAGGCCTCCAGTCATTACTCTGCTCAAGGTGGGCCCTAGTAAACCAGACGAGTCTCACTGAGCCATTCAGAGTTGCTGGGCATGGCACTGGGTTTAGTACTGTATTCTTCTCTCTCCCCTAGCGTAGCTAAGGTTCTGAGCCCACTCAGTGGCAGTTCACAGGAGAAACAGCAATGGCTTGCAGATTGATCTGCCATGTTCTTCTTCCTAGCGTGTCTTACGTGGAAGCTCAGCTGGAACACGCTCCCATGGGTGGCTGTGATACCTTCAGAAATACAGGGGCGATGATTTTCAGCATCAGTGCCACTCGGATCCCCCCACAGCACCTGGTGACTGACACGTGGGGTAAGTCACGTAGGAAGGTATTCGTTTCCTCCCAGTGAAATTGTGCTTTTCATGCATATTGTTCAGTTCACTCTCCACTCCCTGAAGTACAAACTTTTCATAACTCTGCAGTTTCCACTTTGCTCCTCCAACACATGTCCATGTGTCATTCTCATTTAGGACTTTACCACCTTGGAAGGGTGAAAAAAAAACAATCCTGTGACAATCTTGGGTTCTAATTATTAGGTGCTAACATGTTTACGCCAAGAGATTTGGAAAATAGCTACCTGGCCAAGTGACTGGAAGAGATCCATATCTGTGCCCATTTCCAAGAAAGGAGATCCAACTGAATGTGGAAACTATCAAACAATATCATTAATATCACATGCAAGCAAAATTTTACTAAAGATCATTCAAAAGCAACTGCAGCAGTGTATAGATAGGGAAATGTCAGAAAAATCAAGCTGGATTCAGAAGAGGGTAGGGGATCCAGGGACACCATTGCTGATTTCAGGTGGATATTAGCTGAAAGCAGAGAATATCAGAAAGGTGTCTGTCTGTGTTTTGTCAATTATGCAAAGGCATTTGACTGTGTGGATCATAATAAATTATGGATAACACTTCAGAAAATGGGAATACCGGAACACCTAATTGTGCTCCTGAGATATCTGTACACAGACCAAGAGGCAGTCATTCGAACAGAACAAGGGAACACTGCTTGGCTTAAAGTGCTAAATACTTTCACCATATCTCTTCAATTTCTATACTGAGCAAATAATCCAAGAAGCTTGACTTTATGACTAAGAACACAGCATCAGGATTGGAGGAAGACTCATTAACAACTTGCTTTATGTAGATGACACAACTCTGCTTGCTGAAAGTGAAGAAGATTTGAAACATTTACTGATGAAGTAATGTTTCATCATTTCATCATACTGAAGCTTCAGTATGGGATTGCAACTCATCATCAACAAAACAAAAATCCTTACAACTGGGTCAGTATGCAGCTTCACAATAAATGGAGAAAAGATTGAGGTTGTACTGCTTTACTTGGTTCAATAATCAACATGCATGGAAGCAGCAGTCAAGAAATCGAAAGATGCATTGGTTTGGGAAAAGCTGTGGCAAAAATTCTCTTTAAAAGTACTGAAAAGTAAAGATGTCACATTGAAGACAAAGGTGTGCCTGACTCATGGCATGGTATTCAGTCACATTATGTGGTTGTGAAAGCTGGATTTTGAATAAGGGGGACAGGAGAAGAACTGATACTTTTGAATTGTGGTGGTGGAGACAAATATTAAGTATACCATGTACTAACAAAAGAACCAAAGATCTGTCTTAGAAGAATTGCAAATAGAGTGCTCCTTGGACTGCATGTTATATATTTTGGACATGTTTTAGGAGGGACCAATCCCTGGAGTAAGACATCATGTTTGGGAGAGTGGCAGGTCAGTGAAAAAATGGTGACCCTCAACTATGTGGATTAGCACAGTCACTGCAACAGTGGACTTAAACATAAAAAGGATCAAGTGCCTGACACAGTGTTGGGGAGTGTTTTGTTTTGTTGTACATAGGGTCCCCATGAGTCAGACCTGACTTGACGGCACCTAAAAACAGCACTTGTATATAAGGTCAATTCATTTATGAATTATATATGTATTATTCACAAATGAAAGGACTATAATGACAATTTTTCTTTCATTGGGCTTGACTTGCCCCCTTTTATTTTTTGAGACATGGCCTTACAAAGTTGTGCAGGTTGCCTCTGGCCTGGAATTTGTGATCCTCCTGCCTCAGCCTCCTGCATTCACTGGGATTACAGGTGTGGGCAAAGCATGCAGGCTAATTTATCTTTAAGTTACTACAACTTTTCTGGTCTCTGGTCTAGGGAAGAGGCAGCCTGAGCTTTGAAATGGGAAGTGATCCACTAGGGCAGCAATGTCCAATACAAATAAATGAGAGACACAAACACAATTTACATTTTTTCTAGTATTCACATGAAGAAACTTAAGGGACAGTTGAAATTGATTGTAATATCAACTCAAGATATGCAACGTATTGTCATTTTGATATGTTATAAATATAAAAGTATGAGTGAAGTGTACACATCTTTGGCACTAAATCTTCAAACCTCACTCTGTTTTAAGCTTCTAGCACACCTCAGTTCAGAACAGCTGCAATCTCCTTTGAGAGCCAGACTCCCTCACTTTAGGAAAGTGAAGGGTCAGAATCTTTCCCTTTTATGCCAGAGATGAAGAATACAATTCTCTACCAATATATCTCCTAAAGCCCAAAGAGGGGGAGAACGAAGGACCTGAGGGAGACTATGGAACCAGGACATGTTCAGGGTAGGCAAATGCTTTCCACACACTGCTAGGCACAGGAGCACAGGCCTGTCAGAGATCAGACAGCAGGCAGAGGAAGAAGGGGCCTCAGGAGGAGAGAAACCCATGTCTTCATCCACAGCCTTGACCTCGGAGGTTGTGTTTTGTTTCTTTTGTTTTTGCAGTACTTGGTGGTTAACAGCTAGCTGTGTGTGTGTGTGTGTGTGTGTGTGTGTGTGTGTGTGTGTGTGTGTACAAAGAAAGATGTGTGCAGCTTGCAGCTTAACCCAATCATGGGGCTTTCAAATGGGAGGAAGATTACTATCACAAAGGCAAAGACTAATATCCTTGGGCGATTGCTTTGCAGGAACAGCTGCAGCAACCAGTATCTCTCAGGATAGATAAAACAGCAGCTCACACAAGAATAGATTTGCTGGGTATAAAGTTAGAAGGACAAAGCTCCAGAGGAAAAAGTGACTCACTGCATGTGTAACTTGTCACCCAGTTCTTTACTAATGGTGAAGGTTGATCCTGCCTTCTGCCGTGGTAATTTCTTATGAACTTTTGGGAAAGTTCAAACAAGAAACAGCATATGTTCTTTTGGCTGACACCATATCTAGTTGAACTGATGAAAAAGCAGAGGATATGGAGGCACAATTGTTAGAGAGGATGAATGAGTCACAGTGATACCAGGCTGACAAGTCTACTGATGTTGACAACAAGATGACAATGCTTGCTTTTGTGTGATACACTTTTTAGGAAGATATGAAGATATATTATGTGCGTTTTTGTTGCCAACCAATACCATAGCTGCAGAATTATTCAAATCTTTGACTGATTACATATCAGGAAACTGAACTGGTTATTTTGTGTCAGTATATGCACAAACAGAATGGCTACCATGGCTGGATGGCTTTCTAGTGTCACTCCTTGAGCCAGAGATATCCCTTCTTAATGTCAGTCTATGTACTGTGCCATCCATAGAGAAAGGCTGGCTGACCCAAGAATGCCACGTGAACTCAATAATAATATTTTGCAGTATGTGATTTAAGTTATCAATCACAGTAAAGTCCATGCCCTTAGCTCACATCTGTTTCCACAGCTCTGTGAGGAGATGGACACAGAGCATGCATGTCTCCAAGTACAAGTGTGACAGCTCCCTTCCTCCTCCCCACCCTCTCCTTAAACACCCAGATCCTCATCTTCTGCCTGTGATGACAGCTCATGTGTGTCCATGCATCTTGTGTGAGCCAGTGGACAGTCACTGAGTCTGTTTCTCATCCTGTTTCCCCTATGTGGCTCCCACTGAGAAGCCATGAGCTGCATCTTTGAAGCTGACCCTAGGGTGCCCCTCTGACATGGGCCTGACCTCTGAGGACTGTGACCCCTAAAGGTCAAGGCACCCTGCCCTCAAAGATCATGCGGCCCCTTGAGGGGAGTGGTCTCCATACCCTCCTACTCAGGATTCCATCTGGTGCCCACCCCAGGGCCACAGGCACATAGACTTAGAGGGTTTGCAAAGGTTTCCACCCTTTCTGTGGAGATGTTGGAGCTCAAAACAGAAGAAAGACAGGATGTCTCCCCCTCACAGACTCCAGGACCCGGGTCAGTGAGGAGAGGTTCCACCTCAGAGGGACACCCTTCATCCACGTACAGAAAGCAGCAAATGTTCTACCGCTGAGCTACACCCTCAGCCCCTGACTTATTTTTTACTGTGAGACAGGGTCTCATTAAGCTGTGCAGGCTGCCTCTGGCCTCTGAGGATCCTCCTGCCTCTGCCTCTTGAATTGCTGGGATGACAGGTGTGCACCATGATTTGTTTCTCTAGCTTTCTACCCAGATAAATCTCATCCTGACTCACACCCTCTAGAGTCCGGTCTCTCTGCGGCCCCTCCCCTCACGCTCAGTGGTTACTCACTTTTCTTCCTGGCCATGGAGTGTCCATGATCCCCTGGAGCCATAGGGGCAACGCCAATGAGAAACAGCACTTCATCCTCCGAGTTTGTACTGCTGGGGCTTCTGATGAGCAGTGGGGCGACAGGGATCGTGTTCACAGTTATCTTTGCTATTTTTGTGGTGGCCATAAGGGTAAATTTGCTCATGATACTCCTGATTCAGGTGGACTCCCACCTTCACATGCCCAGGTACTTTGTGCTCAGCCAGATGTGGGGAGGAGGAAGGGAGCTGTCAGTCTTGTACCTGAAGACGTGTGCTCTATGTCCATCTCCTCACAGAGCTGTGGAAACAGATGTGAGTTAAGGGCATGGACTTTACTGTGATTGATAATTTAAATCACATACTGCAAAATATTATTATTGAGTTCACGTGGCATTCTTGGGTCAGCCAGCCTTTCTCTATGGATGGCACAGTACATAGACTGACATTAAGAAGGGATATCTCTGGCTCAAGGAGTGACACCTTTTCATTTGTGCCACTGTCCCAAAGCTCCTGGTGGACATGGTTTCCACAGAGAAGGCCATTTCCTTTGTGGCCTGTGGCATCCAGATTTTCCTCTACTTGACGATGATTGGTTCAGAGTTCTTTCTGCTGGGCTTCATAGCCTATGACCTCTGTGTGGCTGTCTGCAGCCCTCTGTGGTACCCTGCTTTGATGACCAGCAAGGTGTGTTTGTTGCTGGCTGCTGGTGCCTGGTTTGGAGGCTCAGATGATGGCTTTTTCTCACACCCATCACCATGAATGTCCCCTACTGTGGCTCCCGCAGTATCAACCACTTCTTCTGTGAGATCCCTGCGGTTCTCAGGCTGGCCTGTGCTGACGCGTCCTTGTATGAAGTCCTGATGTACATCTGCTGTGTGCTCATGCTGCTCTCCCCCCCTCCATCATTGTCACATCCCACTCTCTCATCTTGCTGACTGTTCACTGCATGCGCTCTGCTGAGGGCCACAAAAAGGCCTTCACTACTTGCTCATCCCACCTGACTGTGGTCAGCATTTTCTGTGGGGCTCCCTTCTGCACATATGTGCTGCCTCCATAATTCCACACCCCAGAGCAGGACAAGGTAGTGTCCGCCTTCTATACCATTGTCACCCCCATGCTCAACCCACTCATGTACAGCCTCAGGAACAAGGACATCATGGGGCTTTTAAATGGGTATTCACAGGCTGGTCACCTGCTCAGAAAGTTACAGCAAGTGAGGCTTAGAGATTCATTGACACGAACGTAGCATCTCCTGGGAACTTCCTCCATGCGTCCATCTCACCAGTCACTGTTTGGTCAGCACAGTGTGCTTACTATCGTCAGTTTGGATGACTCAACCCACCGGGAGTCTTGCTCTTAAGGTTGGAGAGATGTTTCACTATTTATATGGAGACCTTTTGTCCAAATAAAGACTATTTAGTATTTAGTAAGTAAACATGTTATCTGCTGTTCGTTCTTGTCGGTATGGGAAAAACACAAATAGTAGAGTTCACAGAAACCTTTCTACTGAGAACTAGGTGTTCTTCAAAATTTGCTCTTGCTTGTACAAAACAAAAAACCCTAACTGGCTACCAAATTTTTGGCAACAAGTATATTATGATTATTTTTGTGCAAAGTAAAAGATTATTAATCTGTAAGAGACAAAGAAAGCAAGTCACACAATTTAATTATGTTTTTCATTATGGGAGTGACAACAGTGGACTGCACAATCTGTGATCATCTTAGAATCTCTTGTGCTTGGTACAGCACCCATCAAAAACTCAGCTACAATAAATGGTGAGTGAATCTAATAGAATCAGCTAGGAATGCATCAATGGCCAAGTTTTACAGAACTACTCACAGGGAATGGGCTCATATACATATGGATGGGCATTGCCACTCCACCCTGTGTGAGAATGTAACAACAGCACCCGTGCATCCATCTCAGCTCTGTGTAATTCAATAGCAGTATTCCAAGGCCCTTGGATTCTGTTATGAGTGAGATGGGAAGACACTGGAGAATTTCCACACACATGGCATGATCAGATGCACACTTCTAAGAGGATTGCTGTGTTTATGCTCTGGTGGAAAGAATGGGAAGCAACTACAGATGCAGGAAAAGAACTTGGGAGGTTTTAAAGAGAAGTAAAATGAGCTGGAGTAGGGTGGAAACCTAAGAGGAATTCGCTCATGGATATCATCTTTAGTGGGAACAAATGTGAGAAAAAGATAATTTCTTCCTTTTGACTTAAGTGAATGCAAAACGAATTTTATTTAATGTGGTTTTAAAAACCTACAGTGGTAGGTAAAAGAAATTAAGTTGTTGTCAAAACAATTTTAAAAACTTCTTAGGTATTTAAGCTATATCAACTCAATTGGGGTTCAGCTTAGAGTTCTGAATCTAAGACGTGCATTTGGAAGAATATTTAAAGTCGCAGAGTGACTTGAGATCACTTAGGAGAGAAAGGCTTTAGACTAAGACACGAGGCAGTCAAGGTGAGATGAGAAGTAAGTGTAGTCATGATAGAGTTTGATGCAGTAAGAAGAAATAAGTTCTGGGACACAGGTGGAGAAGGTGTTTAAGGACCAGGCAGAATCAACTGCACCAAGTGTGGATAACGATTGGATGCAAATGAGAGGTGAGGCTTGATTATGGTATGAGGAGACATGGAGATCACTGTGTCATTACGTAAAGCAATCTCAGTGGAGCTGTGCATGGAGAGTCCTCAAGATAAAGTGAAAGGAGAGGAAGTGGGAAATATGAACAGAGTATAAAGTTTAGATTGAGTCAATTCTATTATTTTTTTGAAGGAGAGCAGAGAAATTGAGCACAGGTAGAAGGGCAGGTGACAGCAATGTGTTTGTTGTGGATATTGTTATTGTTGTATGATGTGAGAGCTATTTATAAATTCCAGAGAATTACTCAGTACAAAGGGAAAAGTGATGATGGATGAGAAAGGGAGGGGACTTGCAGAAGGAGGGCCCCTGATAGTGGCAGAGAGCACAGAGCAGTGCAGAGGAGGAGGCTGGCCTTCCCTGTGGGTGTGAGGGCTTAGTGACTGGAGCAGGACAGAGCCACACACTACCAGTGAGCCCACATGGTTGCCCTCCACTTTTTTCATGCAATTAGAATCAAGGAGTGCTTCTGTGAGTGAAAAGCAAGGTGGTCTTGTTAAAAGTTTTGGAAGAGAAGAAATAATTCTTGAGAGTGGGCAGATTAATAAACAAGGCAGAGATACTAGGATTACAGGGAAAATTTAGGACCCCAGTTGGGACTGAATTTATGAATTCAACATAAGTGTTTTATCGGATTATCCATAGCATGGACTCAGTATGCTACCTAGAAAATTTTAAGCACTCAGTTTTTAAACTGTAATTAAGTAAAGTAACATTGATGACAAGATAATGGCAATAGCAACTATCATCATTACTACACAAAATTAGCATTGTATCAGGAAAACATATATTCATGGATGCTTTTCCAATACCTATAATTTGCAGCATGTAATAGAGGTTCAATAGCTGTTTGTTTCAATGAACTGGTCTTTTGGGCAATTAGAAGCAGACCAACCCAACATTTTTGGCAATGTGGACCTTTTGCATAATGCAGCATGTTTGTGCATCATGGGGTACTTCTTTTCACATCCACATTCTTATTGTTTATGTCTAGAAATTTAAGATCGTTTGCCCCAAAACATTATCTCTGTAATGTGGGCCATGTGATGGCCTCTCTGTAATGGTTTGGTTCCCCTTTACTGTGGAAAATGCCCCTTGCCCTGAGCATACCTTGTACTTGATGAATCTTTCCTGTATTTCAGGAGATTTCATTAACAGTCCATCTCTATCTCTGTGCTCATTGGTTGTTCATGCTCTTGAGGGAATTGATGTTTATAAAGTTTTAACATTTTTTACTATTAATATTTAATTGGTTTTAATTATTTTCACCTAATCCTCTAATTACAGATGCAATTTAGTGCTGCTAAAGACATCCTTAGAGGTAACCCCATTGGAGTTAGAATCTTGACCTTCTAATTTTGGTACTGTGTGTTTTTTGTCTTGCTACCTAGCCTCTCTGTGCCAATTTTTATTATCTTGCTAAGAGATAATTCAATGTCAACAATGGGAAGTGGCTTGGTAGAACAGCTGTTCTCTATGACTACAGCTATTTCCTCTGAAGCAATGGATGCTCTGCCTTTGGCATTCTCATGTGGGGGTCTCTAGATGCAGAGGCAAACTTCTCCTGATTCAGTCAATAGTTTCTACATAAGGCCCTGGATCCATTTGCAATTGGATCTGAGATGTTTATATTATTCCCTTTTTCCATTTTCTTGCTGATCTGTCTCCACAGGATGAGAACTCTGCAATTGAACAAAACCCTCAAATGATTACTTTCAGATTCCATCCAGACATGCTGTACGTGCCACTGTGCAACAACTCTGTACGTTCATTGTGTGTTCTTTAAAATGGTGAGAGGATTAAACACCACACATGCACACACACACAGCACAGTGGACCGATACAGTGAGTGTCTATCTTCCCACAGTGGAAGGTGACTCCACTTTGTTCATTGTGTGTTCTTTAAAATGGTGAGAGGATTAAACACCCACACATGCACACACACACAGCACAATGAAACGATACAGTGAGTGTCTATCTTCCCACAGTGGAAGGTGACTCCACTTTGTTCATTGTGTGTTCTTTAAAATGGTGAGAGGATTAAACACCACACATGCACACACACACAGCACAATGAAACGATACAGTGAGTGTCTATCATTCCACAGTGGAAGGTGACTCCACTTTGTTCATTGTGTGTTCTTTAAAATGGTGAGAGGATTAAACACCACACATGCACACACACACAGCACA
>VMDO01000804.1:166480-254663 GCA_007922755.1 Pedetes capensis | reverse complement strand
TCCATTTAATGTGAAGTTGCGTGCTGACCCAGTTGTAAGGATTTTTGTTTTGTTGATGTTTAGTCGTAACCCATATTGAAGGCTATGATCTTTGATCTTCATCAGTAAATGTTTTAAATCCTCTTCACTTTCAGCAAGCAAAGTGGTGTCATCTGCATAACGCAGGTTGTTAATGAGTCTTCCTCCAATCTTGATGCCGCATTCTTCCTCATAAAGTCCAGCTTCTCGGATTGCTTGTAAGATGGGCTAATGCCTATTCACAGGCCAGTTTAAGAATGAAGGGAAAATAGGTGAAAAGATGCCCTGTACTCAGGTACACAGTAGCTATTAATTCCTCTCCCTCCTTTTGTGAAGAGAAAGTAGTTCCTTGTGAAGCAGAATCACCCAAGTGTGAAGAGCTGACCATAGTGATAAATAGATGAAACCTGAATCCTAGCTATGTCTAGCTCAGTTTTCTCATCTGTAGAATGGAAAGAAATATGTAAAATCACTTAGCCTAGTGCCTGGCGCCTGGCAGGAACTTTGATAAGTTGTTTCTGATCATTTTGATATTAATGATGATATGAATGTCCCCTACTTTATGCTACTCCATGCCGGCTTGGGCCGGAAAGAGGAAGGCTTATAAGATGAATTGAAAATGTAGATTTGAGTCTAAGGAGGTTAGACTTGGCACTTGGTGGAGCATGGCTGGTCTGGGAAAAGCCATACGGAGCGTCACCTCATGAGTCCCACCTTACCTATGGGTCATCAGATGCTTGTAAAAGCCACACTCCTTGTACAGCTGTCCGCTTCCTAACCCCAGGCAAATCAGAGTGGAGACACCAGCTGCTCAGCCATCAGAGCAAGCGCTGCCTTTCTCCCGGGGCGACCCTTGGTAACAGCGGGAAACTGTAGCCTCAAGAGGAAGCAGAAAGACCAATGAGAGGAGAGCAGCGCATCCTGCAGGAGCCTGCCTGCTCCCCGACTTAATTTTATTTTGTTAAGTAATGATGGAATAAAAATTCAGGACAGCGGAAGATGGGATTTGCGGTCCTGTTTGATCTAATGCCTATCGCTGCGGCTTCAAGCTAAACGGGTGGCTCCATAAACAGATAAATAAATCAGACGTCAGTGGGAAATGGAAAGCCGTGGGCAGGAATGGAACAGGATGGAAATCATCCCGTACCGCGACATTCATCTGGGGCATCTCTGATGGTAAAGTCACGCCCGGGCTACAGGGGAGCCCTGGGGTGGCGGATGGAGGGTTTTATGGAGCGGGGATTGAACCCAGTGAGCAGCCCCTTAATAAGGACACCACCTGCCCTGGCCAGGTTGGCCCAGAGAGTTACGCGAGGCCAACAATTGATCCTCCACCGTTAATGCTCCATTTGTGGAATTAACTGGGCTGTGTGGGTAATAATTTATGGGGAATCATTAACCTAATGATATTGGTTCTCTGTAAACTGCTTAGCCTGTCTTAGGGAAAATGGATTTCATAAATCTAGGGAGAAATTCTGGGGGCCTCCGGGAAGGCCTGTCAGCAGGGTGGGGAGGGGCCTCCAGGCAGAGACACTCTGCCTCTAGGCTTGGTGAGGGGTTTCGAGAGTTGCCCCTTCATTTTATTTTGTCTGCCACCTTAGTCATTCAAATGAAAGCAGGAAGTGCCCAGGGCTGGAAAACGCAGTCATTCCTTGATGTGCACAGGGAATTGGTGCCAGGAACCCCTGTGGATACGAAAATCCAGGGATGCTCAAGTCCCTCACATACAATAGAGTGGCATTTGCATAGAACCTATGCACATTCTTTTGTATACTTTAAATATATCTAGAAGACTTATGGTTGCAACTGTACCACTGTGGTGTCCGATCCTGATCCCAACAGATCTTGGAAGATAAACAGTGTTGGGCTTGCTTAGTACTTGGATGAGAGATTGCTTGGGAACATCAGATGCAGTAGGCTTGGGAGAAGGACCCAGCAACCCACTCCCCAAAAACAATCAGCCATTGAAAACCCTATGAATAGCAGAGAAGCACTCACAATACCGTTCGCCTGTTGTATGTAGGATCACTATGAGCCAGACACAGACTCCATGGCACCTAATGACAGCAAGATGACTTATAATACCTAATACAATGCAAATTCTGTGTAAATAGTTGTTATACTGTATGGTTTAGGGAATAATGACAAGAAATATCTGTACATGTTCAGTATAGACATAACTTTAAAAAAATCTTTTCCATTCATAACTAGTTGAATCTGCAGGTGTAGAACTCACAGATATGGACGGATGACTATATAGGATGGGAAACAACACATAGATTCTCCTTGCCTTCAGTTTTAGATCCCATGTGTGACCCACTCTATGGATTCTGGCAAAAAGGAGAAGATGGCATCCCCGGTCCAAGGAATTTCTGAGCTGCAGAAATCATCTTTCCTCATCTAGAAAAGACTTAACTTGAAAGATTTTAAACAAGTCAGCTTCTGCATCTGCTCTGTGCCAAGCTGGGAGTTTCCCTACTTGAAGCAGGGACCAGGGAAGCCTCTGAGAAGGTGACTTAGGACACTGAATGGTGAGGTGGAGCAAACATGTTAGTCCTGGGTGGAAGGGCACTTAGAGGGAGAAGGGGACCAAAGCATATTCAAAGGTCCTGGGGTCAGAGCAGGCTCAGCCTGTTTGGAGAAAATAGGATTTTTATTTATTTATTTATTTATTTTACTGTAAGTGGGAGAGGTAAGTCTCTTTATTCTCACCTGAGAGATGAGAAAACTGAGACCCAAGGAGATTCAGTAGACCACCCCCATCCTACTCCAGAGATGGGCACACTGAGATTTGAAGGAGTTGGATGCCAGTCTGTGGCCAGGATGACTAGACCAGAGATCAGCAAAGTGTGACCCAAGGGTCACAGCAGGCCTTCATCTGGTTATGTAAATGACGATTTGTCAGAACACAGCTTTTGTTTCCATATTGTCTGTGGCTGCTCTGGCTCACATGGGCAGAGGTGGGTAGTCTGGATGCGTCTGGAAAGTGTTAAATACTTAGGTTTGTCCCTGAAGAGGTAAAGTGTGCCCATCCCTACATCAGACATGGACGCTGCTGTTCCTTGCCTTGGCCCTTTGTGGGAACAAGTGACAATGATATGATCCCTGGGAATATGTATCGCCCCGTCCACTGTGCGCATCCAGGAAGGAGAAGGTGGGAGCTGACAAAGCTGTCCAAGCAAGAAGAGGTGTTTGAAGAGAAGAGGAGCCCTTGCAGATAGGCAGAACGAACTGATATCTGGGAAGAAGCGCTTCATTATTAGCCCCATGGTGTCGTCTCTGACAATACAGGGACAGCCACTTTCAGTCATACCAGACCAGAAACAGCACTTGGGTAGAGAAAGCTAGAGGGTGTCTCTATCAGCAGAAGTGAGGCTTAGGTGTCCCTTCAGTGTGCACAACACACTGGCATCTTGGCATATCCCCAAGTACTATCAGGAGTTTGAATCTTGACCCCCATGTACTAGCAGTGTATTAGTCCATTTTTGTTACTATAACAAAATACCTGAGTCTAGATAATTTGTAAAGAAAAAAGTTTATCTCACGGTTCTAGAGGTCCAAGAGCATGGTGGCATCTTCTGCTTGGCTCTAGGGAAGGGGTTATGTCACAACATGGCAGATGGCATCATGGTGGGTGCATGTGTAAGAGGAAGAGATTATGTGGAAAGATAGGAAGCCCGAGGGAATCAGGGGCCTGGCTTGCTCTTTATATAACAACCTGCTCTGAGAGAACTAACGTGACCTGAGTGACCAGTATTAATCCCTTCCAAGGGTGATGCTTTCTTGTCCTAATCACCTTGTACCAGGCCCCACTTCTTAAAGGTCCCACCACCTCCCAACATCACTGTACTGGGGACCAAGATTCTATGAACCTTTGGGGAACACACTCAAAGCATATCCAAGCCATAACACCACTTGATTTGAGCAGGCTACTTAGTTCTTCCATGTCCTTTTCTTCATCTCAGATTTGGCTGTAACTATTACACCTGCCTCATTGGGTGTTGTTAAGATTAAGATGAGAAATCAAAATCCATGGCACTTGAGAGCTTATATTCCTGCTCTCCATGACAAAGGCTGATAATAGCTTCTTGTTACCAATTATCCTTGTCCTCTATAATAAGACCATATCTAATTTTGGTTAGAAATAAAGACTATATTTCCCAGTTTCCCTCATAGCTGAATATAGCCATATGAGTAAGTTAAGGCCAAGGAACTACAAAAGGTTGTGGTATCTAAAAATTCCAGGGTACATCTTCCTTCTCCTTCTTCCTGAGGGCTAAAAGGTGGGCATGATGACCAGAGCTGGAACACCCGTTCTGAACCACAAGGAAGAAGCCTTGTGTTGAGGTATCAGAGCAACAAGCTAGAAGGAACCTGGGTCCCTGAACTGCTTTGCTCCAATTTTTGATTCTATCAGAGAGAAATAAGCCACCATCTTGTTTAAGCCACTTAGACGTTGGATTTTCTCCTCAAAGCAGAATTAATCCCTGGCATTCTAGTTGTGTGGCCCTGTAGAAATATTCTTAACCTCTCTGAGCCTCAGTTAACCTCATCAACAAAATAGGCTTAAAACCTTTCAGAAGAATAAGAACTCTGAGGACTCAAGGACACAGTATGGTGTTTTTTTTTTACTGCCTTGGCAATGTTTGGTAGGCCTCTGAAGTGCAGATCTCAGACATCACGCTCAAGGGTCTGAAGACAGGTATTGTCATAGGGCTGAAGTGTGCATTCATGTCAAGTCCCAGATTCAGGGAGCCTGGAGCTGAGGCTCATCCTTTCTCCCTTGCTTTCGAAGTCAGAGTAAACATGCAGGGCAGTGGTCTGCACCTGTCTGACAAAGGGCCCACCTTCTCTTACCATGTCCCTGGCCTGTAAACTCTGCTGTAGACACCTGCCAGCCCTTGCTCTCTGGGGAGGGAGGACTGATTTTCTGGGCATGTGCCACCAGCATCACCAGCTGCTCCATTGCATCTAAATGACTTGCTCTGAAATTCTGCTTAAAATTCAGTGGCGTCTGCGGATTATGGCTTGTTGGTTTACATGCTCATGATGGACCTTTTAATCTAATTAAGGGAAGGTGAGATTTCCCCTGGTGTTTCGGCTGCAGCAAGCTCTAATTTTCAAGCCTGGAGAGTATAGCCCTTGTTTGAGAGTCAGGAAAACCCTAATGTTGGTTATGTGACCTTGGATAAACCACTTACCCTCTCTGTACAGTTTCTACCCCCATGAGCTATGCTTTGGGAAGTGGGAGAGGTAAGTCTCCCACTGGTAAGTCTCCCACTTCTATGCATCTTAGCCACCCCAGAAGGCAGATGTCTTTACTACTCCCATGTTCCAGATGAGGAAACTGTCACTCTGAGAGGTTGACTAAACTGCCCAGATCACACAGTGTATAAGTGGTGTGGATTTGACAGAATGATATCTGGCCAAAGGACTGACCTGTGGAGAAAGGATGGGGGTGGTTCTACAGTGCCCGTAGAGGACACGATGTTCTGTTGTAACAGTAGCAGTCATGGTTATGATCATTATTATGTGGTTGTCACCAATGGAGGAGGCATGGGAGCCCAGGAGTAGATGACCCACCCATGAAAGCAACATTGCTACTGCAGGTGCAAGAGTGCAGGAGGCGGAATAAGACCCAGACGAGGTTCTCCAGGCCCACAGACACTTCTGTCCCCGTCCTGCCCTGAGCCGTTGTCTCAGAGAATGGGCATCCCATCAGATACGGTCCCTTGACCCTGAAAGTGTTGATGATAGAAGACCTGGTTGTCACTGGCCCCTGCAGTTCCTTCTAGCCACCTTAGAGCCTCTGCTGCCCCCTCTTTCCTTGTGGCTGTTACCTATCTGTCTCATCAGACAACTGGGGAGAAGGAAGAATCCTGGCAGAGGAAACACTGAGAGGCACAGAGCAGGGCCTGTAGAGAGCAGCATTAGCCACAGAGTTTTTCCTGACTTTCTATTGTGAAAATATTTTTAGTTAAGAGAACATTACGATGAACTGCGGAGCATGAGCCCTCCACCTAGAATCTACCATACACGTTTTACTGTAGTGGGCTCTTCTTATGTGTGGCTTCCATGTTCGTGGATTCAACCACATGTGGATCAAAAATAACTTTAAAAAATGGCATCTAGGGTCAGGCATGGTAGCATACACCTATAACTCCATCAGTTGGGAGGCTATGGCAGGAGGACCACAAGTTCGAGGCCAGCCTGGGCGACATAGCGAGACTTTTTCTTGTTACTACACCCTCAACAGTGCAGTATAACAACTATTTACGCAGCATTTACATGGCATTGGGTGTTAGAGGTCATCTAGAGATTATTTAAATCTTATGGGAAGATATGTGTTGGTTCTATGCAAATCGCATGATATTTTCCAGAGAGATTCGAGCATCTGCTGAGGTTGGTACCCTCATGGGATCCTTGAACCATTCGCCTCGAGTACAGAGACAGCCGCATGTGCTTTATCATGCCTCTGTCTGCAATGCAATTAAAAGGAAATCTCACACATCCACACCAAATATTTCCACGTTTAAAAAAACTTCGGACTCATTTATGCTGCTAAAACTGTCCTGAGAGTGGAACGTCCATGGTTCAGAGGAACACAGGACCCCCAGAATGCAAGTGAAGAAAACAATCTGTGCCCCTGAGCTCTATGGCCACCATGTTCCCTGAGCAGGTCCCCAAGACCTGGGGCTCTGCAGAGTGCAGTGTGAAAGTTATTGCTGTGACCCAAACTGCTCAAAAATAAGTTTTTTGTTTGTTTGTTTGTTTTGTTTTTTGTTTCTTTTTTTACAGAAGAGAAAGATGAAATTTGGTTAGGGATGAGAACACTTACCCCAAATCACATACTAATTCATCAAGAATTTGCTACACACTAACTCTGGGGTTCTTACCAATCCACTTTGGTAATTTGGTCAATGTGATGGAAATTTCCCCAGAAAAATGCTCCCATAGCAGGGCGGTGGGATTCGCAAATCTCTATGTCCATTCGTGTTCCCCACCCATGTCGTGGACTGAGACTGAGTCCCTCAACCATCTGGCCTCCCCAAGATGCTGGGGGGAGAGGGAGGCCCTTACTGGAGGGTTAGTCTCTCACATGGGGAAGCCACATTGTGCCACCTGTGGCCCTGCCCTCTGCCACCTTCGGAACCACCCTCAGCCCGCCAGCTTAGCTTCCTGCAGATGCCAAAGCAGATATTCCCAGACGAGAGCTTGGAGCCTAGAAGTTGGGCAGGAGATGCTGCCTCTGGCAGTACCCCAGTCAGCACTGAGGTCTCACAAGCAGAGGCATCGCTGATTTCACCCCCACCCAGCCTGATTTCACCCTGCCCCCCTCTCACATGCCACCTGTGATTTTGGTGGTTCCTATGGTGAGTCAGCTGGCCGTGGTGGCAAGAGGACCATGAATTCGAGGCCAGCCTGGGTTACTGCTTGCAGCTGTAGCCCTGCAGCATCTGATCCCATCAGATCTCGGAAGCTAAGCTGGGTCGGGCCAGGTTAGTACTTGGATGGGAGACCACCTGGGAACACCAGGTGCTGTAGGCTTGGGAGAAGGACTTGGCAACCCACTCCCAAAAATCAATTGCCATTGAAAACCCTATGAATAGCAGAGAAACACTGACAATAGTGTTATATGCATAGTTGCTATGAGTTGGACACCGACTTGATGGCACCTCACAACAATAAGGTGAGTTGATCCCCAGCACTGCAAAATGGAAGGACATGGCAGTACACGCTCAGGAAACAACCCTGAGACAATCAGCCATTGAAAGCCCCATGAGGGTCTCTGCGAGTTGAACCTGACTCTTAGGCGCCTCACAACAACAGCATGGTGAGCGGATTCTCCCTGGAGGCCCACTGGCCTGACACTTGGGGCCACCATGCCACAGAGAGGGGCCAGAACTACAAGAATCCCTGAGAAGCCCTGAGTGGACTCATGGAGTGAGGGGGTCAGAGGAGAGGGCTCCATGACCCCAGACAGTGGAAACAGGTCCCCAGGTCCAGAAGAGCAAGCGAGGGCAGGGACAGAAAACACAGGTCCACTCTGAGCTCATCAGCCACTCAGCCTCCAGAGCACCGCGGGGCAGGAGGAGAGGGAGGGTCAGAGAGACGGTGAGAGAGCCAGAGGCCAAGGGGAAATCACGACAGTCAGGAGAAAGCTGAGGACTTGATGTGTGGAGTCCTCCCTCCATGCATCTGCCCACCCACCCTCCATACTCCCATCCTTTCTTCCTCTCATCTATCCGTCCATTACCCACTCATACAGCCATCCACCCACTCATCCATCCCTCACCCACCCAGCCTTCCATCTGTCCACCCATCTACCCATCCACTCACCCACCCTTCCATCTGTCCATCCACCCACCCATGCACCCTCCATCTGTCTATCCATCCACTCATCTCTTCCCTCTCTCTCTCCCTCCCTCCCTCCCTCTCCTCTTCCCTCTCCCTCTCCTCTCCCCCTCCCATATGTGTGTGTGTGTGTGTGTGTGTGTGTATATATATATATATATATATATATATATATATTCACCAAACATTTATGTAACATCTTTCATGTGCCAGGTCTGTTCTCTGCTAGGCCCTGGGGATATGGCAGTGAACATGTGAATCATTGAAAAGCAGGTGATCATAAAGACTCTAATGAGAATAAAACAGGATGTTTGGACTGAGACAGGAAAGCTGCTTGCTTTTGAAAATTAAGCTTTGGGTATGTAATACACATACATGGTTCAGACCTTTTAAATGTCTATTTTATTTTCATCAAGATAACTCATAAGCATAGTTTAAAAATCCAACTGGTATACAAATGGTTATAATGAAATGTTGAAAGTCCCAGCTCCTCTTTCTCTGAGAGAGAAGGATGTCAGGACCATAAAAAAAACTTTAGTATTTAGTGAATTTTAGAATTTAACCATAAGCCTTTTTATACTAAATGGATTTTTAAACTATGTTCATGAGTTATCATAATGAAAATTAAAATTAAATGCACATCTAAAAATCTGAACTATGTGTGTGCATTACCTGTTCATCCTAAAAATCATCAACTTCTCTGTCAAAACATCCTGTTTTATTCTCATTAGAGTTTTTAATCACTACCTTTTTAAAAATGATCTATACACTCACTGCCATATCTCCAATGTGTTCACAGCCACACAAGGGGCCAAAAGAATGTATACACATTTTAACAAAGGAAAATCTGTACTAAAATTGTAACTCAATATATGTTGTTGTTGTTGTTAGGTGCCATCGAGTCAGGTCTGACTCATAATCACCCTATCTATACCAGATGAAACACTCCCTGACATGTGCCATGCCTGGCACTATTGTCAGTGCTTCTCTGCTATTTATAGAGTTTTCAGTGGCAGATTGTTTTGGGAGTGGGTTGCCAGGCCCTTCTCCCTAGCCTGCAGCACCTGATGTTCCCAGGTGATCTCCCATCTGTGGACTAACCCAAGACCAGCAGGATCAGATGCAGACACTGTATGCCCAGAACAAAAGAATACAAGTCCCACATGACTTCTGTGATTTCTAGGGGTGCTCCAAGTGGTCACCATGGCAGACATCACACATCTCAGACTTATCATGAATGCATACAGTTGTCATGCATGTCAGAGGTTCTGTTGCAAACTCATGCCTCCATTTTTGTTGTACTTCCACAACATTCTCAGATTTCATATGCTAGTTCAAAATTGTCTTGCACCCCTCAAACCTTGTTTCTTCCACTTTCTCTGTTCAACGTGTTGCATGGCAGCACTAGCATTCATTTGACTAACGCCATCTTTTGAGTTAACATCATACTACACATTGCTATCGTAATTCAATTCACCTTCAAAAAGTAATACAGAGATGACATCTCTTACAATGTATATGTGTTTTGGGCACCCCCAGTATATCTATCTATCTATCTACCTACCTACCTACCTACCATCTACCATCTATCTTCTATTGATCATCTACTGTCTACCTATTATCTATGAAGAGAAAGAAGAGGTTTCTCATATAGAGATCGGTATGGTCAGGGAAGTCTCCCCTGATAAAGGGACATTTCAATAGAGATGTCAATGAAGTCTGGAGCAAGCCATGCAGATATCAGAGAGGAAAGTGAATTAGGCAGAGGGAACAGTAAGTGTAAAGATCCTGTGGTCCAAATGGACCTGCCAGTGGTCCGAAGGCCAATGGCCGAAGCATTGTTGTTGTCAGGTGCCTTCGAGTCGGTATCCGACTCATAGCGACCCTCATAGGGTTTTCAATGGCTGACATTTTTGGGATTGCCTTGGGAGTGGATTGCCAGGCCCTTCTCCCATTGGCTGAAGCATTAGAGTGGGGTATAAGGAGAGGTGGGCAGGGGCCAGATCATGCAAGACTACGGAGGGCTCAATGGAGATGGGACTTTTCTTTGTGATTTGGGCCCTAACAGAAGGTTTTGAGAAGGAGGAGAAGGTGATGTTGGTTACATATTCAAGCTTCTCTCTGATGCTGAGTGGGGCAAGTGTATGGGGAAAGAAATGGAAGCCAGTTATCCAGGTGAAAGATGAGGGAGGCTTGGACCATCACGGTAGGTGTGAACATGAAGAGAAGCAGACAGACCCAGGGTAGATTGGGGGTCTGTTGGTGACTGAGTGGGTTTGGGGTGGAGAGGACTGAGGAGGACTTGGGCTCTGGCCTGAGGCATTGAGTGGCACCATTACTGAAGCAGATGGCTCTTGTAGGAGTCAGGGTTCCTAGGAAATTTTCAGTCAGATCTGGGTTCAAGTCTTAGGTCTTTCTTCTACCAGCTGTTTTTATCTTGGGTGGGTTCCTGTATCCCCCTAAGCCTCAGGGATCACACCTGTAAAAGAGCTAAATGAACCACACATACCTCATGGAGTGTAAAGATTACATGGCGTATTGAATGGAAAGAACCCAGCCCAGTGGCTAGCAGTTCTTAGTAAATGGTATCTTTGATTGTTATAAAAGAGAGCAGGGGAGCTGCTATTCCTGTTATTCTACCTTTAATCTCAAAAGCCAAGCAAGTGTACTCATATTCCCCATTCTGCTGGAAAGGTTTCCAGCTCTGAGTGGTGGCTGGGGTATTCTCTGCTACCCTTACCCTAGATGGCCCAGATAGGTAGAGTCCGTGGATGCAGCCTCTTCTACCCAAATGGTATCTCCTATGATGCCCAGAGAAAGCCCATGGGGTCATGTTGTACCGCATTTACAGTGATAGGCAAATGCTCTTCAGGCCAAGCTTTGGATTTTCTGAACTTGCTTCACATCACCAAAGCAATCTTGCAGGTTATCTTTCTCCTCCCTCCTGGAACTGGTACCAGACCCTCATGCACACTAAGAAAGTCCTGTGCCACTGAGTCATACCCCCAGGCCCTTTATTATTATGATGATGCTTATTATGATGATGGTGGTGGTTATTTATTTTGAGACAAGAGTCTCTCAGTTACACAGGCTGCCTCTAGCCTCAAACACACAACCCTCCTGCCTCTGTCTCCCAGGTCACTGGGATTACAGGCAGGTGCCACAGCACCCCGCTTAGGTTATTTTATTTGGTCCTCATACCAATTCTGTGAATTAGGAACTATTGGCCTGATTTGGCTGATAAAGAAATGGAGGCTCCAGGAGGTTAAATTGATTTCATAAAGTCGCATTCTTTGGAAATATTGAGATAATCCTTTTGGATGTGGTTTTTATATAGGTTACATATGCAAACTGTAGATGCACTAGATAATTCTAAAGAAATCATTTCAAGTGTAAATAGAGATTCAGGCATAAAGATATTCATCAAAATGTTGTTTATAAATTTCAGTAATTGGAAAAGAGACCATCTACCAGTGTTGTTGTTAGGTGCCATTGAGTTGAGTTTGATTCATAGTGACCCTATGTACAACAGATCGAAGCACTTCCCAATTCTGTGCCAGGCACATGATCTTCTTTATGTTTATGCCCATTGTTGCAGCCACTGTGTCAATCCATCTGGTGGAGGATTTTCCGTTTTTTTCCTGACCTGCCACTCTCCCAAACATTTCTTTCTTTCTCCAGGGATTGGTCTCTCCTGACTACATGTCTGAAATATGTAAGATGCAGTCTAGCCATCCTTGCTTCCAATGAGCACTCTGGTTGCACTTCTTCTAGGACAGATGTGTTGGTTCTTTTGGCTGTCTGTGGTATATTCCATAGACATCTCTAGCACCATAATTCAAAAGCATCAATTCTTCTCCTGTCTTCCTTGTTCCATGTCCAGCTTTCACAACCATATGATGCGACTGAAAATAGCATGGCATGAGTCAGACGCACCTTCGTTTTCAATGTGACAGCTTTACTTTTCAGGACTCTGAAGAGGTCTTTTGCCACAGCTTTTCCCAGAGCAATGCGTCTTTTGATCTCTTGACTGCTGCTTCCACAGGTGTTGATTATAGAGCCAAGCAAAGCAAAATCTCGGACCACTTCAATCTTTTCTCCATTTATTATGAAGTTGCATACTGACCCAGTCCTCAGGATTTTTGTTTTGTTGATGTTTAGTCACAACCCATATTGAAGGCTATGATCTTTGATCTTCATCAGTAAATGTTTTAAATTTTCTTCACTTTCAACAAGCAGTTGTGTGATCTGCATAACGCAGGTTGTTAATGAGTCTTTCTCCAATCTTGATGCCGTGTTTTTCCTCATAAAGTCCAGCTTCTTGGATTATTTGTTCAGCATATAAATTGAAGAGAAATGGTGAAAGTATACAGCCCTGATGTACATTCTCAACTTTAAACCAGGCAGTGTTTCCTTATTCTATTCAAACACCTGCCTCTTGGTACAGATTCCTCATGAGTACAATTAGGTGCTCTGGTATTCCCATTTTCCAAAGTGTTATCCATAATTTATTATGATCCACACAGTCAAATGTCTTTGCATAGTCAGTAAAATGTAGACAGACATCTTTCTGATATTCTCTGCTTTCAGTTAATATCTACCTAACATCAGCAATGATGTCCCTGGTTCCCCATCTGTGTCTGAATCCCACTTGATTTTCTGGCAATTCCTTGCCTATATACTGCTGTAGTCACTTTTGAATGATCTTTAGTAAAATTTTGCTCGTGTATGATATTAATGATATTGTCCAATAGTTAGATCCCCTTTTTTGGGAATAGCCACAAATACAGATCACTTCCAGTCAGTTAGCCAGGTAGCTGTTTTCCAAATCTGTTTGCATAAACATGTAGACACGTCCAGTGCTGCATCTATTTGTTGAAATATCTCTATTGGTATCCCATCAATTCCTGGAGCCTTGTGTTTCACCAGTTCTTTCAAGGCAGCTTCCACTTCGTCCTTAAATACCATTGGTTCCTCTTTATATGCAACCCCTTGAAATGGTTGGTCATCTACCAATTCTTTTTTGTATAATGACTGTGTATTCCTTCCATCTTCTTTTGATGTTTCCTGCATCATTTAATATTTTCCCTGTAGAATCCTTCACTACTACCACTCGAGGCTTGAATTTTTTCTTCACTTCCTTAAGCTTGAGAAACACAGAGTGTGTTCTTCCCTTTTGGTTTTCTGCTCTCAGCTCTTTGCACATGTCATTATAATATTTGTTTTTGTCTTCTCAAACTGCCTTTTAAAATCTACTGTTTAGTTCCTTAACTTCATCATGTCTTCCTTTTACTTTAGCTGCTGGATGTTCCAGCGTCTCTTTTGACATGTAATTTGGTCTTTTCTTTTTTTCTTATCTTTTAAATAACCTTTTGCTTTCTTCTTGAATGATATCTTTTATGTCATGCCACAATCCATCTGGTCTCCTATTTGTGTCTAATGCATTAAATCTGCTTGGTACAGGGCACTACTGGGCATAATCCTGCGATCTTTCTATCTATCTAATCTATTATCTATCCATATCTCTCCATATCTATCCATCCTATCTCTCTATATCTATCCATCCATATCTATCTATTCATCTGTCATCTACCTATCCATCCCATCTATCATTTATCTTGAAACTGATGCAGACATTTATTAGAGCCTTTCAAAAAAATCAAATTCAATTTTGCAATCTATAACAATTCTTCTAAAAACTCCTCTTTCCACATGCCTATTTTCTCACATTCTCATAGCTTCCCTAATTCTCTGTGAATGACCCCTTTCTACTTAGCCTCTGGCCTTTCCTTCACCTCCTCATCTCCCTCTACCTTTATTCTTTCCCACCTTAACAAGAATCAGAATCCTTCACCTCCTTTCATCCAGTTCTTTCCATCTCAAATTTTACACTAAAAAAGCTCGGGAACCCAGATGGGGAAGACAGATTGCCCTCAGCTGGAGAACGGAGGGTACTGAACAGGCAACCCCAGAGTTACCTTTACAGGTGGTGGATGGGAAGAAGATATGAAGAATCAAATGTTAAGGTGTTGTCCCCCAACACACTCACACCTTCACAGCTCTGCTATATTTGGACTAAGTACTACTCAGAAAATGAATGCCAACTGTTAGCCCCTTTGCTGTGTATGAGGAAGTCGGGAATTGTCCCTGATCGTGAAGGTCCTCAGGATGATGTTTCTGAATTAGGGAAGAATTCTGGATAAATCTAAAGTCAGCTACTCCGCCATGGCCTTTCATTTTCCAAGAGGTCATAAAGAATGGGCCACGCTCCAAGCACCTGCTCACCTACCTCTCTGAAGAATCTGACCAGGAGCAATTTCCTGGCTCTGGCCTCTAGATAAGCGAAAACCAATCATTTCCCTTCAGTCTCAGGAGGGGGGCATTCCCAATCTTGTCTCTATTCAGAATCAGTTTATCAAGGTATCATTCCTCCTGGGTGGAGGGAAGTGGCTGAAGACAGATAGACTTGGCTAGCTCTGGAGAAGGTGGAGTTTATGTGCCAAGTGGCTGCTGGGAAGTAGTGTTGGGTGGGTTCCTTGCCATCTGTCTGGGGAACGTCCAGATGGATGGATAGATGTGGTCCTGCTAGAACCTGTCCAGCCCTCTTCTCCTGCAGTCCAAACCCCTCTCTCCAGGGCTAAGCCCATGTTGTGCGATCCCCAGCTGTACACATGTGGCCCTGTGTAGCTAATCCGAATGTCTGTTCCTTCTGACCACAGTGATGAGGCACTGTGGGTTCCTGAATCAAGCTGGTGGGCTGGCAATCAGAGCCCTGCCTGGGGCTTCTCTCCTGGAGCCCCGAGAAAAGATGGTTTTCCTACTGTGAGAGGACCATGTGAGTCCTCTCACAGTAGGGCTGCCATGCTGTTTCCCACCACATGGTATAGGTCGAACAGAGAAAACAGAACAGAGAAGAGGCAGGGTTCCTTGGCCACATCTAAGATCAATTCCTGGATCCAGCTACATCTGATTCACACTTATATTCTGGGATGTCCTGTTTCATCCACCAGTATATCCCAATTTTTGTTGATGCTACTTTGTGTTCAGTCTCTATCATTTGCAATTCACAAGAATCACATCCAATACAGGTCCGATACACAAAGAGGTATGTGGTCTCTCTGAGCCAAAATCTCAGCCTCCACATTCCTGGTGGCGGAGCTCAATTCAATTCAATCCCATTGATCCTGTTTTCTTATATTCAGTTAAATTAGGTTCATCTAATTTGTTTTTAGCACCTACTATGTACTGGAGAGTTTACTAGGTTCTATTGCCTATCTTTATTCTTAAGGAGTTGAAGGTGACATATACAGTCTATAACTGAAATGGGTATGTTTGTTAAATTGGCTAGTTTATTAAATTGGCAGGAAGAATCAACCTGTGATCCTAACCCTCAGGAGTTCGAAAAAAAAAGTTTGAAGAAACAAACAAACAAAACAAAAAAAGAATAGGCAAACAAACAACACAAATAGCCAACCACTAATGTGATAAATGTTCTTATGTTCGAGTAGCCATTGAAAATCCTGTGACTAGCAGAGCAGCACTGTCAAATAGAGTGCTGGAAAATGAGCCCCCCAATTTGGAAGGCGTTCAAGGAATGGCTGGGGAAGAGTTGCCTTCTCAAAGTAGAGTCTCCCTTAATGGCAGGAATGGAGTAAAACCCCTAGGACCTCCTGCTGATGTAGCATGACTCAAAATAAGAAGAAACATGGTGGCTGCAACATTGGGTTCAAACACAAAAAGATTGTGTGCATGGCACAGTGTTGGGAAGTGTTTCATTCTGTTGTCATTGGGTCACTGTGAGTCTCATCTAACTCGAGGATACCCAACAACAATGGACTAAGTGTGATGGGACCAGAGAGAAGGTGAGACTTTGACAATTCACACTTTCTCAGAAGGGTCTGTGGACCATTGCTCAACTCCCTGCCTCTTCTTCCAGCAGCTCTTGTAAACCCTAATTCAGCCCCTATCTAAGGGGACAAAAACTCAGGCATTCACAGAGACCATGCCCATAACAAAGGAGATAGCCAGACACGCGTGATAGGGAACGAGGGACAGTGGCACACCAGAGAATCTGTGTTTGCCTAAAAGAGGCAGCTACTACTCAGCTCATGTTGACACTGTCACATGAGGATAGCTGGGCTCAATTTGTCCAGATCTTGCAATTTTCAGAAGCCAGAAATGGATTCTTTTTGTGTATACTTTCAAGTTTATGAAGGCAAGGCATTTGTTTGGGAGATTAGCTGCGACCCTCAGTTTATAAGTCTTGGTGGGGTCCACTAGCCACCACCAGCAGAAGGCTCAGAGTACACAGGTGAGCCCCAGAACAGAAGGGGAGAGGTGGAACCAGCCAGAGGCCTTGGCAGAAAGTTCACAGCTGCCAGAAGGGGCCTCCATGAAGTTGCTGAGGTTTGAAATCCTGGGTGCTCTGTAGAGCAGATTTTTTTTTTTTTCCTGCTGCACATAACAGCCTCTGCCTGCTCCTAGATGCTGACAACCCAAGAAGTAGAATTTACTTTGAAATGCTAATAGCGGGGAAGAAGTGATATTGATGTGGCTGCTAATTAAGGCCTGGCCTGGTTTAAACTTTGGAGGGCTCTTACCCACCCCAGGCCTTGGTGTGGGCTGGGGAGAATGCTCGTTTATTAAATTGGCAAGAAGAATCAAACAGACTAAGTGGACGGGGAGGGCGGAGGGTGGAATCATAGTGGCGTGGAGACTGGAGTTCTTCACATCTCATTTACACAGACGGCAGAGACACAGGTCTCAGAACATCAGCCCAGAGCCACCGCACTTCCAGGATCCTTGTGTGGGGAGGGGACAGGGTAATGAGCTGGCGACAGGGTTTGGCTTCACTGGAACTGAAAGCAGAGCAAGCAGACCGATTGGAGTGACCAGCAGTGATTTATGGCAGTGCTCTTTTGCACATTTTTTCTGTGGGGTCTGAGTTATGCTTGGAGACCATCCAGAATTAGTAGCAGCCAAGACAGCTGAGACTCACTGCATCTGAAGGCCAGTGTCCTGGTAGGCAGGAAAACAGGGGCTCCAGGTCAGCTCCCCGCCACCCGCTGCTGCACTTCCTCATCTCTGGATCCCTAAAGACAGTGGGTGCCTCCTGCAGGCAGGGCAGATGCGCTTCACTGTGTCCATTTTAAAGATGGGGAAACTGAGGCCTAAGAGGGTCATGCAGGGAATGAGCAAAGCTGAGTTGCAGACTCAGGCAGCCTGACTCCAGGCTCACAATCACAGTCCCTGGACTCCATGCCTCCTTGGGCTCCATCCAGTGCCTGGCAGGAAGGAAATGTTAAGTTCATTCCCTCCCTCATCTGCTTCCTCCGTGCGATGTGTTCAGTCTCTCACCACTTTGCATTAAGTGTTTCCGTATGTTCTCCTATTTCACCCCATAAGGACCCAGTCGATGTCAGGTCAAAGGGGCTTTGAGAGTCAGGCAGACATGGGAGCAATGGAGGTGGTAGTGAGTGGGTGAAACCCTCAACTTTCAGGGCAGAGGATCAATAGATAATTCTAAAACTGGCAAGCCAAGAAATGGAGGTGTCCTCCTGCTGCTCAGAGATGCAAGGCACCCACCAGGAAACTAACAGCCTCTGGGAATGGGACTGGAATGGGTGGGGGGCAGAAGGATCTCATCAGAGGTTTTTCCGTACTGTGTTATTTCCCTCCTCCCTGCATAATGCTAATAAAAACGCCAAACAATTAAACAAGCACAGAACTGGCTCTCCACATGACTGGCGATTTTCTCTCACCAACTTCCTGTCTCTTTCATGTTACTCATTGACATATAAAATCCCTGAAGACAGGAACCGTGTCATCCTGTCCTGGCCCTGTGCCCAGGGATATGCCTGTACAGAGGATATGCCATATATTTTTGCAGAAAGACAAAAATAAGGAGGGGAAGAATACCAGTCCTATAGGTTTGTTGTTGTTGTTAGGTGCCATCAAGTCGGTATCTGATTCATAGCGACCCTCATAGGGTTTTCAATGGCTGACTGTTTCGGGATTGCCTTGGGAGTGGGTTACCACATCCTTCTCCCATTTTGGGGTGCTGGGAATCGAACTTCGGGACCTCAGAGACTGCAGAGCAGCGCTCTACCAACTGAGCTAAATCCCAGTCCACCATCCTATAGGTTTAGGTGTTCAAAATAAGGGACTGGCCTAGATCTGTGCCTTTGAATGCTATTTCATAATGAATGCCATATTCACACACACCCTGAATGATTACTGATCATTCAGCAACTCACCTTTTGAAA
Organism: Pedetes capensis; assembly: GCA_007922755.1. Taxonomy (NCBI): domain Eukaryota; kingdom Metazoa; phylum Chordata; class Mammalia; order Rodentia; family Pedetidae; genus Pedetes; species Pedetes capensis. Next base: position 236,025 of record VMDO01000804.1, on the reverse strand, counting down.
ACTAAATACATTTACAGTCTTCCCTCAGTATCTGCAGAAAAGTGGTTCCAGGACCCTCGTGAGTCCAAAACTCCAGGAGGCTCAAATACCTTATATAAAATGATATAGTATTTGCATGGAACCTACGCACATCTTCCTGCCTACTTTAAATCAGCAGTCCCCAATCTTTTTGGTCACCAGGGACTGGTTTTGTGGAAGACAATTTTTCCACAGACTGGGAATTGGGATATGAGCGTGGAGGCTGTGTTCAGGATGATTCAGCACATTGCATTCATTATATAAATACAGATGAAGCTTCACTTGCTTCCATACCCCTCACATCAGTACTGGTCAGCAGCCTGGGGATTGGGACCCCTGCTTTAAATCACCTTTAAATGATTTCTCATATCTAATACAAGGTAAATACTATGTAAATAATTGTTTATACTGCACTGTTTAGGGAATAATAACAAGAAAAAAATGTGTACATGTTTAGGACAGAGACGATCTAACTACATAATCATAAAATGAGCTATGCTCCTATGGGTACCAGAGAGTGACTGAGGCCCTGTGAGGTGAAAGCTATGACAGGATGGCCCCTCATATCACCTCATCCTCATAATTCAGTATAATGCTCAGCCACAGCAAATCCAACTTTTGCTTTTGTGGAAATTACTAGAATTTTATTTTTCAATTATTTTCAAGCATTTGGTTGAATCTGCGGACTGGGAACATAATGGCTCATCCGTTATGGGAAAACCTGTATCAGTCACCGTGAGTGGAAGGTCACTGTTACTGAGTTCTGGAGGAGGCCAGTGCCTGGCTGAGGCTTGGACTTGAGGCCTGATGCTCTTGGTCAAGACAGATGAGCAAGGGTTCTGTGTGAAAGACCTAATCAGAAGGATCAGAAGGACTTGAAAAGGAATGGCTTTCTCACTGCTAGTTAAGACCTGACAGAGAATGGCATTCTCTTGAGGCTGTGAGGCATGAGCACTGAGCTTTGAGACCCATAGTCCCGGAAGTCCTGCCCAGTTGTGTAGCAGTTGATCTATGTGGAATTGGCTCCCTCAGACGTCCCTGAGAAGGACACAGCCCACCCAGTGCCTGAGCTGTCCATCTGGAATTCTGTGCCTTCCCCCAGGACTTCTGGTCAGGTGGCAGAAAATAGCATCTGTGGCTCGGTGACCAGATAGAGCTGGGATGCACTGTCTCTAAACAGTGGCTGAGTGACGAGTCGCCGGTGCCCAGACTGTGGTCCTTTTGGGTGTGGTTGAACTGCAGTCTTTGCTTTCCTCTCGGAAGGGATCTCTCCATTTTGTGCTCCTCAGGTCCCTTTTCTGTGAATGCTCCCACTGGCTCCCGTAGGCGGGAAGATGATTGGTTATGCATAGCGTGTGCGCTCATGACATTTTCAAACCAGGGACTCCACTCAGCCAACCGCAGCCACTTCCAAAGGAGGTGGGAATTTGGCTTGGGTGGCCTCCTCATCCCCTGCCCCCGATTCCCCACAATTTTCTCTTGAAATTACCTACAGGATATTAATAATCATCCTGACTGTTCCCCCTGTCTTCCTGCTGCGTGGGCCAGAGAGCTTTCTAGATCTCAGCAGCTGGGAAAATGTGAACTCTAAGAGGAAGTGAAGCACAAGGCAGCGAGAGGTGGGGTTTTCAGTGTGTGGGGATTGGGCTACAAGTCATGCTTGGGCAAACATGTTTCTCTTTCCAGGCATATTCTGATTTCCGCTCACCTTGGTCATGCTTTGGGTTGAGTTGTCACTGCTTTCCCATAAACAAAACTATTTCTTTCTTTTCTTTCTTTCTTTCTTTTTTTTTTTTTTTTTTTTTTTGTGGTACTAGAGGTTGAACCCAGGGTCTCGTGCTTGCATGCTCTGGAAGTGTTGGACCACTGAGCTGCACCCTCAGCCCATTTTTTTAACTTTTTGAGACAGGGTCTCACTAAGTTACACAGACTGCCTCTGGTCTCAAACTTGCAATCCTCCCGCCTCTGCCTCCAGAGCAGCTGGGATTATAGCCATGTGCCACCACGCCTAGCAAACAAAACTATTTCATATCAATGTGGACTTTAGTGCAATTGACAAGCAGGGATGGGGCACCTGCTGACATTCAGACAGTCTGGAAGGACCTCGGCAGAGGGAGCTCACCCTAAGGGAAGAGGCGGCTTAGCACAGAGTGTTCTGAGAGTGGAGGGCGATCTGGGCTGTGGTAGGCAGTAGGGACTCGGTGTGACCTAGTGATTGTCCCCCTGCTCCACTCCCAAACCAGGCCAGCCAAGGGTCAGCTTCTCAAAGCTCTCAAGCAGCCTTATCCCCAAGCAGAAGCAGCCCCGAGGCCCCTGAGACATGGTGTGACACACAGGCAGAAATCCATCTCTGTTCCACTCTTCCACCTATGCCAGTGGGGGCCACTGGCATGGGGGATGTTCAGGAGGTTGGAATGGGCTCCTGTGGGCTGTAGGAGGGCAGTGGTGCCCAGGGGAGACTGGACTTGGGGCTTGGTGTCTGCCGTGCCCTGTGGGGCCATCAAGGGGAAAGGTCACGCCAGCTGAGAAAGCTTGGGGCATCACGACCTGATCTTTGCACAGTAGCTCTGGGTGGGCAGGCAGGTCTGTGTGAGGATCCAGTGACCTGGATGTTTAAAGCAGGCACAAGGGAAAAGGGAAAAGCAAGATGAAGGAGCGCTTTGGAGAAAGTGTGTGCGTGCGCGCAGGTCGGGAAGTGGAGCAGGTTGTTCAAGGTCGGGCGCCTGCAGGACAGCCAGGGAGGAGCTCCTCAGAAGGTCTGAGAGAGGCCCAGGAGACAGTGCTTGTCTGCAGGGAGCAGCCAGCTAAGGGGATTTTTTTAAAGCTGGAAGCTGAGGCACAGGGAACAATCAATGTCTCCTGGAAGTTGCCACACACCACAAGCTGGGGGGACGGGGGAAAACAGATCAACCCCAAGGGGTCACTGGCCCACAGGCTCCAGGTTTGAGAGGCAGCTCAGTTACATATCAGAGGCAGTGATTGTCACCTTGTTCTCAGGCCACTACACGCAGTGAGCACCCAGAGAGAGCACAGTTCCCCAGAAATGAGGGCTCCTTAAAAGAGGGACATGCCATTCAGAGGTGGAGGGGCTAGTGGGACAACCAGAATGTTCCTCAGAAACATTAGACTGTGTCTTACATATTTTGGTGTAGTCAGGAGGGACCAATCCCTAGAGAAGGACATTATGTTTGGGACAATGGCAAGTCAGGAAAAAAAAAAAAAAAAAAAAAAAAAAAAGGAAGACCCTCAACTAGATGGGTTGACACAGTGGCTGCAACAATGGGCTTAAACATAAAAAGATTATGTGCCTGGCACAGAGTCAGGTAGCATTTTGTTCTGTTATACATAGGGTTGATATGAGTTGGACCCAACTCAATGGCACCTAACAACAAACAAAAATCTAAGGCTTATAGTGAGCTACCCAAAGGGGTGTGAGATCTCATGAGTTAATGCTTGTTAGACTTTTGAACATTGTTCAGCACACAGCACGTACATTTTCAACAAGTAGACATTCATATCTCCACCTGTGTTTGTGGCTGGAACACATTACTCAACCATGCCCATTACTTTTGCATTTTTCTTAAGGGTCATCCAGACTTAAGGGCTTGAATACCTCCTCGCTGGTGAGCTAACGTAGGTCCTCAAATGAGACATGAATAAGCAGGAGTTGGCCCTCCCACCCACCCCTCAGAAATATCAGAGAGAAAGAAATCAGCATGACTGTGTACCAGCATTTTTCCTTTTCAGTTTCCCCAAACAATACAGAATGCTAACTATTTATACAGCATTTACATTGTATTAGGTATTACAAGTCATCTAGGCACGATTTAAAGGGTAAAATAAGAGATGCATAGATTATATGCCAATAGTAAGGCCATTTTATAAAAGGGACTTGAGTACCCACTGATGTTGGTATCCTGGGGGGTTCCTGGGACCCATCCCTGTGGACACCTAGGATTAACCTCATGGAGTTTACAATCTCATATTATGTTAAGTGTTTGCTTTTTGTAGGCCAATTAAAGCCCTGTTTTAAATGCACTTGGAAAACCTGTGGTCCCACAAATGGTAGACTGCACCATTCAACACTCAGGAATGTCACAGGGCCCCTGCCTGATACTCATAGAAGTTAAGAAGACCCCACTAGGGTTAGCAGAAGTTGGAAAAAAGCCTCTCTTTTCATGACTAGAAGAGGCTCTCTGCCTGGAGCCCGGGAGGATTTAAATATCCTCTGAGGCAAGCTGTTCTTTTGTTCTGCAAAACCACCTAAACAGGTTCATTAGCTACACAAGCAGAGCAAGTGGGTGCCAATTGTTTCAGGGAAAGCTGTGAATTATCTGTTTTCCTGAACACACAGGGTAAGGCCAAGCTCCTCCTAATTCCTTCTCTGGAGACTGGGGGAGAGGGGGCTTGTTAGTTTGTTTTTTGTTTTCCAATCCTAGGGGGTTGAACACAGGGCCTCTGTTTGCTAGGCAAGTGATCTACCACTGACCTGCACCCCCAGCCCCTTTTTAAAATTTTCTTTATTTTGAGTCAGAGTCTTGCTAATTTGCGCAGACCCCCTCTAACCTCGAACTCATGATCCTCTTGTCTCAGCCTCCTGAGACACCATGGCACCTGGCTGAGACTGTTTTGGTGGGATCAGTGAGGGGATATTTCCTTCCTCCTTTTCTGTCTGGGTTTAGATCGGACTTTCTGAAGGCCAGGACGGCTGTGTGCTGCTGACTGAACACTGCCCAGGGAGAGCTGGTGGCTTCAGAAAGGATAGGAAATCCGGCTTGCGATGAAGCTGGTCCAGCGGAAGGGAGCCCAGGGTGGCCTCTGCAGGGCTGCCGTGCAGACGGTCAAAAATACACACACACCCCAAGAGCTAAGTAATCATAACACACAAACGGAGTCTGCTAACAGGTGGAGCCAGAGGAGGGCAGTGGGAAAGCTCAGGAGCAGATGATGCCCAGGAGGGATGCAGCCAGGAAGTTCAAAGAGCTGAAAAGGAGTTTCTCAAGGCACCATGCTAACCGAGGATGGAAAGCTGACCCTGTAGACAGGGCGAATTGATATCTGTCCGCACACAGATCCAGTGGGCAGAAAGGAGCCTTTGGTGACTGTCCCTGAGGTCCAGTGTTCAGGGTCATCCAGAGCTGCGGCCTTTGGTCAGCTCCAGTTGGCTACAACCATTCGCGATGAACCGCCACAACCAGCGTGGATATCGCCAGGTACTGGAGCTCTTCCTTTTCGTGGTTCTGCTGAAGACCAAGGAACCCTGGTTGCAGGCAAGGCTCTGGGGCTCCGTGACCTCATTCTTATGGGTTGCCTTGCACTGGGGTAAAGGGGCCAGGGTCCCCAGTGCATGTAGGTGGGGCTTCTCATTAAGGGAGTTGACAATTCTTTTTTTTTCCCATACTGGGGGTTGAACCCAGGGCCTCACGCTTGTATGCTTTGCAAGTGCTGGACCACTGAGCTGCACCCCCAACCCTTTTTTTTTTTGCTTTTTGAGACAGGCCTCACTATGTTACACAGAGTGCCTCTGGTCTTGAACTTGTGATCCTCCTGCCTCTGCCTCCCGAGCTGCTGGGATGCACATGGTTTGAGCCTAATATCACAGCCGCTGTGTTTCTTCTCATTTTGAGCCATATATCAGCAAAAGGAGGTCCCAGGAGCTTTACTCCATTCCCATCATTAAGGTCGAATCTACTTTGAGGAGGCAACTCTTCCCTAGTCATTTGTTGAATGACTTTCAGCCTGGGGGGCTCATTTGCCAGTGCTTCTCTGCTGTTCATAGGGTTTTCAATGGCTAATCATTTTGGGAGTGGGTTGCCTGGTCTTTCTCCCTAGTCCGTCTTAGTCTGGGAGCTGCTGAAATCTGTCCACCATGGGTGGCCCTGCTGGTATCTGAGATACCAGTGGCATAGCTTTCAGTACCACAGCAACACACAAGCCCCCACACCAGAACAAACTGACAGATGTGGCGGGTGGGGGGGAATGGATATTCTGGGGGGGGGGCATTCAGTCACTTAAAACGATGGAAATCCATCGGAAAGGTCCAAGAGGATTCTCACAATTCATCAAGTAGAAAAAGTGACCACAAAAATGACTATACATATGGAAACTAAAAGAGACCATGACGCCATTCAGCAGGGTGTTAAGGACTGTCATCGCTGTTCAGGGCCTGGGAGATGCTTGCCTTTCTTCTGGGTAAATCCATGTTCTCTGAAGTCGCCATCATGAATGGAAATGGTGGCGTGACCCTGGAGGAGGCAAATGTAACTTCGAGTGCTGTTTTCATGGCGGAGCAGCTTTGTCTCTGAGTGTGGGACTTGACCCTCATCCGGATGTCCCCAAGTGCATCTCCCTGGGGTCTGCCTGTCTGGCCGAAATGCCAGCAAATGAACACAAGCTGCAGCTTTGGGAGATCCGCTCAGGACAAGAAGGGAGGAGAGCCAAGCCCTCCATCTGATCCGCCAGCAGCATCCTTGGAAGCAGGAAAGGGCAGAGCTGCTAGAAACAAGTGATTTGAGGCTCAGGGAGAGAAACCTGAGTGGAGAGACAGTTTGGCGGGCAAGGGTTTGGTGACACAGGCTAGGGGTAACATAAGCTCTCCCTCCACAAGAATCTTTTTTTTTTTTCAGTCCTGGGAAGTTGTACCCAGGTCCTGTGAGGTTTTTGCAAGCACTTAACCACCGAGCCCAATTTTTACTTTTATGTTTTGAGATAGGGTCTCGCTACATTGCCCAGGCTGCCTCTGGCCTTGAACTTGCGATGCTCCTGCCTGTACCTCCCAAGTTTCTGGGATTAAAGGCATGTGCCACTACACCCAGCTCCCTCATAATCTTCAAGCCTCATGCCAAATTATAATTCTGTTCTTCCCTCTGAGAGCTGGACATTTTCTCCGCTTTGTGTAGGGTATGGATAAAAGCATCTTTAGATAATGTGGCTACACCATAAAATTGACAGCAGATCACTGTATGTGGAGCATCCATTACTGACATTGTACAGTTGTCTGAGCTTGGACATTTTGGAGTGGGCAGAAGCTCTGTTCTCATGAAGGGACCACAGAGAAGCTGACAATGGCCAGCCTCATAAATTTCAGGGACGTGACCCGGCCCTGTCCATGCCAAGGCAGCCCCTCGGAGCACCCTGTTTCTGGCCATGGGGGGCTCAGTTCCTTTGTCACTCCAGAGAGCACAGCTGGACTCCCAGTGTGGCAAGGCCAGCTGAGCAGAAGTGCTGGGGCTGTTGTTAGGTGGTGTCCAGTCAGGTCTGAATCATAACGACCCTGTGTACAACAGAACGAAACACTCCTTGACACTATGCCATGCCTGGCACTATGTTAGTGATTCTCTGCTATTCATAGGGTTTTTGATGGTGGATTGTTTGGGGAGTGAGCTACCAAGTCCTTCTCCCATTTTTGCGGTGCTCGAGATCAAACCCAGGGCCTCAGAGAGCACAGAGCAGCACTCTACCAACTGAGCTAAACCGCAGCTGTTGTTAGTGCTTAGAAAGGGAGCTAAGTTTTGCTTTTATGCAGGCTGTGCACACTCTTGATTCAGGTGGACTCTGCTTTCCTAAAATATGGCCTGAAAATTGGGATTTAACAAATCGCTTAAGTAGCCAGTGACTGGTGGCCCGAGTGTTCCTGTGTAGGAGGAACAGAGAAACAGCAAGTTGGCAGGCAGTGCAATGACTCCATCCATGCCTTCAGAAGCAGATGAACATCTCCAGGGCTAATAATTTAGGGACAGCTCCAGTCAAACGCATCAGCTTTGATTCAGAGATTTGAGATGAAATCCTGTCTCCAACACAAACCTGCTGTATGTATTTGAGCAAATGACTTAACTTTTCTGTGCCTCAGTTTCCCCAACTGTGATGGGATGATGCTGATACTCACCTCATAGCATTACTGCATGAATGCAATGAGCTAATTCATGTGAAGCCCTTAAGACAGGGCACAGCGTGAAGCAAGTGCTCAGTTAGACAGTGGCAGCCTGCCTTGGGTTTTACAGTCTGGGGTGACGAGACTTGCTGAGCAAAAGCACCGAAGGCCATCTTGTTTTGGGTGGGCCCGGACAGAGCGTGGGCAGTTCACACCAGTCCCTGCTCTCTAGATGTTCTGTCCCAGCACATTCTGTAGCTGTTCTTGAGGACTAAAAGTGAGAAATTTGCAGAGAACTGGTCTGGTCCAAGGGCCACCTGAAGAACTTTCCTGTGCCAGATGCCATGCCTGCCTGCTGCTAGGGTGGAGGAAATGGTAAATTACCAAAACAAGCTCCTGTGGACTTAGTGTCTGATGAAGGAAACAATCAATAAATTACACAAATAAATATAAAACTACAATCATAGTAAGTACCAAGAGAGGTGTCTTGGACCAAGAGAGTACATAACGCAGGAGCTCTGTTTCATATAAGTCATCCATATTTCCTAGGCTCCTTTTTAATACACTGAGCCTTGGTCCCCAGAGGGATGATAATGTGTTGGAGGTGTTTGTGTGTGTGTGTGTGTGTGTGTGTGTGTGTGTGTGTGTGTGTGTGTGTGTGTGTGTGTTTGCGGTACTGGGGGTTGAACCCAGGGCCTCACGCTTGCATGCTTTACAAGTGCTGGATTACTGAGCTGCACCCCTAGTCCATTTCTTTTTTCTGAGACAGGGTCTCGCTAAGTTATGCAGACTGCCTCTGGTCTTGAATGCCTTTGCAATCCAATGTTGGAGTAATTTATCTATCCATCCATCCATCCATCCATCCATCCATCCATCTATTCATCCATTCATCTACCCATCTACTCATCCAGGCACCTACTGGTCTGTCCATATGTCCATCTATCCAATCATTCTCCCTCCCACTAATCCACCCATCCACTCATCTAACAACATGTCGAAACATTTATGGCACACGTACTATGTGTCAAGTGTTATCCAACACAGTCGCTGTCCCAAGAATCTCAAACTATATAGAAAAAGAAGACAAGTAAGTTGCTAATATACCAGAGAAGGTATACCCACCAACTTGAACTAGATTTTCAAAAAAGTGATGCTTGGTGAAGGAAGCTGAAAATACAGCAGTCACCTTCTAGGTTTTTCTCTCAGGAGGGAAGAACAATGGCAGGTACACATACTGCCTGCTGTAGAGTTGAAATAGGTAAAACTCTTATGCAGGGAAGCGTGGTGACATTCTAACTGCAAATTCCCTTCTACCTAGCCATTCCACATCTAGAAAGTTTACCTGTAGATATACTCAGTCTTGTGTGGGGTAACTCTCATACCATGTTATTCATTTCAGCATTGTTTGCAATAGCAAAAGTTTGAAAATCACCCAAGGAATCATAATGTTGTTGTTAGGTGCCATCAAGTCGGGTCCGATTCACAGTGACCCTCACAGGGTTTCAATGGCTGATTGTTTTGGGATTGTTCCAGGAGTGGACTGCCACATCCTTCTCCTGATTTTGCAGTGCTTGGGATCAAACCTGGATCCTCAGAGAGTTGAGAGCAGCATTCTACCAACTGAGCTAAACCCCAGCCTATAATATGGGAGTGATTAGACAAATGAGGGTATAGTCACCCATCGATATCACATATCTCTTTATTTATGGATATTGGAAGGTTGTGAAGATACAGTGTTAGTTTACAGAAAGATCCAGAACAGTGTGCACACTATTCTTCCATTTGTACAGAAAAGAGAAAATAATGCGCATACCATATCTGCTGTCAGAGGTCCTTGATATTTCCTCAGTCTACCTAAAGATTTTTTAGTATATTTCATAAGTACAAAAGGAGCTTGACACAGCTCTTGGTGGAGAAATACCCCAACCTCTTGCCCCTTGTTAGAGAGAACTGAGAGACGCCATCTGCATGAAGATCCAGGGTGATGGAGCTCATTTGCCACAGCAGGACCCAGCTCATTCACACACACTTTCTTGGATTTCCTACCTTCCCTGTCTCACTTCCTTACTCTCTCACCATGCTTTCTGAGATGACCTCCTACATAAATTTCTTGTTATTGTTGTTAGGTGCCATCAAGTCAGGTCTGACTCATAGCAACTCTGTGTAGAGCAGAATGAAACAGTACCTGACACTGTACCATGAACATATATGCTTGACCCCAACGTGGCAACCACTGTGTGTCTTCTCATTTTGAGTTGTGCCACGTCAACAAAAGGAGGTCCCAGGGGCTTTATTCCATGTCAATCATTAAGGTTGATTCTGCTTTGAGGAGGCAACTCTTCCCCAGTCATTTCTTGAATGCCTTCCAGCCTGGGGGCGCTCATTTTCCAGAACTATATTTGACTGTACTTCTCTGCTGTTCATAGGATTTTCAATGGCTAATTGTTTTGGGAGTGGGCTTCTGGGTCCTTCTCCCTAGTCTGTCTTAGTCTGGAAGCTCAGCTGAAACTTTTCCACCATGGGTGGCCCTGCTGGTATCTGGAATACCGTGGCCCAGCTTTCAGCATCACAGCATCACAGCCACAGGCAAGCTACCACAGCATGACAAGCTGACAGACATGTGGGGGCCTACATAAACTATTTTCACCTAAATATTGACCCCAGGATCTGCTTTAGAGGGACCCAAACTAAGACGGTGCAATTGCTTATACACAGATTGAAAGGAGAGCCACCAGTGGCCTCAGGGGAGGGGACAGAAGTGGCAAGAGGAATTTTCATCCTGGAACCTTTGGTAAATTCCAAATCGTATACTCTGGGAAGTAGTAACCACTGACAAATGATTTTGCAGTTACACCAATTGATAGGTCATACGATTGGGAAATACAGGGGACTTGGGGCCACAGATGGGGCCTCTAGAAAACCCAGAAGCCACCATAAACAACTGTAGATTTCTGCACCTGACTATGAAGGTTCAAATCCTGGCTCCACCATGTATAAGTTTTGGGAAAGGCCAAGTGTCTTGAGCTTTCTGTGCCACCATTTCCTCATCCTACAAATGGGGATAATAATAACGATCTCTAATGCATAGCCCTGTTGTGAAGATTCGACAAATCAAGGTGCATGAAGTCCGAGTATAGCCCACTGACACCACTCGTAGATACATTGTATTGTGCTGTGCAGTTTGGTCCTGGCCAACTCAGGGAAATTTTCATAGGAGATGCTCTTCTCCCAGAAGCCTCCCAAATTTCTTCATTTGTTGTCTGTGCTGCTCCCAGGAGGAGAGAGCAAACTTCCCTTTGGAAAGCTCTGGATGGTTTACACCATCTTCAAATCTGCTTGATGATCAGGCAGAGCCTCACAGAGCCATGGAGGGCAGTAAAAGCCCCAGGAAGCAATCAGCAGCAAGTTGAGGAGAAGCACCCATGTTTAGGCTCCAAATTGTACTGGGTAGCAGTTTTGACAAGGAGCTGAGAGTGTGCAGTGGAGAGAGCAATGCAATTGGCTTTGGTTTATATCTTCTTAGAATTTCTCTGCCTGCTCTGAAATTAACTTCCTTTCACCCTCTTCCTCACTTGAAAAGACCTAAACTCTGATAAGCTCACAGTGTGCTGGACAATGTTCACCATGGCATATAACTACATTTCCAGTTCTTGGCTCTGTCATTTTAAAGTGATGTAATTATTTATTATACATGGTAATATATTTCTTTGTTCTCTGGTGCCTCCTAGACACTAAACCAGAAAAATGCTTTAATAAAATTTTGTATATTGCTTCCTTGAAGCTGGGAAGCTGTATTATTAGAAATTATGGAACAACTGGGGGTTGGGATGTTTTAATGAGTCATTGCCTAATATTTTCTGGTGACACATCTATGATTAGCAAATGTTGTTTGCTCGCTGATTAACTTTGTTTATTTCCTAAGTAGGTTTAAGATTGGCTGTCTTGTGGTTATAGAAATAATTGTTTGATTAATGTGTGGGAATTTATATTTTCATTATGCTTCGGAATAAGTTCTATCCCAATTAGCCACAACGCTCTGTGATGATCTGGGGCACCAGAATTGCAATTTTCACCCATTAAGTAATAAATGTTGTATTGATTGGTGATAATTGGGTGTAGGTGGTAAATACACAATAGCAGAATTTAAATTATGTAGCAACTGGCCCTTTCAACTGGCTTCCAACATAGCAAAGTTCTAGAGATGGGCACCCATGATTTGGATAGAATAGGGCCCCACATACCTGCCAACGCTCCTTTTGAGCAGGAAATATTGTCAGGTTTGGAGAAGAGCTCTGGAAATCAGCCAAGGGGCTGGGATTTGATGTGGAGCTTTTGAGTGTCTCCTGAAGTCTCTCCCTAGGAGCCTCGATTGCCTTACCTTGTCCCTTGCCTGATACTTTTTTAAGTCCCCTCCCAGCCCCTACCCCACTACCTGATGTTGTTGGCTTCAATGTGCTGGCCAGCACCCAAGAATCTTCAAAATACAATTCCTTCTTTGTAGGTTTCTATTTTGTTAGGTTTTCTGGTGTAAGGAACAGACTCACTCATGATATCTCAGGAAAAATAGACAACCATACACATTGTTGTTGTTAGGTGCCGTCAAGTCGGTGTCCAATTCATAGTGACTCCACATAAGGCAGGCGAAACACAATTGTCAGTGCTTCTCTGCTGTTCATAGGGTTTTCAATGGCTGATTGAGTTTTGGGAGTGCGTTGCCGGGTCCATCTCCCAAGCCTACAGCACCTGGTATTCCCAGGTCGTCTCCCATTCAAGGACTAACCAGGCCCGACCCTGCTTAGCTTCTGAGATCTGATGGGATTGGATGCCACAGTGTTACGACAACCATATGTACAACACACAAAAACAGGATTCGTGGAAAGGACATGGGGAGTGGAGGCCAACCCAGGAAGCCTGTGGAGGCGGGGCTCCAGGGCATCCCTACTTGTCTCCCCTTCAGTCTTGTTGCCTTTTTTTTTTTTTAAATCTCTGTCTCTCCACTTCTACCTTTGTCTCCATTTTTCTCCTCTCCCTCTCATTCTCTCTCTCTCTCTTTCTCTCTCTCTCTCTCTCTCTCTCTCTCTCTCTCACGTTTATGCACATTTTTTCAAGTCTCCTATCTCACTAATGGGCTGGGATTTAGCTCAGTTGGTAAAGCGCTGCTCTGCAGTCTCTGAGGTCCTGAGTTCAATTCCCAGCACTGCAAAAATGGGAGAAGAATGTGGCAATCCACTCCCAAGGCAATCCTGAAACAATCAGCCATTGAAAATCCTATGAGGGTCGCTATGAGTCAGACACAACTCGATAGCATCTAACAACAATCTCACTAATAACCAGTCTTCCCACTTCCATTGCTATTTCCTCTCCCTCCCAGCTACAATCTGAACATGGCCTTGGCTCACCGTGGTTCCCACTCAACCCCAAGGTAGCCCCTCACCTTCAGCAACCCTTTCTTCTCATTTTCTGAATTATCTATTCCTTAGGGAATAAAGCCCTTGAGACTATCATGTATTAGTCACTCACCTGCCACCCACGTGTTATTTGCCATGGACTCCTACCAGCTGGGATAAAAATTTACTTGGCAATTAAAAAAATCAATTCCTTGTGAACTTTTAATCAGTACTGTGAGAAACCAGGATTTTCCTGATATGCATTAAAATAAAAGCATAGCAACTTAATTTAAAAAAAGAAAAAAACTCCTATGTGCTCCATGTAAGGTCATCCCCTATACCACCAGTTCTGAGCATTGCACACTTCAGGAAGCACTGGCTTAGCTCATGCTTTGGAAGCTGCCACTCACATTGTTTGCCAGCATCCTCAGGATTGGTTGCCCTGAGATCATGTGCCTATCCTTGTCCAATCAGCTGTGACTGGGGAGGGGCACATGATCACATGATATAAAGCAGAAGCTTCCCTCCCAGAATGGTGGGCTGATTAGGAGGTGACTGGCAGCTAAGTTTTAAGGCTCAGGCACTAGGTACACAATCACTGTTTGTCATCAGAGGGGAAGGTATCAGAAGCCCCTGTTCTCTTGTCTTTTAAAGCCTAAAGGAGAAGAACGTCCTAGGGTCAAAGGGGAGCTCCATTTGAGGCTTTGAGCAGATGCTGCTTCCTTGGGGCCCTTCACAAGCTGTTCCATCCAGGGCTGCATCTCTACGTAGAGCCCAAGGTCAGCCCAGGACTTGGAAATGGATCTCCTCCCCTGCGAATTCCTGAAATTCACGACTGCAGTGAGCAGAGGCCAGCACACTCTGCCAGGGAGACTTTGCTGAGTGGGGAAGAAAAGTGTTTGGGGAGCTGAGAGCACAGAGGCCAGCAGGGATGGCCGGGTGCCTTCTGAGTGCTGAGGACCACACTGCAGCATTGCTGCAGACCCCAGGGGGCTTCCAGGGGATGCAGCGGGATGGCTCTGGCTGCAGAGCTTAGGGTATTTCCCCGCATCTGTAGCTAGGTTGACTCTGCTGTAGCAAAATCTCTGTTGCATTTTATCCCTCCTCCAGGGGTTATAACCAGACTGTTTCCTACCCCTCAGCACAGTTCTAGAAAACCAAAACCAAAAAAACAGCAGCCACCTTCGAGATGGTCCATTCCGGAAAGAAGACCTGTGGCTGGGATCTTGGCCTTTGATAACCCAGAACCTGATGTAGCTCTTGACCCGTGGCTGGTCCTTCGTTGTGATTTGTGAATGGTTGGATGACACAGAACTGTGGCCTCTGTAGTAAATAGCCAGGGAGGGGAGGGGATTCTTTATCTTTAGTAAGGATATGACCAAAATAGGAGTCTGAAATGGGACAGAAAACCACACTGTCTTTTTTTTTTTTTTTTTTTTTTTTTTTTTTGCGGTACTGGGGGTTGAACCCAGGGCCTCCCGCTTGCATGCTCTGCAAGTGCTGGACCACTGAGCTGCACCCCCAGCCCATTTTTTTACTTTTTGAGACAGGGTCTTGCTAAGTTACACAGCCTGCCTCTGGTCTCAAACTTGTGATCCTCCTGCCTCTGCCTCCAAAGCCGCTGGTATGACAGGCATGCGCTGAGTGTTTTTTCTGATGGCATCAATTCTATCGGCTTTCCTGGAAGGAAATCAAGATCATCTCTATTTCTAGCAGAGATTCTCTAGGCAAGTCTCAGCCAAGCAGTGTATCATGGGATGTGATTTTCCAAGAGGGAGAAATGCCTGCTTTCCCCAGTCCTCACATATGGGCTCCCTATTCCCCAAGGAGACCCAGTGTGGAAAGGGATTGGTGGGGTGGGCTCTAGAGTCAGGCTGCCCGGATTTGAACGCTGGCCTTAGCTGGCTGTGCAAGCCTGGCCTATGGGACTTAACCTTTCTGTGCCTCAATTTTCTCCAGCTATGAAGTGGGGATTCTAATAGTAATCATCCTCAGGAACAAAGGAGATGGTTCATGGGACACGTCTAGCACAGGGCTTGGTCCACGTATTTGTTAATGATAAATACCCACTTCTCCCTCTGGGCCTGTCCAAATTTCTGGATTTGCTGTACTCCATCCCTGTAGGGTGGAGAGGTACTGTGGTATGACCCCATCTGGCCATGTCTCGCTTAACTACAGGGATACAGAATTCTGAGAGATGCATCCTCAGGTGAGTTCATCACCGGATCCAGGAGCATGCTTACGTGAACCTGTGCTATAGGTCACTCACTCAACGTGGGCCCTGCGTGCAGTCAGAAAATGAAGGAACTTGAGATGGATGAGGCTATTGCCAGGGTGACACAGATACCATTTTACAGCAACCTTTTCCTTATGAATGGGAGTGCACTCAAAAATAGTGATAAAAAGTACATGATGGCACATACACAAGCCAGCAACATATTTATTGTGAACACTATGTAGTGTACATAATTGTATGAGCAATTACTGGTGATGGAGTAGGTTTGTTCACCCAGTATTGCAGTGAACACACCGAGTGACCATTTTCTTACAGCTTTGGGATGGCTCTGATGTCACTTTTTTTTGTTGTTAGGTGCCGTGAGTCAGTATCCGACTCACAGCGACCCTACGTACAACAGGCGAAACACTATTGTCAGTGCTTCTCTGCTGTTCATAGGGTTTTCAATGGTGGATTTATTTTTGGGAGTGGGTTGCCGGGTCCATCTCCCAAGCCTACAGCAGCTGGTGTTCCCAGGTGGTCTCCCACCCAAGTACTAACCAGGTCAGGCCCTTCTTAGCTTCCCAGATCTGATGGGATCGGATGCCACAGTGGTATGGCTGCAGGTGACAATGTTTGAGCAGATGGACGGCAGTTAGATCGGAATCTCAGGGCTATAACTCTGGAGTCTGAATGGACCCTCAAAGCGTCCGTCAGTCTTGGTTTGTGTGGAAATGATGCCTACTCTTGGCCGTGTGGTTCAGTTATGGAGAGAGAACTCTGAGTCTCCTTGAGCCTGCAGGGCTTCAATTAACTGTTGCTCAAGGCTCTCAGAGCAGCTGAATGCTCACTAGTTACAGAGTTGTGCAGGCGACTATGAGGTTCCACACTGGCCCGGAGTCTCTGAGCCCATGCCAAGGCTCTGTGCAGGCTGCTGGCTCTGGGACGCACCTGCAGGTGTTGTGGTCAGGATTCTAGCAGGAGGCTCCACTCAACAGCCTTCCACAGGGTGCTGGACTACAGTCAGTGCAGGAGTTCCTGGGCTGCCAGGGTAAGGCAGTGCAGGTCTTGTGACCAGCACTGGGTACAGCTACTTTGTGTTCCATCACACATCGAATGAGAAACAAACAAACAAACAAAATGGCTGTTTTCCTATTCACCCTAAATTCATTTTTCTCCCAGCATGACAGTATGTTTAAAAAGAAGAAAAAAGGCTTCTGGCCAGCTGCTCTTCCAGTAAGGAAGAAAAGATATAGGATTTGGGGACAGGAAAACTAGGATGTGGACCTTTAGTTGCTGTCAATAATGACGTGATTTTGTTGTTGTTGTTGTTAGGTGCTGTCGAGTCAGTATCTGACTCTTAGCGACCCTCATAGGGTTTTCAATGGCTATTTCAAGATTGCCTTGGGAGTGGATTGTCAGGCCCTTCTCCCATTTTTGCAGTGCTGGGAATTGAACTCGGTACCAGCCCTAATGCCTCTCTGGTGGGCAATTTTCTTGTTGTTGTTGTTCAGTGCTGTTGAGTTGAATCCAACTCATAGCAACCCGATGTACAACAGAACAAAACATTCCCCAACCCTGTGCCAACCCAGGCACTATCAGTGCTTCTCTGCTGTTCATAGGGTTTTCAATGGCTGATTGTTTTAGGATTGTGGAGTGGGCTGCCTTCTCCTGTTTTTGTGTCCTTCTCCTGTTTTTATGGTGCTGGGGATCGAACCCAAGGCCTCATAACATGCAGAGCAAGCACTTTACCAACTGAGTTAAACCCCAGCCCGGGGCAATTGTCTTAGCTATTAAAAATCATGGGGTTGACTTAGAAAGCCAGGCATGGTGGCACACACCTATAATCCCAACCCTTGGGAGGTTGAGGCAGGAGGATCAAGAATTTGAGGTCAGCCAGGGCTATAAAGCTAGTTCCAGGCCAGCCTAGGCTATATAGTGAGACTCTGTCTCACACATACACAAAAGATGGCGTCGGAATGGGTGGCTGATCTCAAGAGCAGTGCATCCCACAGAAATATTTCACAAGCGACAAACACAAGCCACATGTGCCATCTTAAGTTTGCTCATAGCCACATGAAGAAAAGGAGAAAAGAATCTGGTGGAATTTTTTTTAATATTTCATGTCACCCAATAGATCAAAAGTATTTTAATTTCAACATGTAATTGACGTAAAGCGTGGTCTTTGCGTTCTTCCTTTCCTACCCAGTCTTAAACATCTGGTAGGTAATTTACATTTACAGCCCAGCTCAACTTGGACCCACGTCATTTCAAATGCTCCCCAGCCCTGGTGGCAAGAGCACATCAGACTGGGTGGCCCAGCCCCAGGGTTGCCCAGACATTGACTTTAGATTGTGGATCTCGAAGAAGGAGTATGCTTTTATTGCAGTGAGGAGGTACAGGTTAACACAGGACAAAGCTCCCTGAGAAGGTGGGTTTTAGCTGCATTTGAAGCTCCCTTTCTGCACTGAAAACCCCTTTTAAACTGTATCTTCCAAGCACACGCTGAGTCCTGCAAGAAGGCTGTGGAATCCTTATTCTTCTGGACTTAGAGCTGCATTTAACTACTTCCTGGTGTGCCGCTAACGGGCTGAGAGACTCCCTGAGCAAGTCACTTTATCTTTCCAAAGCTGACTTCTCTTAGGTGTCAAATAGTTATCAGGGTGTCTTTATGAATTAAAGATATATTAAGACATTAAGATAATGTATGTAGAGTGGTTAGCTCAGGGTCTGGCACATATTAAGCATTTGTTGTTGTTGTTAGGTGCCGTCGATCAGTATCCAACTCATAGCGACCCTGCGTACAAGAGGTGAAACACTATTGTCAGGGCTTCTCTGCTATTCATAGGGTTTTTGATGGTGGATTAATTTTTGGGAGTGGGTTGCTGGGTCCATCTCCCAAGCCTACAGCACCTGGTGTTCCCAGGTGGTCTCCCATCCAAGTACTAACCAGGCCCAACCCTGCTTAGCTTCAGAGATCTGACAGGATCGGATGCCACAGGGCTATGGCTACAGGCTCATATTAAGCACTAGGTTATGACAAATAGTATTACTTTTCCATGCAGGTGAAATTAAAATTAGAATCACAGCTGGGTGCCGTGGTGCATGCCTCAAATCCCAGCACCTCAGGAGGGTGAAGCGGGAAGATCGCAAGTTCAAGGCCTGAGGCAGGCTGTGCAATTTTGACTCTGTCTCAAAACAAAAATAAACAACAGGCTAGGGGTGCAGCTCAGTGGTAGAAAAAAAAATCAGAATCACTTACATTGGAGAAAAAAAGTTTATTTTTCTTTTTCTATCCTTGGGAGAAAGTGTTACAGGTTCTAGGCCTTAGAACAAGGATGAAAACTTCATTGTACTCAATCCACACCCCCCATTATGCGTCCTGAAAGACATCACAGATCCACCCCAGCTTCCCTCCAACTGAGCCCTGGGGTGCCCTCAGGAGTCTTCTCAAAACAGAGCCCACTCACTACCCATCCATCTGAGGTGCCAAAAAGATGAGATTTCTGTGCCACCCCTACGTTAGCATCAAATGATAGAAAGCAGATGTCAGAACCTCAGGGGGCAAGATGAAAAAGTAATAGGAAGTGGGCAGGCGGGAGAGACCAAAGCCAGAGCACAAGGTTAGGAGGAGAGGCTTGGCAGGAGGCTGGGGTTTTCTTTCGTCTGGGTTGCCATAATTGAACCTACCCTGGGCTCGCTGGTGCCGGGGTACCAGAGTCTCCCTGGAGTGCCTTCAGGGCCAGGCCTCTGGGCTGGAGTGGACACCTGGCTGTTCCATCCTGGGACTGGGTTCATCTAGAATTCCAAGGGGCTGGTTTATCTCACACCAAGCTGCCAGTTCCTCCGTGGCTGGTGACAAATGGTGGGTCATTTCCCCCACCAGCCTGTTTCCCTATCATGGCTCCCCCTGCGCCCCGGATCACGGAGGGCCTCGGGTGGGAGAGACGCAGAGACGTGGAGCCGGCCCATCCATCTCCTGCCGACAGAGGGAAAATCTTGCACCAGGCTTGTGTCCTAAGACAGAGAACAAGGGCCGAGTTGACGTCCAGTTCCCTCTCAGTTGATGCTGCAGGACCAGGAGTAGCCCTAGAGACAAATGCAAAGGACACAGGACCATCTGTTTTCTGGTCATTTCTTCATTCAGTCAACAAATGTTTTCAAGGGCCCAGGGCAGTTTCTTGGTACTAGGAGAGAAACGTTTATAAGTTGAATCGGGCTTGGTTTCTGCTCTCAGAGTTTATGAGACATAGAGAGGCTACCGTAGGTCCATCAATAACTAGAATACCTGACAAATGTGACCAGAACTAAGGGAGGTCACTTCACTCTTGGTGTCTGTGGTTGGAAATCTTCAAAGGCTTCCTGAGACCCTTGATTACAGCTCAATGTCCTGACCTTGGCTCACAAAGCCCAGTTAGGTCCCATCTACCTCTTGGACTTCACCTTGACCTATTGCCCTTTCTGTCCACTCTTCTCCAGCTACAATGGCCAAATGCTCTCCAGATGTACCTCAGGGCCTTTGCACGACGATTCCCTCTGCCTGAAATACTCTTCCCTAACTTCCTCTTGGGTGACTCCTAATTTACATACAGGTAGACACCCCAGATCTCTCCCTTAAGCAGCCCTTGCTGACCCCACCCCCCCACTGACAGTACCACTCTTCAGGCTTTATCACATTGCCCTGTATCAATTCTCCTTAAAGCACTTCTTCCTGGCTGGTATTTCTTGGAGTTTGTAGCTTTCACTTTGTTTACTACCTGTCTCCCCTTCAGAACAAAAGCACCAGGAACACAGTGGCTTTTCTTTTTCGTTCTTGACTTGGCCTAGATCTTGGCATGCTGCCTACAATCTAGTAGGCAGTCAATAAACATGCTTATTTAATGAATAAATAAGCTAGTAATGGGCACTTTAGAGCACCTCTGTGGCACTGTGAAGATGAAGAACCAGGAACATGAATGGTCACTGTCTCCATGATTCCCTTAAAGAGAGATGGTAGGATTGTCCCCACTCCCCGCTGAGGAGCTCTAAGCTCTGGTGAGGTGGCCCCCTGCTTGGGCATCCAGCTGGTAAATGGTGGAGGCCAGATTGAAACTAATGATCGTGGGACTTGGCACCAGAGCTCTCCACCCCTCCTCGCTACTTCGTCTTCATGCACCCATGTTGTCCATGTTGGTCCTTGATCTTTGCAAGTCATGTGCTCAGGAAGCTGCTCCCTCCCTATGGTCTTATCTCTCTGAAGATCTGCCTCAGGTACTGAGTCCTGGTTATCAGGTGTGAATTGAAACTCTCAAAGCCTTGCTTTTCCCCTCTGTAAAGTGCTGTTGTTGTTGTTGTTGTTGTTGCTGTTGTTGTTAGATGCCATTGAGTCGGTGTCCGACTCTTAGCAAAGCTATATACAACAGGTGAAATGCTATTGTCGGGCTTCTCTGCTATTCATAGGATTTTCAATGACTGATTGTTCTTTTGGGTTGCCGAGTCCTTCTCCCAAGTTCCCAGGTGGTCTCCTATCCAAGTACTAGCCAGGCCCAACCCTGCTTAGCTTCTGAGATCTGAGGAGATCGGATACCACAGTGGTGCAGCTGCAGGCTCTATAAGGTGAGAGGGTTGGATACAGTGGGGAGCTGTGCATGGGGACTGTCCACCTAGACAGCTGTCTCAGCTGCCTTCCCTATAACTTGCAAAAAACTCACTGGACGCATTGCCTTCTGGGTCCAACCACCTCTCACCTGCCACCCGCCTTCTGCTTCCATTTTGCATCAGCACACGTGAGCATAAGAACAATAACACCAAACATTGCTTAAGTTGATGATGCTTTCTTATTGACTTGATGTCTCTTCATTCTCCTAAGAAGATGGACAGTGATTTGAATATCATTTTTGTTTCTTATCATGAGTCAATTATTCAAATATATTTGAATCTGTAGGGAGTGGATCAAGATGGAGAAGTTTCATTGATTTCCTTCCCTTTCCACCCAAATTCCATAAAAAAATTTTTTGAAGTTCAGTCTATCTACAATTTGAGATGGGGGCTCTTGTTTATGGACTAAACATTTTGTGTGTGTGTGGTACTGGGGGTTGAATCCAGGGCCTTACGCTTGCATGCTTTGCCAGTGCTGTACCACTGAGCTGCACCCCAGTCCATTTTTCCACTTTTTGAGACAGGATCTTGCTAATTACACAGACTGCCCCTGGTCTTGAACTTGTGATCCTCCTGCCTCCGCTCCCCAGTTGCTAGGATTGCAGGCGTGCGACACAGTGCCTGGCTCATGGACTAAACCTTTCAAAGGGCTTCGGCAAGATTTAACACAGATGCTGTCTGATCTGTGCAGAACGAATTCAGGAGGAAGCCACAGCACCGAACCCAGCTCCAAGTTCAAAGCAGACTGGGGAAGGAATGGAAGTGGGCTCTGGCCTGAGGGTGGAGGGACATCTGTGGGCTCTGTTCTGCCCCAAGAAGCCAGTCTGGTCCTTCAACCCTGCACTTAGGTCGAGTAGAACTGCAGGCAGTAAGACACAAGTTCAGGCTGGGCCCAGGTGGCTCCTGAGGACAGGAACTCCCACGTCAGACAAATGGCTGACACCCGCACCCTCCCTGCACCCACACTCTCTGCAGAGGCAGCGCAGGAAATAGCAACGACTCGCAGCCAGGCAAACTGCACCTCACATCTAGTGACAAGCATAAGCCAGACTCTCCAAGTAACCCCCTCGGGGTCTGAAAATACAAAAGCAGAAACTTTTTCAGCATTGACATGATGCCCCAAGTAGAATGTCCCATGCTTGATTGGATGTCACAGGTCACAATCAAAATGCACAAAATTCTTATAGCAATATTGCATAAAATTACCTTCAACAACAACAAATGTACAGAAGATATATATTAAACCTAAATGATACTGTGTTTAGACTTGAGCCTCGCACCCAAGATATCTCATGATATATGTGCAAATATTTTAAAATCTAGAAAAAAAATCTGAAATCTGAAATGCTCCCACTTCCAAGCATCTTGAATAAGGGATATCCAAGTCATGTTTGAAAAAAGAAACTGCCCCTGAAATAGAAAAATAAATGTGCAGGGCATGCTCAGCTAAGCAGAGATCATAGGGCACACAGATAAACTAAACATGATTAATCTACGTAGAAAGGGAAGAGAGGATGTTGTATGTGTAAAACAAGAACAAAGGATTATGAGATAGATATGGAGAAATTAAAAATGTTATAAAAGCATGTATTCTTCTTATTACTAAATAATATGTGCCAACTGTGGAAAATATAGACTAGCCCAGAGAAAGCTAACACAATCTATGATCACAGCATTGAGAAGAAACTTTTAGTGCCTTTCTTTTCAGTCTACATATACCTATATATATACATAAATATATATGAATACACTCATGCATACATTATTTTCCAAGTAATTTTTATACAAAAGATATCACACTGTTGGTAACTCTCAAACCTAGTACTGTACTCTGAACATCTTCCCATGTCATTAGCCATTTGTCTACCTATGATTGTTAACATATATGTAATCTCCCCCACATATCTGTGAACTCATCATGCTGTGGGGGCTTATGTGTTGCTATGATGTTGAAAGCTATGCCACCAGTATTTCAGAGACCAGCAGGGCCACCCTTGGTGGACAGGATTCAGTTGAGTTTCCAGACTAAGACAGACTAGGGAGAAGGACCCAGCAGCCCACTCCCAAAACAATTAGCCATTTAAAACTTTATGAATAGCAGAGAAGCACTGTCAAACACAGTTCTAGAAAATAAGCACCTTTAGGCTAGAAGACATTCAAGAAATGACTGGGGAAGAATTGCCTCCTCAAAGTAGAGTTGATCTTAATGACCGGCATGGAGTAAAGCCCCTGGGACCTCCTTTTGTTGATGTGGTATGACTTAAAATGGGAGGAAACTGGTATGACTCAAAATGGGAAGAAACACAGTGGCTGCAACATTGGGCTCAAACATAAAAAGATTGTGTGCATGGCATGGTGTCAGGGAGTGTTTTGTTCTATTGTACATAGGGTTGTTATGAGTCAGATCCAATTCAACAACACCTAACAACAAAAACAATGCATAATTACACTCCATGGATGCACCCTCTATTGCACCAATCCTTTATCTTTAGAAATTTAGGTAGCTTCCAATTCTGCGCAGTCTTGAATATACAATGTTGGGAGGAGCATTCTTGAATGTGGTTCTTTGACATAATACTCCTAACAGCCCATTTTAAAAGTGTGACACCATCACTGTAATTGTGACAGCTAGCACTTATTGAGCAAGTTGTATATAGGTCAGTGACTCCAAATTAGTTTTTCTGTCTCCAGATTCCATGTCTCTGCTTTTGCTCGGTAGAGCTGCTCTTCGCTACTACTTGGAATATGGATTGCTGGCTCTTCCACTTTCTAGCTGTGTTACCTTAGGCAACTCATGATAGCTCTGTGAGCCTCAGTTTTATCGTCTATGAATTGGGAATAATACTACTATCCAACTCACAGGCTTATTGTAAGGGTTAAATGAGATAGCAAGAGGAAAGTGTACAGTGTTGGCACATGCAAAGACTCCATAAATATTCACTATTCTTATTCATCTATCCATGGAGCCCCATGGGGCTCCTTAGCCCAATATTGGAATCCCACACCCCACTGGTGTTAAGTGCGATGGAGACATAACCACTCCAAGAGTCCTTCAGGGATGCAACTCAGAACTCAACTTCATTCCTGTGCACCACGCTTACAAGCATTTTAGGTCAGCCAATCAGAATCTGTGACATTTCCATGACATTTTGGGTTAGCCAATCAGCATCATATGACTCAGCAAAAAACTTGAGGAGGGACATGCCCCCAACTGCAGTGGGCAGGAGCCATCTTGCCCCGACTTCATGGACACAAGCCTGGTGTGACACAGCGGGTCATAAAAGAGTCCCAGGTGTGCCTCAAGACTTGAGGTGGGCTAGACACTCCTCCACCCAAGCAGGCTCAGGACTGTTTCCTCCCTTCCTTTCTTGGCCCCATATTCCCTTCTAGATTTATCCCTACAGAGCCCATCAGGAATTATCCACATGGTGGGCACTGCTCAGTCAATCTGTTTCCATACCCCCTTGTTAACCATCTTGTAACTGAGATTTTTCTCTTTTGTTCTTCAAATGCACCTAATCCAAGGAGGGAATTGGGGGAGGTGAGGGGAAGAAAGGTCCCTGGATTCCCTCCAGCCTCCTGCTGCTGCAAAAACCCAGCAGGGATCTGCTTCTGGGGGGGGGGTGCTATCTTCCCATCTGGTTGTAATCACCTGCCTGCCACCCAAAGCTGAGTACCTCACAAATTAGGGAAATCAGAGGCAGCCACTTCAGACAGCACACAGGCAGCAGGGTGCCAAGTGGCAGGAGAACCACTTGCCAAACCTAAAATTAACAGGCTTCTTGGGTTGAAGGTTTTAATTAAAAAATCCTAGAGAATTATTTCTTTAATTCAGATACTTCTTCTTAGTAATCACTTTCCCCAGTGCTGCCTTGAGATTTTATCTACAGCCTGGTTAATGGATGGTCTCAGCAGCCTGAGATACACAGGACCAGTGGTGGAATCTCGGGATGCAAGTGGGACTCATTGGGTGCTCTTTGGGGTTTCAGCCAGGGCTCCCACACCTCTCATGCAGTGCATCTCCTGTGGGCCATTGCATCCTCAGCCATGGCTCTGGATACCAGTCATTCACTCTTGGTTCCTCCATTGCCTTCATAGCCTAGAGCACCCCATAGTCCCTAAACACATATCCAAACTGCCCACTGGGGACCACCGTAGACAGCAGTGGATCTAAACTCATCTCCTTCCCCCTCTTAGTTTAACAGTGCTGGACCTGCATCCTGGAGCCAGGATACAGGGACACCGTGCATCCTTACCATTTCAAAGCACATCAGATAGAGGTTCACCCCCAACTCCTGTTTTATGACCTGAGGATATCTCTCGGTAGCTCAGAGGTGCTGGAGAGTTAGCACTCCCCATTCAGAAGCAGCCCTGAGCTGGTAGGATTTAGGGCATAAGTATGCCAGCATCCTTGTTGCTCAGGTGGAATTACCCTAATCCCTCCCGAGCTTCCTGACAGGATCCAGCTCTACTTGCCCACAGTAGTAGCTGAGCACATAACATGGCCTTTATTTACTGCCTTGCTCTTCCTCTCTCAATTCCTTACTCTTCCATCCTTATCTCCTGTTATGGTTTGAATATGAGATGTCTCCTGTAGGCTAGTATGTTAGAATGATAGGTCCCCAGCTGGTGGCCCTATTTTTGGAGGTTGTGAAAACATTAGTAGGTGAAAACCAGCTAGGAAGTAGGTCACTGGGGCAGGTCCTTGGAGGGTATATTACTCTTGGCTGCTTCCTGTCACACTCTCTGCTTCCTAACCTGCCATGATGTGAACTGAATCCTTTGTAACTGTGAATCAAAATAAATCATTCTTCCCGTAAGTTGTTTCAGCCAGGGTTTTTTTTGTCGCAGTGACAAGAAAAGTAATTAATACAC
This sequence comes from Pedetes capensis, assembly GCA_007922755.1. NCBI lineage: Eukaryota > Metazoa > Chordata > Mammalia > Rodentia > Pedetidae > Pedetes > Pedetes capensis. Next base: position 210,023 of record VMDO01000804.1, on the reverse strand, counting down.
CTCTTAAATTAAATTCTCCTCTTAAATCCTTATCTGAGGATTTAAGACTGACTGGAGAAATTGGGGAAGAGTTACCTCCTCAAAGAAGAGTCAACCTTAATAATGGGAATGGAGTAAAGCCCCTGGGACCTCCATTTGCAGATGTGGCATGACTCAAAATGAGAAGAAACAGTGGCTGCAACAATGCGCTCAAACATAAAAGATCATGTGCATGGCACAGTGTTGGGTATTATTTAGTTCTGTTGTACATAGAGTAGCTATGAGTTGGACCCAACTTGATGGCACTTAAACAAAACAACAATGACTGAAGACTGAATTAAGTATCACCTCTCTCCTTTGCAGCCACCATGTTCATCTGTCTTCAATGACTGGCTCCCTCATTATCTCTTCAATTTGATCTCTTGTCTTCCTCCTTGATGCTACTGCCTTAATACAAGCCACCAGCATCTCTACTCCGGACCACTGTCCAGATTTTCAACCTACCTCTCAGCCTCCTGTCTTCCCCAGAAATTCATCAGATGCATGAAGGTGATCTTCACATAATGAGACCCAGGCTTGCTATGCTTCTGCATAATCCTCCCAATGGCTCCTCATGGCTTCCAGGAAACAGATCAGACTCTCTAATATGACTCAAGATCCTCTATGCAAGGGCTTCCTTGTGGTGTTCCCTGTGTCTGGATTCTCCAACCTCCCTTGGCCAGCCTCAGTCACTACCCCATGTGGAAGCTGTGATGGTTAATCTTGGTTGTCAACTTGGCTGGATTGAGTGACACCTGGAAAATCCGTAAGGTACACCCCTGAGCATGTCTGTGAAGGTGTTCCAGATGATTGGTGTGTGAGTCAGCAAATTGAGCAGGGAAGAACCTCCTGGAACATGGATAGCACCATCTAATAGGCCAGAAACCTGGATGAAAAGAGAGGAAGCATTAGGAAGCTCCTGCTTACGCATGCTGGAGTCTTCTTGAGCAAGTGTGGGTTTTGCTGCTGTTGTCGCCCTTGGGAGTTTCCAGACCTCCAGCCTCAGACTATGCTGCACCATTGGTCTCTCTTGTTCTAAGGCTTCTGGCTTCTTGGACTGAGCAGCTACCAGGATCTCTGACTGTCCAGTGTGCAGACAGCTATTGTTGGACTATCCAGCTTCCATCTGTGTAAGCCAATCTAATAACTCCCCTTTTATAATCATATATATGTTCTATTGGTTATATTCCTGTGGAGAGCCCGGACTGATAGCCTTCTCTGATCTTTCCTCCACCCAAATTGAATTAGGTGACTGCATTAGTTGGCTCAGGCTATTGAAACAGCAGCATTCAGTGGCTTAAATGACAGATTCAAATTCAGTGGCTTAAACAACAGAAAGTTATTTTCTCATTGTTCCAGAAGTTCAAGGTCCAGGCATTTGCAGATTTGTTTTCTTCTGAGGTTCTATCCTTGGCTGGCAGATGGCACCTCCTCAATCAGTCATCACATGGTCATTCTTCCATCTGTCTGTCCTCTGTGTCCTGAGCTTCTCTTCTCATGAGGACACCAGTTGTATCACATCAGGGTCTGCTCCCTAGGACCTTATTTCACCTTAATCGTCTCTTTAAAGACATTATTTTGAAATCCATCCACATTCTGAGGTACCAACTGTTGAGTCCAACATGTGAATGTGGGAAATGGGGGACACCATTTAGCCCGTGGCAGTCACCTTTCTCTTTGTTCTTGCAGCCACCACTACACACCTGCCTCTATCTCACCCCTGTTAGAATTTTCCAGATACTTCTCTCTCCCTAGCAAGACTCCCTCTGTGAGGGCAAAGACTGTCCGCTGCTGCACCCCCACGCTGCCTGCAATACTGCTTAGCATACAATATGAACTCAGAAAATATTTGTAAAGCTCACGGATCTCTTTGCCATCCTGTTGTTGTTGTTAAGTGTGGTCAAGTTTGGTCTGATTCATGGTGACCTATGCATAACAGATGAAACCCTACTTGACACTGTGCCAAGCACATGATCTTTTTTTTATGTTGAAGCCCATTGTTGTAGCCACTGTATCAACCCATCTTAGTCATCCTTGAAATTAAGTGAAGTGAAAAGAAAAGGAAGATCTTTATACAAGGGCACCTCGGCATCCAACAATCCATTGGGGAAGGCTAGTCAAGTGCTGATAGTTTGAACACAGAGCACTTTTCTCCCTTAAGAACTACTGTGAATGTATTTACTGGTTCCAGCTCCATACTGAATGGCTAATTCAGACCTGTACGTGGCCCTCACATATTTAGCAATACCTAAATTCTTAAATTTAATTGTTCTTGTTTTCTTCTTTCCTTCGCTTTCAGCGCTAAGAAGTTTCTTGGGTGCCATGATGACTGTGGTATAGGCATGCATACATATGGGTTTTAAAAAAAACCCACAAGATCAGGAACACAGCACCAAAACAGGTCTTTATTTTTTGACGTCGTCATCCAAAGTGACCCTTTCCCCTGTGTTTTGCCGGGAAGCACCACGGGGAAGCATGGCATCTCACACAGGTTTTAGCATGGGGGTCAAGGGCCAAGCAAGTGGTCAGGCACTAAGCCAGACTTCTCTCAAAACTGTTGGTTGAGAACTGAAATGTTCAGGCGTGGAGTGGTTCACACACTCAGGTCCCACTGTATTCAGTTTGAGGCTGGCATGAGGCTGCCAGGCAGAGGTGGGATGGGGCTTTAGGGCCATCCCACCATGCCCAGTTTCTCCTGGGGGACATTGTCTCATGAATCCTCTCTCCTTTAGCTGGTTGCCCTGAACTCCTCCTTCTGCCATCTCACACAGCCAGACCCCAGGGCTTCACTACACTGCTGCTATGAAATGACAAGCGATCAGTCTTGGACCATAACCATCACCGACAGATAAATACGAACCCCTCTCTTGGCATTTGTTAAAAAAAGGAATGGTTAATATTGCCTAGGGTGGGTCGCCTGCTTTAAGGCTGTGAGTGGCTGCAGACATACCTGTATTGTGTCCTGTTCAACTTTGGCAAATCGAGTGATACTTTCTTAATGATTTATTGTGAGCATTTCAGAGCTGACTTCTCCTTTTTTCCCTCATTGAGCCTCTTGCCAGCTGCCATCACCCTTTAATTACAAGTCTCCACTTTTCCCAGCCTCTCTGACATGTAGATAATAACGATCTGTAAACAAATGTGTACGGGCATGGTATGGGGGGCAACACTTGAAAAGAACACTGCATGGCAGGAGGGAGGCAGACAGCAAGGCAGTGAAGTCATCCCAACCTCAGAATCATGCTTCTGCCATTGCCATCTGTTAGAACTTTCTATATTGATGGAAAGTTTCTATATCTGTGTGACAACCCCCATGTCCAATATGGTGGCCACTAGCCACACATGGGGCTGGGATCTAGGTCAGTTGGTAGAGCACCACTCTGCAGTCTCTGATGTCCCAGATTTGATTCCCAGCACCACAAAAATGGGAGAAGGATGTGGCAATCCACTCCCAAGGCAATCCCCAAACAGTCAGCCATTGAAAACCCTATGAGGGTCGCTATGAGTCAGACACGACTCAACAGCACCTAACAACAACAACAACAATAAGCCACACATAGCTATTGAGCACTTGAAATGAGTTAATATGCTCAAAGAACTGGAGTTTTTTTTTAATTTTCATTTTAATTGATTCAAATTTAAATAGCTATGTCTGTGGCTAGTGATTACTGTCCTGGAGTGTGCAATTTAGAGGTCAGTCATGTCCTCTCAGTCAACTCTCTCAGACTCTACTGCCTCTCTTGTAAAATGGGAATAATAACCTCTGTTGCATTAAAACTATACTAGCTGATAAAATAAACAGGGTCCACAGCACAGTGGTGACAGAGGTCAGAAATTTACTTCTTCCCTATATAAAAGTCTAGGGCATCATGCCTCCAAAGGATTCCGGCTGATGAGTGCTGCTATCCTCCATACATAGTCATTCCAGTTATTCCCGTCTAGTCAGCAGGAAGGCGGTATAGGAGAATTCCAAGAACCTGAATTTTCTCTTAAGAAATAGAGGCAGAAATTGCAACATCATTCCCATTCTTCTAATTCTTTGCAGGAACTCACTCATATTATCACACATAGCCACAAGAGATTCTAAGAAATGGAATTCCTAGCAAGACAGCTCTGTTGCAGCTGAAACTTTCTTGCTGTAGAATAAGGAAAGAATATATTTTGGAGGTCAGATAACTGCTATCTAGCACCCTTACTTTGGAGGGCTTTTTAAGGGTTAAATCATATTCTGCATATAAGAAAATATTGGTGCATCAGTCAGCTATCGATGTGAAAGAGAACAACCCTGATATTTATTGTCTTAGAACACGAATGCTACAGATTAGTGATTTGATCTGGGTTCTCTTCAATAGTTCTAGTCTCCGCTGATCTCAGCTCAGTTTCTACCAGTTGCTGGCTTGATTGGTCACTGACTGATCTAGAACAGCCATCGCTGTATCACTGTTCCTCTGCTCCATGCAATTTCTTACCTTCCAGCTGGTTGGTGACAAGGTTCCAAGACAGTAAGGGAATCTACACAAAGGCTGTGGTTTGGATCTGGAGTATCCCATAGAAGCCCGTGGGTTAAAGGATTTGTCTTCGATTTGGTACTATTGGGAGGTGGTAGAACCTTTAAAAGTTTGGGCCTGGTAGAAGGAAGTTAGGTTATTGAGGCTACGCCCTTGAAAAAGATAGTGAGACCCTGGTCCCTTCCTGTCTTTCATTTCCTCCCTGACTATCATGAAGTGGCCTGTAGCCAGAGCACTGTGACGTCCAATCCCGTCTGATCTTGGAAGCTAAGGAGGGTTGGGCCTGGTTAGTCCTTGGATGGGAGACCACCTGGGAACACCAGGTGCTGTAGGCTTGGGAGAAGGACCCGGCAACCCACTCCCAAAAAACAGGCATTGAAAACTCTATGAATAGCAGAGAAGCCCTGACAATACTGTTTCACCTGTACATAGGGTTGCTATGAGTCAAACACTGAATCAATGGCACCTAATAACAACAACAGCCATGAGGTGAAGAGTTTCTCTACTACCCACTCCCACCGTGACCTGATACCTCATCACAGTCTCCTAAGCAATGTGCCAACTGACCTTAAACTGAAACCTCCAAATCTGTGAGCCAAAGCAAACCTTTCCTCCCTATAAGTTGATCTATCTCAAGTATTTTGTTTTAGTAATGCAAAGCTAACTAATACAGATTGGAACTGGCACCCAATCACTTCTGTCACATCCTATTGGCCAGAACAAATCATAAATCCAATCAAGATTCATGGACAGGAATGTAGAACCTACCCCTTAACAGAAAAAGATGCTAAGCCACATTGCAAAGGGGCAAAGATGTAGAGAGAGGAATAATTAGAGCCCTTTCTGCAAACAGTTTAATATAACTTGGTACACTCAATAAATGATGCCTACTATTCTATTGGCCCGCAACCATACCACTGTGTTGTCTGATCCTATCACATCATGTAAGCAGGGATGGGCCTGGTTAGTACTTGGATGGGAGACCACCTGGGAACACCAGGTGCTATAGGCTTGGGAGAAGGACCTGGCAACCCACTCCCAAAAACCAATCCATCATTGAAAACCCTATGAATAGCAGAGAAGCACTGATAATACTGTTTCACCTGTTGTATGTAGGATCGCTATGAGTTAGACATTGACTTGACTGCTCCTAATAACAACAACCACCACCACAACAACAATATTCTGTTATTAATCCATAGGGGAAAATGTACTTTTTTATATTGCCCACTCATTTATTCATTCAAAACCTTATTTGCTATGTGTCAGGATTTATGCTAAAGACAGTAAATGGGTTTCAGAGTGATGGGCATGGGATTCTACAGAGAAAAACTCAAGTGAGTATTTCTGTATCATAAAAGGGAACAAGCAAACTTCGGCCCTTGACTGAAGCCTGATGTCTTCTTGTCATTTCAAGGGTGCAGCCAATGAAAAGGCATCATGTTAACTATGACCCCTGTTATCAAGACTATGGGGTGGCTGCCTCCATGGGCCTGTGTGAATTCCCAGAGAGGTTTGCCATTGGTTTGTGGCCTTGTCTACGTAGTGGAGGCAGAGGAAGCGCATGAGGATGGGCTCGGGAAGATCCAGTGTGAGCTGACAGAAGCCTCTGGGGAGAGGCCATGAACAGCCCACTGATTCAGAGAGCTACGAAAGGACGCTTTTTCGCTGCGGCATAAAATGACTTGTCGTGCCTGCGAGATGAATCCGCAGCATCCAGGGTGATGAGTGGAAATGATTCCTAGAGTGCTGGCAGATAGCGCAGGCCCCATCGTGCAGTCAGACCTGGTGGCTGTGAGATACGTCTTGTGCCAATGGCATCCATCTCTGCCTCTCCCCAGGTCCCCACAGCCTGGTTTCTTTGTCATATGACCACAACTGGTGTTCTCGGCTTAGAATCTTATAAGGGACATGTGCTCTGGGCCTGACAGCTCCCCAGGAAAGGAAAATCCAAATAGAAGCCAAAATGACCAAGACAGGGAGCCCTGGAAAGATAAGCATGCAGGGCCTTAGCCACGCCCGGCCCCTCTGCTCCCTTGCTTTGGATTGATTTGGACATGAAAGTGATTTATCAAAGGAGCCCACAGGGACCATCCATATCAGAAAAAAAAATCAATACTTGGGAGATTTCCCTCTAACATTTTATTATGAAGTTGCAAACCTATAGCAAATTGAAAGGATTTTATCCATCACTAGATTCTGCTAACTCCATTTAATTTTTCTTGCCTTATAACACATCTATCATTAGACAATCACCCTCCTCATTTTTCTTCATCTTCTTTTTTTTTTTTTTGCGGTACTGGGGGTTGAACCCAGGACCTCGTGCCTGCATGCTCTGCAAGTTCTGGACCACTGAGCTGCACTCCCAGCCCATTTTTTTATTTTTTGAGACAGGGTCTCACTATGTTACACAGACTGCCTCTGGTCTCAAACTTGCAATCCTCCTGCCTCCACTGCCCAAGCCGCTGGGATTACAGGTGTGCACCAGCGTGCCCGGCTTCATCTTCTTTTAATACATTTCAAAGTCAGTTTGGGAGGGGCTTTTTAAGACAGCTGATGATAGAAGCCAGCATCCAGACCCCTGAATCATTAGACAAGTGATCTGTGTTTTAAATAAGTACCTGCCGCATTTTCCAAGTGAGAAAACTGTGGCTCAGAGAGAGCTGACAGAACCTCCCCAAGACCATATATCAGTCAGGTCCAAAAGCTAGGATTTGACCTCAGGGCCTGTTGTTCCCTGAGCAGTGCCCTGCTATAAGCCCCCTGCTGTGAATTGCTTTCACCTCTCCCGACCTCAGGACACCCCAGCTGGGTCTCTAAATTCCCTCAGTTCTTCTGCTCAGAGAGAGGGACTTTGGACAGATCTAGGCTGCAAGCTGTGGTTTGGGCAGATCCCTGTCTTCCTGGCCTGACAGCTCCTGAGGGTAGGGTTTGTGTCTGAGTCTTTGCTTATAACCTCTTGGACAGGGAGTAACTGGACCTCTCAAAATCTGTAAAACAGGGACGGCCGCGCTCTCTGACTCATGGGCTGAATGAGCTCCTTCCTGGATATGCGTAAGTGCTAAAAAGAAGGGGCAATCCTATAGTGTTTGTTAATAAAGTAGCTTTCCTTAGGCAGACATGAAAATGTGATTTAAATTTTTCCCTATGACTAAACTCAGGTTTATTCTGAGCATCTGTTTTATACTAGATCCCTCAGAAACAGACCCTGAGATGTGAATCCATGTAAACATGAATTATAATGGAGTTGTTGTTGTTAGGTGTCGTCAAGTCAGTGTCCGACTCATAGCGACCCTATGTACAACAGACAAAACACTATTGTCAATGCTTCTCTGCTATTCATAGGGTTTTCAATGGCAGATTGATTTTTGGGAGTGAGTTGCCGGGTCCTTCTCCCAAACCTGCAGTATCTGGTGTTCCCAGGCAGTCTCCCATCCAAGTACTAACCAGGCCCTACCCTGCTTAGCTTCCGAGATCTGATGGGATCAGATGCCACAGGGCTACGGCTGCAGGCTATAATGGAGCAGTCCCAGGAATATCTGATCTGGGAGCAGGTGAGTGAGACCCAATGGTAGAAATCAAGCAAAATATGTGGAGGGTAATCAGTCCTGTAGGGAGCGGGGGCTGTGATGTTCATACTGAGAGTCTCCCACTAGGGGGTGCAGAGGCTGGAGTGTTTTTTTTAATTGGAAATTTTTTAATGTACACCTTAATGTGATTCATTCTGACATGCTTTTCATTGTGACATTTTCATATATGCACTTTGATGAACATTATTCATATAGGTTACCCCTTACCCTCCCCTATGCTTTCCCCCCTCCCCCCTCCCCATCTAAGTCTTCTCTATCTTTTACTTGGTAATATTTTTCTATATGTCCTTGGGTTCCAGTTCTGTTTAAGATAGAAACTTTTCCTGTGGTTGTCTTTGTTTTTATCTTGTTAGAACAATTACATGCATTTTCTAGACCATTTATATTGACACCATTCTTATCCTTTCTTTTTCTCGCCCTTTTATTTTGATCCGACCTTTGAATAGGATTTTTCCTTCTTATAATTTTGAATCAGTTCCCACATATGAGTGAGAACGTGTGGTGTTTCTCTTTCTGAGCTTGTGTTTGTTCACTTAAAATAATTTTCTCTAATTCCATCCATTTTGCTGCAAATGACCTTATTTCATTTTTCTTGATTGCTGAGTAGTATTCCATTGTGTATATATACCATAATTTTTTTATCCATTCTTCTGTTGAAGGGCACTTTGGTTGATTCCATATCCTTGCTATTGTGAAAAGTGCTGCATTGAACATGGACATGCAGGTGTCTCTGTGGTATGATGACCCATCTCCCTTTGGGTAAATTCCCAATAGTGTTATACCTGGGTCATATGGTAGATCTATTTTTAGTTTTTTAAGATACCTCCATATTGATTTCCACAGTGGTTGGACCAATTTACAGCTCCACCAACAATGTAAGAGTGTTCCCTTTTCCCTGCAACCTCGCCAGCATTTGTTGTTGTTTGTTTTATTGATCTTAGCCATTCTTACTGGTGTAAGGTGAAATCTCAGAGTTGTTTTGATTTGCATTTCCCTAATGGCTAGGGATGTTGAGCATTTTTTCATGTGTTTCATAGCTTTACGGACCTCTTCATTTGAGAACTGTCTACTCAGTTCCTTAGCCCATTTGAGTATTGGGTTGTTTGTTTTTTGGGGAGTTTTTTTCTTGAGTTCTTTATAAATTCTAGTAATTAGACCTTTATCTGATGTATAAAATGAGAAGATATTTTTCCCATTCCGTGGGGGTTTCCTTGACTCTGTTAATTGTTTCTTTTGCTGTGCAAAATTTGTATCACCTCCCCCTGCTCTGGTCATCCAGGTATTTGGGGTTGTCCAGGTGGGCAAGATAAAAGGGTTCTTAGCACCCTAAGGGGAGCCCTCCCACAAAGGTAGGTACTGGCCACACAGAGCCAGAACATATAGGGAGACTGTGCTCATGAAAAAGACACCAGGTCAAAGCTTCAGGAGAGGCACAAGAAGCATCTTCTATGAGCTCCATTCTGCCTCAGAGAAGAAACCTTGTCTTAGCTTGTTGGGTTTCCCTGGGGAACAGACTTAGTGTCACAGCATGGCAGTGAGATGGGGACCAGATACTTTGTTCTAGTTTATCCACCCTGGCAACAGCTGCAGCATCCTTGACCTTTCAGCCCTGTGTGCATTGACTGATCTAGGTCATGACTGAGTGACTCCACATTTCTGAACAGAGGTCATTTTAGGCTCCCTGTTCAGCCTATAGGAGCCCTTCTGCTGCTATCCCACTGCTGTGGTTCGGATGTAGTTGGAGACTCCCTGAGAGTCCATTGTGATTGAAGTCTCGGTCGGTCCGCAGGGTGGTGCTACTGTGAGGTAGTGGAGCCTGTGGGAGGTGGAGCCTAGTGGGAGGTCTTTAGGTCATTGGTGACTCTGCCCTTGCAAGGTGGTTCTCCTGAGACTTGGAGTTTTTGCCAAAGCGTTATCAGACAAGCCTGAGTTTGGCTCCCCCTAGCCCTCCCTACCACTGGTTTGAGGTGTAGCCACTTGCTCTGCCATTGCAATCTATGCCATGAAGAGATATAGCTGAGAACTGAGACAATGCCAGTGCTATGCCCTTGAGCTTCAAAACTGTGAGCTACATAAATCTCTGTGTGAGTAGCCTGTGTCAGGCATTTTGTTATTGTGACAGAAAGCCAATGAACACACACCATTCTGGGATTTAGGGGACTATTTTCAGGACCCACCTGGGCATCCGAATTCTTCTGCCCCCACATCATGCTGGCACAGGAATCTCAGAAGGACAGGTTTCACATGTCAGATACACCTGTGGCTGGGCACACCCAGCCCCAAGGTCTTACCATCTCCCCTCCCCGGCACACCCCAGGGAAGGGCTTGTGCAGTGCCTGGTGCCTTCAGATGTCCCAGCCTACCTGGGGGTCCTGCATGACCCTCATATTGTCCAGGGACCAGGAGGAACAAGCAGAGTTCATTCTTGTTGCTGCCATTAGGTGCCGTCAAGTCCTGTCCAACTCATAGTGACCCTTACAGGGTTTTCAGTGGCTGATTTTCAGGATTGCCTCAGGAGTGGATTGCCCCATCCTTCTCCCATTTTTGCAGTGCTGGGAATTGAACTTGGGACCTCAGAGACTGCAGAGCAGCGCTCTACCAACTGAGCTAAATCCCAGCCCCCAGAGTTCATTCTTAGAGGCTCCTAATGTCTGAACATTTTTATTCTCTTCCTTCTCCCCACTTCCAGGAGTGAGGTGTCCTGAAAGCAGGACATCTTGTCCGTTTTCAACATTCTACTGAATATTATATCGCTAGCTCAACAAGCCCTCTCAAACTTTAGTGTGTGTCTGAACCACCGGGGAATCTGATTAGAAAGCAGACGTATGCAGCCCAAATCACCAGAGATTCTGATACAAGGGAAAGACTTCCAGGTTTGTGGGCCACAGCCTTGACTGCTTTAGTACTGCTACAGTTTGACTATGTCCCTCAGACTGCCTGGGATGGGGACCCTGGAGAGTCTTCTTCCCTTTCACAGCCGCAGCTTCCTCTTCTGTTTAATGGAATTAATAACAGCACCTATCCTGCCATTTGTTAGCATAGGTAACATGTTAGAATAATACCTGGCAATTTAGCTCCATTGGTAGAGCACTGCTCCACACTGTCTGGGGCCCTGGGCCTGCTCCCCAGCACCACAGAAATGGGAGAAGAATATGGCAGCCCACTCTCGAAGCAAATCTGAAACAATCAGCTCTTAAAAACCCTATGAGGGTTGCTATGAGCTTGACATGGCTACACAGCACCTATTGACAACAATAGTCTTATGTTGTCATGTACTTGGGAATCACATTTTAACAGTTAGGTCAATCGTGGGCAGCCAGTGCCACGGTGACCCCATGAGATGATAAAGCAGCTGAAAAACTCCTATCACCTAGTGACATCATGCCTGCAGCTGTAGCCCTGTGGCATCTGATCTTGTCAGATCTTGGAAGCTAAGCAGGGTTGGGCCTGGTTAATCCTTGAATGGGAGACCACCTGGGAACACCAGGCGCTGTAGGCCTGGGAGAAGGACCCAGCAACCCACTCCCAAAAATCAATCTGCCATTGAAAACCCTATGAATAGCCGAGAAGAACTGACAATAGTGTTTCACCTGTTGTACACAGGGACGCTATGAGTCGGATGCCGACTCGATGGCACCTAACAAGAAGTGGCATCACAGTCGTTCCAACATCACAGCACAACATATTCCTTATGTGTTGGTGGTACTGCTGATGTGAACAAACCTGCTATGCTGCAGTCATATGAATGTAGTGTGCATACGATTGTGTATAGTATGCAATAGTTAATAATGATGATGAACGATGCTGTTGCTGGATTATGTGTTTGCTTTACCTTTTATCATAATCCCAGAGTCCACTTGTTCTATATACAGATGTTCTATATACAGATGTTCTATAAACATCTGTGACTATAAAACAGTCTTCCATGATAAGCTGACAGGAGTCTTGGACACCTCGTGTTACTGTCTCTGGGTTGCCTTGGAAGCTACCTTGAGTGACTGACCTATACCACCTAGGTGGATATAACTGTGCTCCATGACACATCCACAAAGATGAAATCGCCTAATGACACGTGTGTTGGAAGGTGTCCCCGCTGTCAAGCAATGTGCGACTGACTGTAGTTACCGCTGTTATCATTAATGATCCTGTCCTGAGAGCAGAGCACGCAGATGGAGCTCACAAAATGCCGGCCGGTTGACAGGTGAGCCTTCCAGCTCAGAGAGTCCATGGCACCCCAGTCATAGATTTCTTCCTCACGGGGAGGGAGCCGCCGCCCCGCTGTAATACATACAGCAGCAGATCCAACAGCCACCCGGGCTGATCCAGGAACAAGAGTCCCGGGTGGAAACAGATGCTGAAATATGATGCTCTCTACCCAATAAAATTGTCAGACTGGCCGCTCTGAGCAAGTGCCTGATTGAGCGAATCTAACTGCAGCTGTATGTTACTCCTTGGTACCATTGATGAGCCGGGAGTCGATCGATCGTCTGAGTTAGAAGCAGGGGCAGTGTGGAGCGGGGAGGGTGTCTGGGCAGGCCTCCACCAGCAGAAACAAATTAATTATGTCTCCAGGGCTGCCTGGCAGGAGGGCCATAAATCATGGTGGTAATCAATGGCCTGGAGGGCCAGCAACCCCAAGACTGGGTGGAAGTACCTGCATCACGGAGAGGCTGTGTTAGGAAAGGTCAGATGGCCCCCAAACCAGCTGTAGCTTCGTTTCTCTAGCTGTATGTCCTTGAGTGAGTCACTTACCCTTCGAAGGATTATTTCCTCATCTACAGAGTGGGGTTCTTAATACCTCATGGGGCTATTTGTTGTTGTTGTTAGGTGCCGTCAAGTCGAGTCTGACTCATAGTGACCCTATGTACAGCAGATTGAAACACTTGTCGATTCTGTGCCAGGCAAACGATCTTATTTATGTTTAAGCCCATTGTTGCAGACACTGAGTGCCTTCCAACCTGGGGGCCTCATTTTCAGGCACTATATCTGACAGTGTTTCTTTGCTATCCATAGGGTTTTCAATGGCTAGTTGTTTCGGGAGTGGCTCGCCAGGTCCTACTCCCTTCATGGGGCTAAGTGAGATGAAATTATCAACTACTGCCCTGTCCACTACAGCAGCCACGTGTGGCCATGGGGCAATTCCTATATAGCAGCTGCAAATTAAGATGTGCTATAAAAGTGCATGGGCTGGGATTTAGCTCAGTCTTTTTAGAGTGTTGCTCTGCACTCCCTGAGGCCCTGGGTTTGATCCCCAGCACTGAAAAAAACAGGAGAAGCACCTGGCAGTCCACTTCCAATATAATCCTAAAACAATCAGCCATTGCAAACCCTTTGAGTAGCAGAGAAGCACTGACATGGTGCCAGGCATGGCACAGCATTGGGGACTGTTTCGTCCTGTTGTACATAGGGTCGCTAGGAGTCAAACTTGACTGGATGGCACCTAACCACATAAGGTGCATACCAGATTTCCAGGACATAGTGTGACAAAAAGAATAACCCAGTAATACCTTTTTATATTAATTTCATGTTGAAATCATACTTGATATATGTTGTTGTTGTTGTTGTTGTTGTTGTTGTTAGGTGTCATCAAGTTGGTATCCGACTCATAGCGACCCTCATAGGGTTTTCAATGGCTGACTGTTTGGGGATTGCCTTGGGAGTGGATTGCCAGGCCCTGCTCCTATTTATGCAGTGCTGGGAATTGAACTCGGGACCTCAGAGACTGAGGCACAGCGCTCTACCAACTGAGCTAAATCCCAGCCCCACTTGATATATATAGGGTTAAGTAAAATATGTTATTTAAATTAACTACTTCAACTGTTTATTTTTTGATGTGGCTATAAGAGAATCTAAAATTACCCTGTGACTTTCCTTACATTTCCACTGAATGATGCTAATCTAGTCCTCTTTATCTCTTTCCCTCAACTCCCTCCCTCTCCCTCTCTCTCTTTTATTTTCATTTTTATTTTCTCAGTGTGAGGATGAATCCAGGGCCTCATGCACACCAGGCAAGTGCTCTACCACTGAGCTCCACCCACAGACCTCTCCCTTCTTTGCTTTATGAATTTTGTTGAAGTTTAGTGCTAGCCTTCCTGAGTCACTGTTTCTTTACCTGTCAGCACAGACAAAATAATCATAATGAACATTTATTGAGCCTTCACCATGTGCCGGGTGCCATCCTGCATCTGCTGCATGCATGAGCTCATTCACTTCCCAGAACCCTAGAAAACAGACATTAACCTACTTCCCAGTCAAGGAAACGGAGGCTCTGACTGGCGAAGTCATTAGCAAAGCTCTGCGGCCAGGAAGAAGCCAACAGCCTGGATGTGAACCTAGCTGCACTCACTCCAAAACCTATCTTTTCCTGCTCTACGCTTGTTCTTATTATCTGCTGCTTGTTTTGGGGATGTCCAGCATCTCAGGACATGTGGGCAAGCAGGTGTTTGTGCGCTCCGGTAAGCAGGTATTTGTGTGCCGACTCGAGGGCAGCAGGATGGTGTCTTCCGAGGAATGTACAAATTCCCATAGGATAACACACCTTCTCTGATGTAGCCGCTGTGACAGCCAGACATGGAGGAGCTGGTGGCTCATGTCCGGGAGGCCACCTCCCCGAGAGCTGGAGTCTGTCTGGCTGGATGGAGAAGGAGATGCCCATTCTAATCCGCCAGCCAGTCCCCAAGCAGCCACTCAGCCCTCCCTGACATTTTCCTCTCTGTCTGGGCTCAGTACTGTGATTCCTGAACTTGGTATCTCTGGACAAATAAACAGGCTGCTTCCTTTGCCCGTTTGTGGCTGAGAAGGGGTACAGACGTGTCTGGTTGTGTACAGAATCATTGCATGATCCGATGTGGGTCAGTTTTGGACTGTGCATGCATGAGAGAAAGCGGGACACTCAGGGGGTGAAATACAGTGGGCATCTGTATGCTTGTGTGCAGGTGTGTGCATGCGCCCGGTGGCCTCTCCCCTCCTCTGGGAACAGCACCATCCCTCTTTTAGGCAATGGTCCCTCCACACCTCTGACTGCTAATCACAGCCCCCACCGCGCTCACCACAGGGTCACCACATAACCCCTGCTCAGCCAAGCAGAATCTCTTCCTGGGGAATCTGAATCATGAGTGGAGAGGCATGGGGTACACACAGCTGATTTATTCGGCCTTCGAGACAGGCCATCATTCCCCCTGTGAGGCCCTGGCACGGCCCCATGCCTGGCCACTCTGGGGCCTGTTGCTTTCAATCCAAGAAGCTTCACTGCAACTTCCCACTTTGTGCCCCTCTGTCTTTTACATTAGACTCTTTCTTTCCCCTTCCTTCCTTCCTTCCCTCCCTCCTATCCCTCCCTCCTTTCCCTCCCTTCCCCCTTCCCCTCCTTCCCTCCCTCCCTCTCTCTCTCCTGCCTCATTGATAGAATCCAAAATGATGTGCATCAGACTGCTACAAAGATTCCAAGTCTCTGGAATGCCTGCTTTGGAGGAGGATTTCTCCCAGGGCTGGTAAAGGACGGTGTTTACACAACGCTAGCTCAACAGTAGGCTGAAAATCCCCCCCCCCCCACCACCACCCGGCCCCCAGGAGATCTTCGCTAGTTCTCAGGATTCACGGTTCTGTGACTCGCTCCTCTATCCACTCCAGCCCCCACACCACTCCAGACACGAAATTCAGCTTTCTGTTTCAACCCCATTGTGATAACTAGAGAGGCGAACAATCCTATGAATCATTTTTAAAGATAATAGGACTCTCTGCAGCTTTCGGGGGGTGGGTGGAAGACAGAGGAGGGTTAACACTGCTTTAATGCAAGACAACTTCAGAACGGGGCCTCCGGCAGCCTAGGTTTTAAGAGATCCCTCGATCAATGTTCTTTGGGGTTGGTGTGAGGGTGACTAAAGCCCGTTCCTCATGTGGGGGGCTCCAGCCTCTCCCCATCTTGCTTGTCTTTACCCACTCCTCTCCTGGAGCATTTCTAATCACCCCACCACCCACCACCAGAGAAGAAAGCATCAATTATTCTTTTTGTCTGGCCTAGAATGAATTCAGACCTTTTTAAAAAATCTTTAGGAGGTCTGGCATCCTGCCTGATGTATCTTACCTTCTGTTCCCAACCCTAAGATTTCCACAGCCCATTTCTAGCATAATAATACTTTATTTACCCAGTTGTAATGATTATTTTAACATATGACTACAGGTCAACAGTCTGCAGCCATAGCACCCTGGCATCTGTCCCTGCTGATCTTGGAAGCTAAGCAGGGTTGGCCTGGTGAGTTCTTGGATGGGAGACTGCCTGGGAATACTAGGTGCTGCAGGCTAGGGAGAAGGACCTGACAACCCACTCTTGAAATAATTCACCACTGAAAACCCTATGAATAGCAGAGAAGAACTGACTTAGTGCTGGGCATGGCACAGTGTTGGGGAGTGTTTTGTCTGTTGTACATCAAGTCACTATGAGTCAGACCCAACTCGAGGGCACCTCACAACAACAGGTCAGCACAGTAGCCTTTTCCCACAACTTTCCTGACAACTTTCCAAGGACATTTCCTCAGAAGCCAGGGATCTGTGTGTAATTCCAGGCGCCTGCTGAGAATGGAATAATTGGTAGTGGTCAGTGTCACCACGGGGGCAAGAACAAAGCAAAAGTCAAAGGGAATGACTCCCATTGACTTAAGTGCTTACTCTGTGCTAGACCCTGAGTCAAGCCCTTTCCCTGCATTTGCCTCATTCAGTCATCGCGAGGACCTAGGAGGTAGGGTACCAAAATGTCCCCCTCTTCCTAGGTGTGGACATTGAGATTTGAAAAAGCCATGTACCTCTGATCCCCCAACCCTCTTGTTCTGCCTGATGCCCCTGCCCCGGCTTCAGATGGAACAGAACTGGGCCTGTGCCTGCGTTTGAGCTGCATGTGGGCTGGCCTGTGTTCACTGAGTTCATTTTTGGATCATCTCTGCCCTCCCAAATGCTTGGTAACAGCGCGAGCAGGCCAGGCCCCGCTTTTTTGTGCTCCAAATTGAATTACATCCATCAGCCCTGGCGCCAGCTCTATTGTTCCCAGAGCCTTCCCAGCTTTAATTAGAATATTTTTATTTTCCCTGGGAGAGGGAGGACAGCCCGTCCCAGCGTCAGTAACCTTGCCAGGGGCCAGAGCCTACTGCAGGGCTCGTGGGCCGTGAGATGGCGCAGCTGGCAGGAGCAGAGGGTGACGGCCGTGACTCTATGTTCGCATTGGGTCCCCTCTGCCTCTTCCCACCCTGAGCCTGTCGTGATGTTAAATGTGGCAAAGAAGAAGCCTGGCAGGAAATGTCTTTGAAAAGCGCGCGCGAGCACACATATGGGAGTGTGTGCGTGTACACACACACACACACACAGAGGCTGAGGGACAAGAAGGACTGAGGTCTACGTGCAGCAACAGCATAAGGACCCATGTGAAGAGGCTGAAAGACAAGCATTGTGGTTTATCCCACATGTTAGGCACCTGGTAGCACAGTGGTTTGCTGTTGTTGTTGGGTGCTATTGAGTCAGGTCCAACTCATAGTGATCTTATCTACAGCAGTATGAAACACTACCCAAGTCAATATGATCTTTTGATGTTTCAGCCCATTGTTGCAGCCACTGTTTCTCCTCACTTTGAGTCATGCCACACAAGGAAAAGGAGGTCCCAGGGGCTTTACTCCATTTCTATCATTCAGGTTGACTCTGCTTTGAGGAGGCAACTCTTCCCCAGTTATTTCTTGAATGCCTTCCAGCCTGGGGGGCCCATTTTCTGGCACTATATCTGACAGTGCTTCTCTGCTATTCATGGGGTTTTCAATGGCTAATCGTTTTGGGATTGGGCTGCCAGGTCTTTCTCCCTAGTGGATCTTAGTCTGGAAGCTCAGCTGCAACCTGTCTACCATGCTTGGCCCTGCTGGTATCTTATACTGGTGGCATAGTTTTCAGCATCATAGAGACACCCAAGCCCCCAAAGCATGACAAGCTGACAGACATGTGGGGAAGCACAGTGATTAAGGTAAAGTGGCTAAATGCTGTCCAATACAAGTATGATGCACAACCCATATGTAACTTAAACTTTTCAGTAGCCACATTAAAAATAAATAAATAGAAGGAAACCAGCGACAGGAATTTAATAATATCTTTTCTTTGACCCAGCACATCCAAGCGTCATGTTGACATGTAATCAACATGAAAAATAATCCTCGGGGTTCCTCAAACGAAGCCTTAGAGATCTGCTGTGCACCTCACACTCCCAGGGCATCTCCATTCGGACTGGGCCGTCACAATGTCCTATAACTATGAGTGACAAGGCTGTCCTATTGCAGGTGGAGGGCTGGGGTGTGCACAGAGGAGCCTGTGGCCTGGGGATGCAGTCTTGCTCTGATGTTTGTGACCAGCTTTGTCTCTGGCAAGTTGCCAATCCCCCTTCGCTCACGTCCTTCATGGGATGCAGTTCTCAAAGGCTGCTCTGAGGGTTCCGTGAGGTAATTGGTGAAAACCCCTTAGCAGAGCGCCTGCTCCTAGGAGATACTCGGGAGGTGGCAGGTAGATAATCAACTAGAATTGGACAGAACAGAATCAGCTAAGCTATCCTACACAGCAGCAAGACACAGCCAGGCTTTTGCTGCATCAATGTTAAGCCTCCTAAGGACACTCTGAGGCGGAAACTATTAACACTCGCACCTTAGAGGCGAGGAGCCGAAGCCCACACAGGAGCCAACTCCCATGGTCCTCAGGATGTAGCCTCGCCAGGGCCGATGGGGACCTGCATAGTGGGGACTTCTGCACCTTATTAGCCACGAGGCAGAGTGCTGTGATCACGCGTCTTACGCCCAGCTGACCTGGTCAAATCTGGTGTCCTACCCGCAGATCTGCTACTTACCCGCTGTGTGACCTTAGGCGAAGGTTTCTGCTCTCTGAGCTCAGTATCATCATCTGTATAATGGGGACAATCCTCCACACAGGCCCCCCTGGGAATCTGATGGCAGGGAGTTAGTTGTATATAAATGGTGGTTACCATACTGTTTCATCAGGAGCGTGTCCTCTATTCCCACCCCTGTCCATGCTCCCGGGGGGCTCCATTGCTCACAGTTCCTGCCAGAGGGCCACACATTCTCCCCCCATGTCACAGGACCCTGCCAGCCTGGCCTTCATCCCTATATTCTGCTGCTCCCTTCTCTGTTCCTTTCACACTTTTCTGCCCCTTCCCGCAGCCAGTCTGGAGTCCGTCTCCTCCATGCATCCAAGCAGTGCTGTCATGTCTGCCTGTCTGTCCCTGTCCTGGGACAAGTGCTTCATCAGGACAGGACAATGCCCTATCTACCCTAACCCCAGCACAGGGCCTGCCCCTGTGGGGCAGGAGAATACTCACAAACACATCCAGGCCACGTAATCCTTACAAAAGTAATAGTGGCTGGCTGTCCTCTCTCTGCATGCCTCAGCCCAGCCATTGCTCTGCAACACAGCTGAGCCATTTTGCCAACTTGTGTACCAGGGGAGTTATTTCACCTCCTGATGTATTCTTTCCCCACACTCCTCCACCAAGGCATAATTTACCTACAGGGAAACGTCTACAGCTCCAGTAAGTTTTCCAAATGCAACACCCTTGGACACCCTTGGATGTACCACCAGATCAATTTATGTGAAACCATTCCAGAAGCTTCTCTGGTACTCTTTGTCCTTGGTGCCATTTCCCTGGAGTTGTTGTTAGGTGCCATCAAGTCAGATCCAACTCATAGCGACCTGATGTACAACAGAAGGAAACTCTCCTCAACACTGTGCCATGCCCAACACTATATCAGTGCTTCTCCACTACTCATAGGGTTTTCAATGGCTGATTGCTTTGGGAGTGGGCTGCCAGGTCTTTCCCCCGTTTTTTGTGGTGCTAAGGAATTGAACTTAGGTCATCAGAAAGCGCTGAGCAGCACTCTACCAACTGAGCTACACTCCAGCCCCCTGGCCCCAGAGTGAAGCACCATTCTGCCTTCTTTCACCATAGAGGCACTTTTCCTATTCGTGAACCTTTGATCCATGAAATCTTCCAGTAAGTGCCTTGTGTGCCCAGCATTTGTACTCAACGAAAATAATCTTCCAGGAGATCCAGCCACACTGTTGCATGCATCAGTGGTTCCATGCTTTCTATTGCTGGGCTGCATTCCGTTGTGGATACATAATGATTTCCTATCCATTCTCTTAGGATCTTTTGGGTTGTTTCTCAACAAGTCTTTTTAATGTGTACGTTTTTATTTCTCTAGGGTAAATACTTCAGAGTAGCATGGCCGGGTTGTATCATAAGAATATAATATTACTTTATTAGCAATTGGCAAGCAGAGATCCAAAGTGGTCACATCATTTTACTTTTGTCTTTGAGCCTCTTTTTCCCCTCCTATAAAATGGTGTGGGCTGGGATTTAGCTCAGTGGGTAGAGCGCTGCGCTGCAGTCTCTGAGGTCCCGAGTTCAATTCCCAGCACCGCAACAAGGGGAGAAGGGCCTGGCAATCTACTCCCAAGGCAATCCCAAAACAGTCAGCCATTGAAAACCCTATGAGGGTCACTATGAGTCAGATACCGACTCGACGGCACCTAACAACAACAACATAAAATGGTGTAATGCACAGTCCTCTGTTGGGTGACAGGGACATCACGAGCATTGTGAGGAGATGTTCACATTGTCAGATACTGGCATGTGAAGTGGCTTTGCTATGATTATTGTCACCTATACAGTCATCCCTTGGTATCCACTGGGATTGGTCCCACCCCACCCCCACCCCCTGCAGATACCTAAGTCCAAGTCCCTTATATAAAACAGCATAATATTTGCATAGAACCTATGTACATCCTCCTGCATGATTTAAATCCTCTCTAAATGGCTTATATTACCTAATTTAATATCACTGCTATGTAAATCACATTCTCCTGTAATGTTTTCTCTCTTTATTTTTTGTTGTATTATTTTTTATGTTTATTTTATTTTATTTTATTTTATTTTTTGCAGTACTGGGAGGCTGAATCCAGAGCCTTGCACATATTTGGCAAATGTTTTATTACTTAGCTGCACCCCCAGCCCCCTTTTAAAATGTTTTATCTTGATAAATTGTGTCGGCTGCCTCTGGCCTCGAACCTGTGATCCTCCTGCCTCTGCCTCCCACATGACTGGGATTAACGCATGTACCACCACACCCGGCCTCACTTATTATTTTCTATTGTTTCCCTCCTTGAAGATTTCTGATTGGCAGCTGGTTGACTCTGAGGATGCAGAACTCCCTGATACTGATGGCTGGTTGTATTTCCTCTCCTAGGAGGTGATTTGGACCCATGATTGTGGGAAGGCAGAGGAGAGGGGCAAGGGCTCAGTCCCCAAGATAGCTGTAGGGAGCTGTTGTGGTGTTAAGGGCCCAGCATGGCAACCTTATTATTATTATTATTATTATTATTATTATTATTATTATTATTATTGCAGTACTTGGGTTGAACCCAGGGCCTCGCGTTTGCATGCTTTGCAAGTGCTAGACCACTGAGCTGCATGCCCAGCCCATTTTTTTACTGTTTGAGACAGGGTCTTATTAAATTATGCAGCCTGCCTCTGGTCTCAAACTTGCGATCCTCCTGCCTCCTCCTCCCGAGCCGCTGGAATTACAGGCGTGCGCCACTGCTCCCGCCTGGCCTCAGCATGACAGCTTTAAACAGCAGGGGCTTCATCTTGCAGCTGACCTTCTTCCCCAGCTCCGCAGCAGGATTTCATTTCCTACTTGCTCTGCGAGGCTGTTTAACCACAATTAGCTGTACACCCTAAAACTAGGGAGGGCA
Organism: Pedetes capensis; assembly: GCA_007922755.1. Lineage (NCBI taxonomy): Eukaryota > Metazoa > Chordata > Mammalia > Rodentia > Pedetidae > Pedetes > Pedetes capensis. The sequence goes on along the minus strand of VMDO01000804.1, from coordinate 188,122 downwards.
GAAGACAAAGCCCGCTCCACCCTCCAAAATGCCGCTGCCACTGGCTTGGAGAGAGATATTTGGGTGTTGTTTCTGGGCTGGCTAATCCTTCCTTCTGCCTGGTTTAACTTGGCATGGAGGGACATTCTGGAATCCCCCTGCCCCTAGGTGCTGCAGATGTGACATTCTCTAGGTGGCTGTAATTAAAACTCCCTCATGTCCTGGACAGAAAGCACCGACTCCTCGGGATCTGGATACAGTTGTCGGAATGGCTCGGGTTCGAAACCCTGTGTGTAAATTCCAAGCCTTGAAGCCTGAGACATTGAAGGTGCGCCTCTGTGGGATTCTCTGTTTGTGGAACTTTCTCTTTATTTCCTTTTATACAGACTCCAGAAGAAATGGTGGTTCATAGTCAGACAGTTATTAGTTTGACTCCTGACCTCTGATGTGTCACCTTGCCCATTGAGCCTCGGTTTCCTCATCTGAAAAGCAGGATTATGATGAATATTGGTGACAATTGCCCCTCACCTCCATCCAATAGCTACACTCCCATGTCCTCTCCTGACTTCTAACTGGACCCATGGTTGCGTGGAATAATGACATCCCCTGGCAGCACATCTTGATTCTCGAGGTGGTCATGTGACTACATTCTGTCCCGTGGGATGTAAGACATGTCACCTGAAAATACCCAGAAAGCCTCTGCTGTGGTTTGGGTCCAGTTGCAATTTATCAGCCCAAAGGTTCATGCATTGAAGGCTTGGTTGCCAGGGTGATGGTACTGGGAAGTGGTGTGGCCCTTTAAGAGGAGGGGCCTTGTGGGTGGTTCTAGGTTAAGGGGTGTATCCTCAAAGGGGATTGTGGGATTCAGGTCTCCCTCTGGCTTTCTGTTTGGGGATGTGTTGACTTCCTCCCACTTGTGCTCTGAGTATGCTGTGATACCACCTGCTGTTAGGCCCTCACCCGAGGCCAATCCCTTGGGGCTCCCCTTACTTGAACTTGGACTTTGAACTTCTAGAACTTGAGATAAATCAACCTCTTTTCTTTATAAAGTTAGGCTTCCTTGGGTGTTTGCTTATAGTGACGTAAAGCTGACTAATACAGACCCTAAAAGACAGGAGGAAGCCTTTCCCTGTTCTTCCCTCCTCCCTGCTGACTGGAATATGGTTGTAATGTAGGAGCTCAAGCAGCTCTGTTGGCCCACAAGAAGAAAGTCATATGCTAAATGCGGCAGAGCCCCCCAAAACGCACTGGAGTCACTGAAATATGCCTGGGCCAATGATCTCTGAACTTGTCTAACATGAGAGAGAAATAAACTTCTTTCTTCCTTAAGCCACTGCTATTTTATTCCCTATTCTTTATCCCAGTCCTATTTGCTACCTATTGTTGTTGTAGTTGTTGTTAGGTGCCATGGAGTTGGGTCCAACTCATAGTGACCTGATGTACAACCGAATGAAACACTCCCCAACACTGTGCCATGCCTGGCACTATTGTGTGCTTCTCTTCTATTCATAGGGTTTTCAATGACTGTTTTGGAAGTGGGCTTCTGGATCTTTCTCCCAACCCTACAGCACCCAGTATTCCCAGGCAGTCTCTTATCCAAGTACTAACCAGGCTCGACCTTGCTTAGCTTCCAAGGTCAGATGGGATGGGACCCCAGGGTGATATGGCTATAGACCTGCTATTGGGAGGATTGAATGAAGTTGTTCCAGTAAAAACTCGAGCACAAGCCTAGCACATGGTAATCTCCCTGTAGGTAGAGATGTATTATTTCAAAGGCAAGAGCAAAAGAGATGGTGAGTTTTAGCTGGGCAATCTGGTATCTCATTTCTGATCTGACTTAGGGGACAGAAAGAAATTGCAAATGGAGCTCATTGAGCTGGGTGTGGATTTTCCCAGGCCTCGACCACAGCCAGAAGCTCATGGAGGTCCGTGGGTGTCTGCCCGTGCCCAGGACTTTTGTTGTTGGTGCTGGCTCCATCTGCCTAGGGAGCTACTCCTCATTCTGTAGGTGGACTCCCCCTTTCTGCGTCTCTGGCCATTGGTTTGGGGACACATCAGGAAGCCACAGGCTTTGCTGTAATTCTTCATCTTTCCACCGGCACACAGAAGAGTGCACTGATGAAATTCGCCCAAATACTCCCTTGTTGCCTTTTTATCCAGGAATTAAGGTTCAGCTGGCACAGCTCCAGGCAAGGGAGCCTGGCAAGGACAAAAAACTGGACGTCCCAGCTCTGATTCCTTAAAAAGAAAAGAAGTGCAAACAAGAGCCCTGCCGGACCCAGCTCTCTTCCCTCTCTGTCTCTTTGCCTCTGCGCTCCCCCCTCCCCCCCCAGCTCAGGTGCTTCTTTCACCCTCAGGGACGCTAAGGTATTGTTGCCTGTTGACGCTGCCTTGTGCCAGCCATGGCTACATTCCTTTCTCACACGCCCTCCTTTGATCCTGCTGCCGTGTGCCCACTTCACTGGTGTGCAAGTGGAGGCTCAGCAAGGGCAAAGAATTTGCCCAGCATCACACGTTCCATGGGCTCTACTGGTAGCCATGCCTCCTCCTTCCCACAGCCACTTTTTCCCTCTGCCACAAGCCGTGCTCAGCATGGGCTCCAGTGACTAACCACGACTCCCTGAGAACATGTGATAACATTGCCCCGGGAGATGAGCATCCCCCGGGGGCGCCCGGCCTCAGAATTCCTTTGCCTTATTATTCTTCCACAAACATTTCCCTCCTGAAGAGAAAAGCTTTCACTGATCGCTTTGGAATCTCCAAGTGATTCGTGCTCTTTTAAAAATGCCAGTGGTACCCAAAGATGCAGGCAAAAGGAGGCGCCTCCGCCTCTGAGGTTCATTCCCATGAAGATGCGTCCTCCGTGGGCCGCTATGGCTGTGTGTGCAGAGTACAGGGCTGTGCAGCCCAGACCCACCCAGCTGGCACTGCATACCAGACCCTTTCTACCCATTTCTCTATATGCAAAGACCCATGACACATGGTTTAGAGAACCGGGCCATCCTATAAAACGGTTGTCATTTTTCTGTTATTCTCACCCCACACTGCTTTTTCACGCTCCTCCCAGAAAACAGACTTTGCAGAATGCAGCTTCCCCCTGGAAACTCTAACAGCAAGCGGCTTGGGTGGAAGTAACCTGGGTGAGGCCTTTGCTCCTCTGTCACCAGCCCCAAGCAACTTGCTTCACCTCTACTGCCCCACATCCTTTATGTAGACAGTGAAGGCTGCTTCCTTCCCAATCCTCCGCTGAAGACCAGAGGAGAGGATCGGGTACCCAAAGTGCACCCAGTGGGGAGCTGGAGATGCAGGAGGTGGCTTCAAAATGCTGGCTTCCTTCCACTCCCTTCCGTTCTCAAGCCTCAAGAGCGACTCTGTCTTGAGCTGTGTTTGGTTGTGTTTGGTTGTGGAGTCTGAGGTGTTGAGGCTTGAAGTCTCAGTGTCCCTTCGCTTATGGTACCTTCACATTGCTGTCTGCAAACGTCCCCGTGCATCATTCATTCATTCATTCCCATTGATCCCTTCCCCCTCTCCTCATGTACTTGCCATCTGTGGCCAGGTTAATCTGTTTAACGCCTGTCTTTTATTAGCATATGTTCTTGGAAAATGATTTGTGTGCATGAGGATTTTTTCTTGTTCATTTTCTTTCTTGCTTTCTTTTCTTTCTCTTTCTTTCTTTCTTTCTTTCTTTTCCAGTACTTGAGAGCTGAACCCAGGGCCTTGCACATATTTTGCAAGTGCTCAACCACTGAGCTGTAGCCCCAGCCCGTTTTTTTTGTTTGTTTGTTTGTTTGTTTTGTTTTTACTTTGTATTTTGAGATAGGGTCTTGCTAAGTTCCACAGGCTGCCTCTGATCTCAAATTCACGATTCTCCCGCCTCATCCTCCTGAGCTGCTGGGATCACAGACGTGCACCACTGTGCCTGCCTGAGTATTCCATTTGGATAGACGGGCCTGTGCTGTGGATTTCATCTCATCTTTACGCACAGTGTTGGAAGACCCCCGTGCTGTTGTGTATACATCTTGTGCCATGGCCTGCTGCACCTGAGGGGTGACCCCCATGTCTTAACCAGCCACTGACTTAGGGACAGACCCCAGGAGGGCCTCAGCTGCTTGCTGCACAGACAGCATGGTGGTGAGCAGCCTCCTGTGTGCCCTGGAGTGGGTCTCAGTGGGACTGTGTCTGAAGTGGACTGTCATGGGCTACATCACCCTGGCCCCCCCCCGGGGCTGCCTTCCCAACCCTACCTCCATGTGATGCAAACCCCAGCAAGTGTATTCTGGTCAACCTCTCCCCTTCCCCAGTCATCTGCTTGGGATCCTTTCTGCAAAGCCATAGGTTCAGGAGTGAGGCATAATGGTGTAAAGTTTCCAGTGGCTGTTGGCGTCTTCTCCCACCTCAGAGCCAATGTGGCCACCCAGAGCCCTTCGTCCTCACTTGCATGATGTGGAGGGGGCTGGGGGTGGATTAGCTTATCTGAAAAACCAGCAGCAAGAAGAGTATAAGAGCTGAGGTTCGAGTCCTAGGTCTGCCACTTACCAACTATGTGCCATTGGAAAATAAGCCTCAGTTTTCTCATCTATCAAATAGGTCCTCATTTTAGTATGCCTTTCACAGGTGGTGTAGGCAGTAAATAAGACAATATACAAGAACCTCCTAGCACCTTTGCCTGGCAGTACATGCCAGCTCTCTTGCTATTAGTGATGTGAATATTGGTGGTGGTCATCATAACAAAATACCTCCTTCTTTGATCACCAAAGATTGTGGTAGTGGCATGATTGATTGATTGGCTCCTTTGCATTTCTGCCCCTGCACTTTGCTGCCCCACCTTGAGGAGGGGCAAATGCACCAGGGGCCTGTGGTCTGGGCAATAGGCATCCTGTAGATTCATGAAAACCCTCTGCTGTGCCTCTTCCTGTGGGTTTAAGCCATGATCTTGCTGTTGGATTTCTTTTCTATGCCTCTCTGCCTGTCCCCAGCAACTTTGCAAAAAGAACAGTGAGTTGAACCCCACGGTTTCTTCAGCAGTTGCCAGTTTTCCATAGCACCTGCCAGGCTATAAGATGAAATGCCATTTGTATTTTAATGCAGATGCTCCCTTTTCACTATTTGCTTCATATGTGATCCTAACCTAATGAGACTGTATATCTCACTTTTAAAAGTAGCTGTATCTTAGTTACAGATGGGCTTTACCTAAAATCAGCTTCTCACATTGAATTCCATTTTCAGTACATGCATACATATATTGGTATGGCCAGATATTTGTTGAGCACCTACTATGATCCTGGCTGCAAGTAAAACATGGTTCTCCTGAAGGTTTATTTCCATAAAAGGCAGACATTGAACAACTAATTACATGATAATAAAGGGAAGAAAGCTTTGATTCTTAATATAAATATCTTACAAAGAGAAGTGTTAGTCAACTTTCTGTCACTGTGACAAAATACCTGAGAGAAATCAACTATAAAGACAGATTTATTTAGCTCACAGGTTCAGAGGGTCTACTCAACAGTTGCCTGGCTGGTTGCCTTTGGGCCTTTGGTGAGGCTGAACATCATGGTGGAGAGCGCGTGGTGGAGAAAAGCTGCTCACTTGGTGGCAGTACTTGGATGGGAGACCGCCTGGGCACACCAGGTGCTGTAGGTTGGGGAAAAGGACCCAGCAACCCACTCCCAAAAAAACAATTAGCCATTGAAAACCCTATGAATAGCAGAGAAGCACTGACAATACTGTTTCATCTGTTGTACATAGGGTTGCCATGAGTCTGACTCGATGGCACCTAACAACAATAACAACAACAATGAACATGAATTGCTTGCCAAAAATAATTAAGTTACTGAAAAGAAACCCAAAGGTACTGAGAATGCAGTTTGGACACAGATGTGGCCTGGCTTTCTTCCACGCTGCTAACGGCTTTCTGTGTTTTCCCTTCCAGGTACAATTTGCTTATGAGCCAGAGTCAAAATACTGTGACTCCAGGGCCAGTGTAATGAAGGGATTTAGGGCACCAGGGAGCCCTGGAGGCCCCAATCCATTGTCTGCCATTCTAAAGGTCATATTGCCAGTTGGTGTCAAAGAGCTTCCCAGGAGTAAATGAAGCAGCTCAGAAGTGACACCCAGCTCTGAATGCAGGTTTGTCACCTGGAACGTGGAGATGAAAGCAGTCTAGTTCCTTTTCTTGCAGAGCTGCTGTGGGATCCATGAGATAGCACAGATACAGTGGCCACCTCGCTCATTGCTTCTTCCTGGGCAGGTCATGTGGGAAGTGGTGACAGCCCGGGCTATGCAACTCAGTGAAGCTGAATTCAATGCCGGTTTTGCCACTGGCTAGCCAGGTGGCTTCAGGCAGGACTTGTAACCTCACTGCACCTCAGTCCTCTCACCTGGAAAATGGGTGTGGGGATACTCTGCACGCAGAATTGGGAGAGGATCTGGCAGGGTAACAATTGTATAACAACTGATGCTTAGTGGACACTCAATAGATGTTTGCTGTCTCCCCTTCCCAGTGGCTTTCAACCCAATTCTCCCTTCCCAGAGGCATCGGTAGAAATCACACCCATGTTGTCAGAGGCTATGCCTTTTATGAACGCATTTACAGGCAGGATTGTGATCTTTTCAAAACACAGTGTGAAGCCAGGCACGGTGGCGCATGCCTGTAATCCCAGTGGCCCAGGAGGTGGAGGCAGGAGGATCGCAAGTTCAAGACCAGAAGCAGTCTGTGTAATTTAGCAAGACGAGACCTTGTCTCAAAAAGTAAACAAAAAAGTGGGCTGGAGGCGGCAGCTCAATGGTCCAGCACTTGCAAAGAATGCAAGCACAAGGCCCTGATTCAACCCCCAGTACCAAAACAAAACAAAACAAAACAAAAACAACAACAACAACAACAAAAAAACAAATGAAAACCACAATGTGAAAACAGCAAGTTCACACCAGCCGGAGAGGCTTTGGTCTATTATTTTTTAAAAGGTTGATTTACTTTCTATTTAAGAAAAGCTGGGGTTTAGTTCAGTTGATAGAGTGCTTGCTCTGTGCTCTCTAAGGCCCTGTGTTTGATCCCCAGCACCTCAAAAATGAGAGAAAGACCTGACAACCCACTCCCAAAACAATACTGAAACAATCGGGAAAACCCTATGAATAGCTGAGAAGCACTGACATAGTGCTATGCATGGCACAGAATTGAGGAGTGTTTCATTCTGTTGTACATAGGGTCACTATGAGTCAGACCTAACTCAACAGCACCTAACAACAACAAACAACAACATTTAAGAAAAGATAATAAACCTAGCTATTCTGACAATGCTAAATTACTACAGTATTCAGTTATAAAATTTTCTTAATCCTGATGTGGAGCCAGTGTGTCACACTGTGATTTGCCTCTCCAGCAAGCTATCCACATCCACATTTATCTATACATCATCCATCTCCTGCCCATCCACCCACCCATCCATCCATCCATTCATCTATCCTAGCAATCTATCCATCTATCCATCATTCTACCTGCCACCCACCTGTCCATCTGTTCAACATATAATGGCTGCTGTGTTCCAGGCCCTTGATTGACTGTCTTACATTTCTGCCCCTGTACTTTGATGCCCAACTTTAAGGAAGGACCAATGTATTAGGTAGGGGCTGGCATTTAGCTCAGTTGGTAGAGCACTGGGAGAGAGGAGAGGAGAGAAGAGTCCATGGCTCCCATTCATGCTGTCCTCAAATGCATTGGTGCTTCTGTGCTGGGCAGCACACAGGAAGGCAAGTTTCTCTGCACCACTCATGACAGACTTGTCACAAAAACTCTCCACCTCTGGTTGCACCGCTATGGGGTGGGGAGACCACTCTGGCCACAGCCTTTTTCGGCCAAAAGATGACATCACCACAAGAGAGGCTTGAGTTATGAGGATGACAGGTTTATGGCCCTGAGACCCCTACAACTGGAGCCGTCTGGACTTATAATGTGACATCATAAACAACATCTCCTCTGCAGGAGAGGTGCAGTGGGCTGAGATTCAGAACCAGGAGTTGGCCATGAGGGAGGCAGGGAAGCTGAACAGGAGCCTGAAGGTCATAAGTTTCCAGGGAGGGTGATTTGCTGTGTGACCTCAGGCAGATATCTCTCCTTCTCTGTACTTTGCTTTTCCTCCTTACTAAGCCTGGTTTGCCCAGTGCACAGGGAGACTTGAAAGTAGATACTACACACCTAGTCTTTGTGAAACCTCACCATGAGCCTCTCTGCAGATCCCTGGCTTCTCCACCATCCCCTCACCATCAAATTATGGAAGCATCAGCTCACAAAATTCCTGGGGCATTGGGTGTCCCAAAGATGCTCACAGCACTGCACCCTCTTGGAGGCCTTCAGTGCTTTGCACAAGGAGAAGCCATGGCTGCAGACACGCCTATGTTACACTAGGAACATGAAAACATCTCCTTCTTAAAGATCAGGCCTTCCCTCAGTCACACCACAGTCCTCCTTCCCTCCAGCCCAGTTTTTAGCCCTGGATCTGAGAAAATAAAGAAAACCTAGCTTTTCGGTAGAGCTGATAAGCCATCTCTCAAGTTCTCACCAGGAAAGACAAGAGGAGAATCTGGGAACATTTCCAGGGTTGCCCCTGATGGTGGTAGGGGGTATTTCAGAGGTTTTCTACCTGAGACCCCGAGCTTCATGGAAAGAGGGAGCAAGGGAGAATGTCGATAGATTGTTGTTGTTAGGTGGCATCGAGCTGGGTCCAACTCATAGCGATCTTCATGAGGTTTTCAACGGCTGATTGTTTTGTGATTGCTTCAGGAGTGGATTGCCATGTCCTTCTCCCATTCGGATAGATTAGTTTATATTATTTGGCTCCTGAGATTCCATGGCATTGGCCCACAGAGCAAGCAGACTAGTGACAATAATATGTACTTAGACAACTATGGATACACAGCCACTTGTGTACTTTAGTGTATAAATTAGTCCATGTAGGGAAATTTTGTAGTATATATCAAAACCTTTGAAATGTATGCACTCTGATTAAACAATTTGCCTTCCAAAAATTTATCCTGAGGCAAAAATTAGACAAGTGTATATATGTATGTGTATATATATATATAATATAAATATATATACACATATATGTGTGTATATATAATATAAATATATATAAATATATATACACATATATGTGTGTGTATATATAATATAAATATATATAATATATATATACATATATATGTATATATAAATTTTTTTGAAGGGTCATCTGTAATAGTGAAAACCTGAAAATAACCCAAATGTCCATCCAAAGAGTTGGGCTGAGTAAATTACAAGACAGCCAAGAAAGGGAATTTTTGCAGATTTTTAAAAAAATGAGCATGAAATATTTTTCAAGGCATAAAGATGGTAAGGCTTTCTCATTTGAAAAGTGAAATACAGTAGCACGAGAATATCAGCCTCACATCCACAGGACTATTTTTGACCTCAGGGTAGATTCTTTCCGTTCAGTGTCCGGACCTCCTTTCTCCAGTCTTCTCTGGGGCTCCAAGCTTGGTTGGAAGCAAGTACTCTGTTTTCTGAACTACTAGCTCTTGTTGTTTCTTATTGTCTTCCTGGTATCATCTCTCTGGTTGTTTTTTCTTGTCTGCCTGTGCGTATGACTTACATGGTTTCCTGGGCTTGGAGCTACATAACTTGGAGCTACGTCCCTGTCTGATTCACTTCTGTTTCTCAGGCCTGAGTGGAGTGGGGGGAGGGGAATAAAGGACTCCCTGGTGAATTCTCTCAAAGGAGAGGAGTTTCCTTGAGATGCTGCAGCCCATTTCCATATCAAAGCCAACAGTTTCCCTCTGCTATTCTGGATGGTGCTGCCTTGCACTCACTCTGCATCCTTCCTGAGGTCCTGCTAGTTCAGGCAGATGCTCCTAAACACCAGCTCTTAGGCTGGAGGAAATTGTCACAATAGTGGTCTCAAGTCCAGGAAGCAAGGGTGAGAGGTTCAGAGGTATTTGTGGAAAATGGGAGAAGCCTCTCCTTGTATGCCTTGATGAAATTAAGTCTGAGAGCATTCCTAAACCCATTGTTCTCACTTTCTCCCCTCATGACTACAAAACAATGTATTTTTTGACTGTAGAAAGTTAAGAAAACATAGATAAGTAGGAAGAGGGAAAATGTTTAATCATAACTCCATCGCACAGAGACAACCTCCTATTTCATTTTCTCAGGCATGTTTCTATACACAGAAGCATTTACATTTTGTGTAACCTATCTGTCAACACATTGTTTTAAAAGCCTGAATAGTGTTTTCCTGCAGCTGATATGGACCACCAAAGCTCTGTGTGCTCCAGACAAGACTCCAGCCTCTGCCTTGTTGGCATTGGCAGATGTGTGGAGGGGTCCCAGCGCCCTATGTGTTCCTTGGAACCCCTCTACCCTTTATCTTTCTACCCCCTCCCTTAAAATGCTCACAATCTCATTACCACTTTCTGCTTTTTTATTTTTTATTTTTTATTATTTTGCAGTACTGGGGGTTGTACCCAGGGCCTCACGCTTGCATGCTCTGCAAGTGCTGGACCACTGAGCTGCACCCTCAGCCCTTTTTTTTTTTTTTTTTTTTTACTTTTGAGACAGGGTCTCACTAAGTTAAGCAGACTCCCTCTGGTCTCAAACTTGCGATCCTCCTGCCTCCACCTCCCCAGCTGCTGGGATTACAGACGTGCGCCACTGCGCTCAGCCCACTTTCTGCTTTGAGACCCCCAGAAATTATTTTGTTTTGCCCTTTACCCTTTTCCACCATAGCCACTCCAAGTAGCCCAAGACTCCTTAGGCTTCTCTACCCGCAAAGGACTCTGTGTGCTGTGAGGCAGGCCACCCCCCTCCCAACCACACTAAATTGCTTGAAACTCTTCCCTGCTTTGATTTCTTCATGGTTCTATCCCCAGCAGGAGGGGTGTGTGTGCTTGTGTGAATGAGTATGTGTGTATGTGTTCCTGCCTTCAATCCCTAGGCTACAACATGGATAAAATATGCAGGATTCCTGAGAGCAGGAACTTTTGTCTGTTTTTGTTAGTTGTGCTGTCCAGTGCTAGGAACCGTGTTTGGCATATAGGAGGTACACATTAAATATTTGTTGAATGGGTGGACAGGTTCTTTTACTATAACTAAAAACACTGCCATAAACATCCTCAGGGCAAATCTTTGTATTCATTTACATTTCCTTTTTGATAAACTTCTGAAAGTGAAATTTGCTAAGTCAAAGAGGTTGTTGCTGTTTGGTGCCGTCGAGTCAGGTCCAACTCATAGTGACACTATGCACAACAGAGCAAAACACTCCCTGACACTGTGCCATGCCAGGCACTATGTCATTTGTTCTCTGCTATTCATAGGGTTTGCGTACTGGAGCTGAAGACAGCAGGGTGGGACCAGATGATGGATGGCAGAGGCAGATGGCAGAGGCAGGAGTTTCGCTGTTGGAGTGGGAGGTTACAGGTAAGCAAGGGGAGGAAGCAAGGTGGTCCATGTGGTAATACATCAGAGCTGGGCATCAGTAGGGCGTCAGGTGTAGCACAACACAGATGTAAACAGTTTCAAATAGAAAATGTGTATGGACACGTGTGTATGCCTAGGTTGGCGTGCTCTCACCTCATGAAAAAGCCTGTCAGCAGAAGCGGTCTAGAAGCAAAGACACCCTGGTAGCAGCAAGAACACCTAATGCTCAGATCTTGGTTTCTAATATGATTTAAAAAAAAAAAAAAAAAAAAAAAGGAACCAAGGGGTGTTGGAGAAATGGCTGATTCAACAGTGAGGGCATTAACTACCCAAGATGAGAGCCAGGTGTGGTGCCACATGCCTGTCATCCCAGTGACGCTGGAGGCAGAGGCAGGAGGATCACAAGTTCAAGGCCAGAGGCAGCCTGTGCAATTTGGTGAAACCCTGACTCAAAATAAAAAATTAAAGAGTGGGCTGGGGTGCTGCCCAGTGGTAGAACACTTGCAAAGTATGTGCAAGGCCCTGAGTTCAACTCCTAAGTACCAAAAATAGATTAAATAAGTGAATAAATAAAAACACATAATGGAGGAGTGTCATAAGAGAGTAAGGACAGACCAAAGACCCTTCAGTGGCCAAGGCTGGAAAAAATTGAACAAGATATATAAGATAGAATTGGGTTATAAGTCAAAGTGTAAAACACAGATCCCTTACTCCCTGGTCATTTCAATGACTTAGTAATTTAGTAAATGGGAGAGAAGAGAGAAATCTCCCCTGCAGAGGAAATACAGATACTTTGCCCTCAAGGAGAGCGAGCTCAACTCTCCACTCGCTAGGTGGGCACTGTGCATACTTAGAACTTCCTTCTAAAGTGCATAAGGTGAAAAGGGGGAAGAAATGTCATGTTACAGCGGAACACCTGGAAAATGCCGTGCCAGCCAGGTGGGTGACCAAGGCCAATAGCAACTGTTCTGAGTCAAATCGGTAGTGTGTTCCTTTGCTATGATGTGATGAAAATTGCATTTACCTCTCTGGTCTTCCTTCCAAAAATAAATGATTTTAGTCAATTGATGAACAGAAAGAGACATTCTACACAATTCCTGAGTGGTGCTCCACAAAATTCTCAAGGCCATCAAAAACAAGGGAAGTGTATAAATACCATGGGCAAGAGGAACCTAAGGAGATGTGACAATCGTATGTGATATACTCTCTTCACTGAGACCCAGGGCTTAAAAAGGATATTAGGTAAAATTCAAGGAAATTTGAATGAAATGTGGACTTCACTTAATAATAACGGACTAATATTCAGTATGGGAGATGGACCTGGCAGCCAACTCCCAAAAATCAATCCGCCATTTAAAACCCTATGAACAGCAGAGAAGCACTGACAATAGTGTTTTGCCTGTTGTACGTAGGGTCGCTATGAGTCAGATACTGACTCGACCGCACCTAACAACAACAATATTCAGTAATGGAAACAAATGTACATGTTAAGGTGGTATTTATGAGTAAAACTCTCTGTACTATGTACTCATTTTTTTTTCAGTACCATGGTGGTTGAACCCAGGGCCTCGCCCTAGCTTTGCAAGTGCTCTATCACTGAGCTGTACCCCCAGATGTTTTTATACTTTTATACTTTTATAAGTATACTTTTATACTTTTACACTTTTTTATACTTTTTTAAACTTACCAGATGTTTTTATAATATGTTTTTATACTTTGTATTTTGACAAGGGTCTTGCTAAGTCACACAGGCTGCCTTTGGCCTCAAACTTGCCATCCTCTTGGCTCAGCCTCTCAAGGTGCTGGGATTACAGGTATAAACCACCACACCGGGCTTACTCCCAAATTTTCCACTTATACCAAACTGATTTTAAAAGTAAAGTTTATATTTTTAAAAAGTTTCCAATTAGATATAGAAGAAAATGGTGTTTGGTTGTTTTTAGTTTGTTTGTTTTTTGTTTGTTTTTTAATTTGCCTTTGTTTACTAATGCACTGAATACTTTTAGTGTGTGTGCTGGCTACTTCTGTGTCTTCTGTGGATAGTCAATTGTCAAGTGTCACTAAAGTTTCCTGGTTGTTATGTGGCATACCCAACAGATTCAATCTCACTGAATTATCATAGCCCTGGAAAGTATTGTTTATCTGTTTTTATCATATACATATCCATTGTACAAATGGAGAGACAGACTTGGAGGAGCTAAATTATTTATCCAAGTTCACAGAGACCCACCTAGACCTCAAACCCACACCTGTTTTACTCTGGAACCCCCCTCTGCAGGACAGTGCTGTGAGGTACCAACTGATGGCACTGGCAGACGGCCCGGAGGGAGATTTTGGAAGCGAAGTGATGACCTTTGAATTCTAAGTTTTCAGAGACCAAGGCTGAGAATCCAATGCAGACCACTGCACAGCCAGACTAGCAAGAATGTCCATGGTGGCTGCTGTGAGACGTGGCTCATGGGGGCACCAACCCTCCTCCCCCAAGCAGAGGGACACCGGCAGGGCACTCCAGACGCAGCTGAGGCCAGCAAATGGGCTCTCTGGAGTCACGCCATGGACAAACGCAATTATCAAGGGCTGGAAGGCAGCATAATCCCACGTCATCAATGATCGTGATTTAAGGTTGAGGATCTGAAGGCTACAGCCATGCAGAGCCTCCTTTACTCAGAGCGCTTAAACGTTATCCAAGGTGGGAGAATCCCCTCACCACCACCGGCCTTTGCAAGATTTGACCTCGAGGACCTGGGACGGAAAGGGCCCCAGTGAGGGTGTCCACAGTCCCCAGTTCCTGTCCCCACAGGACTTGACCTCAAGGAGCTGAGCTGATATCCAGTGGGGCCAGACCCAAAGGACTGGTCTTGTCCTCCAACTCAGCTGCTTCATCCTGTGCTATGTTGAGCAACTCAACTCACCTCTCTGGTCCTTGGTTCATTCCTAACAAGTAAACCATTGTTCTACGGACTTCATGGAAATTTCCAGAAGATTGACAGTAGTACGGATGGCTAACAGGTGCCACGTACTCTGTGCAGGGCAACATCTCGCCCTCCTCACCCCCTGCTAAGCCTCAGCAGTTTCTCTGGGTGTGTGCTCAAGCTGTCCTCTGTTGATGGCCGGGGGAGCAGCACCAGAGAGATGATGTTGCTCCTCTGAGGTCACTCTGCTTGCAAAGGTTAAGTCTGGATTTACAGCCATCCCGCTCACCCAAGAGTTACGTCACTAACCACATTCCAAAGTGATAAGAGATGGAAAGAATGCTGTCAGCAATTGCAGACTGCCGGACAAGGAATGGGGGGCAGGCTGCAGACGTGGACACAGGGTGGCGTGGCTCGTAGCTGGCACTCGCTGTTGACAGCAGCCTGGGTGTGCACATTGTGGGTGGGGGGGTGGAGAGAGAAGCAGGCAGGACTGAAGAAGGTTGGCAGGGAGGGAGCCCAGAGGTATGGCAGCTGCCAGACGTGGACATCTGGGGATGACAGTCTCGCGGAAGGGGACTCTAGGAAGCTTTGCTCTCAAACGTGCTTTGTAATCTCTACCCTCTGGGGCCCCCAAACCCTTCAGTAAACCACGGTTTTTCCTTTGTGATGAGAACATTTAAAACCCTCTCTTAGCCAGTTGCTGTGGTACACGCCTGTCATTCCAGAGACTGGGGAGGCAGAGGCAGGAGGATTGAGAGTTCAAGGCCGGAGGCAGCCTGTGCGACTTAGCGACACTCTGTCTCAAAATGAAAAGTAAAAAGGGGGCTGGAGGGTGGGCAGCTCAGGGACAGAGCTCTTGTTTAGCAGGTATGAACAAGGCCCTAGATTCCACCCCCATGTCTTAAAAGAAAAAATTTTATTTTAGCTATTTAGAAACAGCATTATATTATTATAAACTACAGCCTGCAGCTGTAGCCCTGTGGCATCCAATCCCGTCAGATCTCGGAAGCTAAGCAGGGTCAGGCCTGGTTAGTACCTGGATGGGAGACTGCCTGGGAACACCAGGTGCTGTAGGCTTGGGAGAAGGACCTGGCAATCCCCTCCCAAAAATCAGTCCACCATTGAAAACCCTATGAACAGCAGAGAAGCACTGACAATAGTGTTTCCCCTGTTGTATGTAGGGTCACTATGAGTTGGGTACCAACTCAACGGCATCTAACAACAACAACAATATAGTTTCTTGATTGTGCAATAGAAGATGATTATACTACTTACTCTGATTTGACCCTTCCACAGTGTGTACATGTATTGAAATATCACTTTGTACCTTTTAAGTCCCCTAGGTGTCTATCCACTTGTCATGCCATGGGGGCTTGGGTATTGTTGTGATGCTGAACGCTATGCTACCAGTATCTCAGATACCAGCAGGGTCACCCATGGTGAACAGGTTTCAGCTGAGCTTCCAGAATAAGACAGACTAGAGAAAAGGACCTGGCAGCCCATTCCCAAAACAATTAGCCATTGAAAACCCTATGAATAGCAGAGAAGCACTGACAAATATAGGGCTGGAAAATGAATTGCCCAGGCAAGAAGGCATTCAAAAGATGCCTGGGAAAGAGTTACCTCCTCAAAGTAGAGTCAACCTTAATGATGGGAATGGAGTAGCACCTCTGGGACCTCCTTTTGCTGATGTGGCATGACTCAAAATTAGAAGACATAGTGGCTGCAACAGTGGTCTCAAACATAAAAAGATCATGTGCATGGCACAGTGTCAGAGGATGTTTTGTTATATTGTACTTAGGGTCACTATGAGTCAGATCTGACAGGAAAAGAATTGATGCTTTTGAATTATGGTGCTGGAGACAAATATTGAGTATACCTTGGACTGCCAAAAGAAATAACCAATCCATCCGAGAAGTGCAACCAGAGTGCTACTTGCAAGCAAGGATGGTTAGATTGCATTTGATGTATTTTGGACATGTTGTCAGGAGGGACCAATCCCTGGAAAAGAACATCATGTTTGGGGGACTGGCGGGTCAATGATAAAAAGAGGAAGACCTTCAGCTAGATGGATTGACACAGTGGCTGCAATGATGGGTTTAAACATAAAAAAAAGATCATGTGCCTGGCACAGAATCGGGAAGTGTTTTGTTCTGCTGTGCTTAGGGTCACTATGAGTCAGACCCGACTCGAAGGCAACATAACGATAATATTTGTCAAATAAGAGCAAAACTAAAAAAAATTCCATGTGTTTTAGTTTTGGTTTTAGTTTTGGTGGAAGTCTTCAGAAGCAAGTTCAGGTTTCCTCTGGGATCCCACAGTCTGAGAGACTGGCCCCCAGGTCAGCACTGACCAGATGGCCAGCTCCTTTCCTTATCCCTTGGCTCCAGACCTAAGGCTGCCCCCGGGGCCCCAGGCTGTCCTAGGTGCCCAGAGGCTGCAGCTTCTGGAGGCTCTAGGGCACTGGGGCCACCAAGGACAACAACTTTTTTTTTTTTTACTGGAATTAAATGTGTTAAATGTGTAAAGCATAGGATTCTAGCTCGATCCACGCAGAGATCTCTTCTCGGGTACATGTTTGTGATTGAAAGGGAGGCAGAGCCATCATTCTCTCTCTTTCTCTTCCTCTGTTTTTCTTCTCTCTCTCCTGCCATCATTACCTCATTCTCTCTCTCTCTCTCCCTCTCTCTCTCTCTCTCTCTCTTTTTCCCTTTTTCCTTGCTCTCTTTCCCCCTTGTTACTCATCCAGTCTCTGCTCCGCCTTGCAATACTGATCTTTCAAATATTGTGCAATACTGCACTCTGCCCAGGATGCAGAATTGAGTGGTGTAGATGTCCCGCCTCCTCTCACGTTTAATGCTTACCCTCTGCTGGCCAAAAGGCTAGGAAGCCAAGATTACACAGACACAGCTCTCCGTGTCCCTGGTCTCCAAGTGTCCAGATGCAGCAGAAGGACAGACCTGTGAACCAATCCCCAGAAAGCTCTCCTGGCCAGATTTGCCTTGCCTGGAGCACCCCTGTACTTTGCACCACTTCTTTCGCCTTCCTGTTTGATAAGATGCGTTCATTCCTCTTCTACTGCCGGGGATGGTTTGTATGCCTAGTTTCCAAGTTGCTACCCAACCTTCATCCTTTTACCTTTATTGGCTGCAGAATATGTCACTTGTTAGCTGCCATTGAGTCGTGTCCAACTCATAGTGACCCTTATAATAAATAGGGTTTTCAATGGCTGATTGTTTCGAGATTCCCTCCGGAGCGGATTGCCACATCCTTCTCCCATTTTTGTGGTGCCGGGAATTGAACTCAGAACCTTAGAGACTGCAGAGCGGTGCTCTACCAACTGAGCTAAATCCCTGCCTGAATATGTCACTAGGTCACCTAATTTACACCACTGCCCTCCTATTGTTGGGCATGAAGTAGATTCTAGTTTTTTTCTTCTTTGTAAGTAAAAGGATTAACTTTTTAGAGCCGGTCCTTTCTGGGGAGCTTGTAAGTCCAGTTTATTTTTTTATTATTATTTTATTAATTAATTTATTTTTGTGGTACTTGGGGGTTGAACCCCGGGCCTCACACATAGTTGGCACAAGCTCTGCCACTGTGCTGCACTTCCAGCCCATTTTTTACTTTTTATTTTGAGTCAAGTTCTCGCTAAATTACACAGGCTGCCTCTGACCTCGAACTCATGATCCCCCTGCCTCGGCCTCCCAAGTAGCTGGGATTACATGGAGCTTGTGGGTCCACTTTAAATGTAAAGAGGGGAGGCACAGAGTAGGGCTTTGCAGGTGGTATAGGAGTTCTTCCCAAGACATCTTCCCGCTCCTTTCCTGCCATCGCATAGCTGTCACTATACAGCATTTGCTTTGTGAGCGTTACCTGAAGACACCTGTTTAGCCTTTATTCTAGCATCCATAACACTCCTTTAGAACCTCCGGCACCTCCCCACAGGACCACAACCCTCTCGTGGCCTGTGCCTCTCTACGCCCCCAGCACTTGTCACCGGGAAGCCCTCCATGAATGTAGGAAAAAAGGAAAGGAGGCATAAAGTCCAAAAAACTTCCTTGCTTACCCTGGCTGCCCCTCATTAACGGGACCTGGGATAGCTACAGGGCTTTGGATACCGAATGTGTTGACTTGTGCCATTCATTAGCCCGAACTGCACAAATGACACCTTCCCCTAGGACTTGTGCATGGCGAGAAGCTGCTTCTCATGAGTTTATCCTCAGGGTCCGAATAAATAAGCAAAGCCACAACAACAACAAAAAGCACTTCATGGATTTTTCAAGAGCTTATTGGAACTGAGGCAGAAACCTGCCATTCTGAGATGTACTCGGTAGGCCAGTGTCCAGCAGACCAGGACCATTTCTCCTTCCCATCTTTAATCTTTTTTAATCTTCTGGCTTTCCAGGAATAACCCACGCTTTGCCCCCTGAATTTCCTTCCCCTGGGGATTACCAGGAGGCTGATTCCCACCCATGGGTCTTCCACCGCAGCTCCTACTGATTGCACAGTGAGGACTGGGGTGCCCAGCTCTGGTGGCGGTTAAGATCCCATCCTCTGCCTTGCTCTGTTTGGGGGTGAGATTAGAAGTGTGGGGATCACAGTGCCGAGATGCATCCCATCCCCTCGAGAGAAGCTTCTTGGCTATGAGCAACACCTGAGCTGATCGCTCCTGAAATGTCAGCCTCACCAGCAGTTAAGCGCTTTGCAAGGTCTCGCTGAGAGATTCCAGACAGTCGCAGGTAATAGGTCACCATTCTTCATTCCAAGTTTCTCCTTCCCACCGCCCAGGGTCTCCGCAGTGCTCCCCTCAGCTGGCATTTGGAAGACGTGTTTAAAACCTCCGGCAAGATAGCTAAGCACTTGATGGGGTTTTATCCTCCCCCCAAGCCTATGAAATGGGGATTCTTGTGATTTCCATTTTACCCATGAGGAAACTGAGGCAGGGGCAGAGAGGGGTCCCTGGCCCAAAGTCAGACTCAGCCACGGTGGCCGAGGGCTCTGACTCATCCCCTTTGGAACCCAGAGCCCACACATGATGGTTCTTCCTACACTTGGCAAGCCAAGGATGCCCCTCCCTCACCTGCCTGTCACCCCCTCCACCTAATAATGATCCCCGCTTACCAGTGGCTCCTACAATTAACGGAAACAGCTTGGGTTTGAAATTAACCCAGGACCCTGGAGAGTTACTGTGGGCATTCTCTCTCTGATCTGCTCTGATTTTCCAGGGCAGAGGTCAGCAAACCATGATCCAAATCCAGCCCACTGCTGGCTTATGTAAATAAAGTTTTATTGAAAGACACCGCACTCATCCATTTATGGACTGTGAATGCTGTTTGTCTGCTCTCGCGGTGCAGTTGAGCAGTGCAACACATACCACATGGCCTACATAGCCATGTTTATATTGCTAAATGTTTACTCTCTGGCTCTTAGAGAAAAATTTTTTTCTGACCCCTGAAAACCAGGGTAACCATTGTATATTATCCCATAAGCCAGGGTAATAGATAAGAGCAACAATAAGATGATTTGATTGCATTTCTCAACGGCACTGTGCTGGCTTCTTTCTTGGAATGTCTCAGGGAGTCTTCCAACATTGTCTAGCAGGCATGCAGAGAGGTGAGCAACTCCCCCATGGTTGCACAGCTAGAAAATAGGGCGTCTGGGACTCAAATCTTGGCCTGACAAACTCCAAATACTTGCTAGGGCTGGATATAGTTTGAGCGACCCCCAAAGGTTCATGTCCTGGGCCCTTGGTTTCCAGTTTGGCAATGTTGAAAGGTGGTGGAATCTTCCAGAAGAAGGACCTGGTGGGAGATAAGATCATGGAGAGTATCATCCTCTAAAGAGGTTAATGCAGATCTTTTGGGACTCTGATCAGTTCCTGAAAGAGTGATCTCGTTATAAAAAGAGTGAGCTAACCCCTGCATCTTTCTGGCTTTCATCTTGCCATATGGCCTGTCCTGTACTTGGCTCTCACATGATGCCACCCACCATGTCATGATGAAGCCAGAAGTCTCTCTATCCAGGGCCAAGTAGATGGGGCTGCTTGATCCTGGACTTTCAGCCTCTTACCTGTGAGCTAAATAAACCTCTTTTCTTTATAAGTTACCCAGCTTCAGGTATTTTGTTATAGCAAAAGAAAATGACAAATACAGTGGTCTACACTATTAAGGCCATACTTTTCACATAGATTTCCTACCCAGCAGTTGGCATTTGTGCTACCTGTTGGCCTGGGAAGTGATATAAAATCAGCAAGGGACAGTCTGTCCTTCAAAAACCTGTGGGTCTGTGGGAAAGTCAGATCTCCAAGTAGATCAGTGGTGAGATGGATCATCACAGAAAAGAGAGAAAAAAAAAAAAAAAAAAAAAAGAACTCAGACCAGGGCATCGGGGAAGGGGCCTCCAAAGTGATCCCTGACACTGAGATTTGTTCAGATGACAATGACCCGCCCTCCTAAGACCACTTTCAGGCCTTCTGAAAAATTCCTAGTTTAGGGTCAGCTCTGAAGGGACTCTGGAGAGGAGCCTTCCAGAAAAGCCTGCTTTCCTGCCTGTGCTCAGGAGGCCCAGCAGCAGGCTTGCACCCTGAAAAAACTGTTCTTATTTTGAACAATCATTTGGATGGAGCAGATATGAGGGGGAGATCCCAGCCCCTGGGACCACTCGAGTTCCAGCTCTGCAGCTTGCTGGTTGTGTGTGACCTTGGGCAAGTCCTTTAATTTCATGGAGCCTCAGTTTTCTCATCTAGAAAAGGAGGGTGCTGATCTCTGTCACAGGAGGTTATTGCAATGGCAAGTGCAGCTTGAAGCATTGGAAGTGTTGCCTACTGTTTTATTTTATTTTATTTATTTTTTATTCTTTTTGAGACAGGGTCTTACTGTGTAGCTCAGGCTGACCTAGAGCTCTCCAGGCAGCCCAGGCTGGCTTTGAACTTGGGATCCTCCTGCCTCTACCTCCTAAAGGCTGGGATTTCAAGAGGGCACCACCATGCCCAGCTGTGTACTATTTTTATTTGTGACCAGATTTCTATATGTCATTTTTCTTTTTTGCTGCAATAATGACATAAAAATGGGAAAACAAAAAACAAAAAGCCTCAATGGTTTATAGCCTGCAGCGGTAGCCCTGTGGCATCCGATCCCGTCAGATCTCGGAAGCTAAGCAGGGTCAGGCCTGGTTAGTACCTGGATGGGAGACCGCCTGGGAACACCAGAAGCTGTAGGCTTGGGAGAAGGACCTGGCAACCCCCTCCCAAAAATCAATCTGCCATTGAAAACCCTATGAACAGCAGAGAAGCACTGACAA
>VMDO01000804.1:81792-166380 GCA_007922755.1 Pedetes capensis | reverse complement strand
GGTTTACAAGGCCAACATTTCTTTATTCCTTACAGTTCTGTGGATCAGCTAGGGGTGGCCTTGTGGAGTTTAACCCCACTCTTCTCGTCTTTCATTCTGGAACCAGGGGCTGCCCAGGATATTTCCTTCTACAGGCAGGGAGCAGATATCTCAAGAGGAACAGGTGGGAACACAAATGTGGTTTAAGGCTTGGGCTCAGAACTGGCCCTGTTATTCTGACAGTGCAAATGTGACTGTTGACTAAAGCAAGTCACCTGGGCCAACCCAGTATCAGTGCAATGGCAAGATACAACTCCGCTCCATGAACCCAGGGCAGCGAAGGGGAAACACTGTGAGCAAATTGCCCAAACTCACGTGACTGTGGCCCCGATGACCCCACCATCCACCCCACACACTGCCTTTGTGTTTCTCAAGGGTTAGGAGGTGAGCCAAATCCCCACCTTACAGCTTGGGAAACTGAGGTTTGAGCCCCTCCCGATGGTTGGTCTCCACCCACAGAGGGTCTTCGTGGAGGGGAGATCGCCACAGCCACACTGGAGGTCTTATGCCAGTGTAGCACGGACCGGTAGCCTCCAGCATGCGTCCTCAGAGGGAGTCTAAGTCACTGCTGAAATGTGAAGGGAGCTGCATCCCCCACACCCTTCTACCATGGCTCCAACACGAGGGGAAATAGCCAGCCACCCTCCATGTTGGATAATGACCACCGAGTTCCAGTTAGCAGCCATCAGCCCTGCCCACTTCATTTCCTCCCACTGAAATCAGGGGTTGTTCCCTGCCAAAAGCAGACTGACTATTCTGGACATCAGAGGCCATTATTAACCATACTGATTTTTAAAAAAGCTTCCAAAATCATCTCCAAACAAGGAAAAATTCATTTAAAAAGCTAGCAGCAGCCACGACAAAAACCAAGGAATCAGCCGTGTGGCGTCCACCCTCACCCACAGGAGCCCTGTCCATGGGTGTCTAGGGACAGAAGCAATTTGAGACCCATCCAAATCTACTCATTTCTTCACTCAAGTTTTCCAGCGAGTTCAAATTCTTCCCTAATTTCTTCCAGATCCACCACTGTTTGTGGCTTCATCTGGGCACTGAGGTCATCGATAGCCAGTGGAGCCAGGCCATGGAGAAAATGACGAGCGGAAAGAAATTCTCCACTCCCTCCCTCGCCCACACCCCCACTCACTAGCTTCCCTTGCCAATGGCCCAAACACTCCAGTGTCCTAGATCCAAAGTTGAAAAAGCAGAGGTCCCACTGGGCCAGACATTCGGCACACCCGATGCTCATTAACTGCATCCTTTTAAAACCCATGTTGGTTTCCCATCAGCCATTGCACAACTGATGGTTGGTTAAAGCAAATCGCAGCAAACTATTATGCCTGCCAATGGCAGGTTCAAGGGTGAGTGCATGACTCAGTTCTGCCCAATGAGAGGTGAGGGAAAGTCCTGCTCAGGGCTTTTGAAAGACTATTTTCCATTGCGAAGAAGGGGCAGACATTCTCCCCTACTGTAGCTATGTGTAATGTGACACTTGCAATGCAGATACCATCTTACTACGTGCCAGATGATGATGGAGCCTCTGACAATGGCGGGGTAGAGAGATAAGAGGATGTCTATCTTTGTTATTGTTAACATTGTTGTGCCACTGAACCACTGTCCCAAAGGCCATTCTACCTGCTATGTGGGATAACAGTGTTAGCCAGCGTATGCTGTACCCCTGAGCCTCCTACTCCATGTGGCACTGCTATTGTTATTAGGTGCCATCAAATCAGTGTCTGACTCATAGCAACCCTATGTACAACAGGTGAAACACTATTGTCATGCTTCTCTGCCATTCATAGGGTTTTCAATGGCGAATTGATTTTTGGGAGTGGGTTGCTGGGTCCATCTCCCAAACCTGCAGCACCTGGTGTTCCCAGGTGGTCTCCCATCCAAGGATTAACCAGGCCTGACCCTACTTAGCTTCCAAGATTTGATGGGATCGGACACCACATTGGTACTGCTGCAGGCCACTGTTATTGTAGAGCTCTGACTTATCTATAAAGAAGCAGGTGTGCAGAGCCATGGATTAATGTCTCCAGGGTCAGCTGAAAAATGTCTGAATTTGTGAACCCTGAATTATCTGCATCCTGCCCCCCTCTCCTATAGGTCACATACAGAATGAGCAGCTTGCCAATAATAGCTGTTTAGTGGCCACTGTGGACAGTACTGAGTGCTGAGGTGGTGGGGATCGGATACCCAGAGAAAGCCAAGGCAGCGAAGACCCTGCCAGGAGATAGCAGTGTGCCAGCTGGGGTTGGGGACCACACAGGCTAGTGCTGGGATGAAGCCCCAGCCCCCCACCTCTCCCGAGCCAGCGCGGCCTCACCTGGGGCAATTTGGTTCAGTAGAAAGTACTCCTGCTTTGGATTCAGGTGGACCTACTTCCACTCCTGTCTCTACCACTTCCTGTGTGACACAAAGCCTGCATCACCTCTCTGTGGGCACCGTGAAAAGGGAACATGAGGTAAACACATTGCTGGTCATGGTGAAGATACTCAGTGAGTGGGGACTCTGAGGGTGATGATGACGGACAGTGACATTGAGAGTCCATAGCAGAAGGAGTGCTAATCCTAGTCCCAGCTCTGCCACCAGGAGCTGTGTGACCTCAGGGAATTCCTGCCCTCTCTGGCCTGTTCATTTGCCCCTGTCTGTGGAATGCTGAATGATTCCTTGGCTGTGTAATGAGGATGGAGGCAAAAAGGCAGAGACTGGAACCCCTCCCATGCCTAGCTTCAACCACTGCAGGCCTATGTTATTCTATGGGACTTGGTTTCCCTAAAATATTCTTTGGGATTTAATTCAGTTGGTAGAACACAACTCTGCAGTCTCTGAGGCCCTGGGTTCGATTCCCAGCACTGCAAAAATGGTAGAAGGACATGGCAATCCACTCCTGGGGCAATCCCAAAACAATCAGCCATTGAAAGCCCTGTGAGTCAAACACCACTCCACGGCACCTAACAACAACAGCAAACTATTCTTTGAGAAGCAGCTTCTTATGCTAAAAACAAAGAGAAGAAGGGGAGAAAAGAAAGTAAAGGAGGAGGAGGAGGTGGAGGAAGCAGCAGCAATGTCTTGGAAGCATCTGGATTAGATTTCCAATCAGTTCTCCAGGGGTTAATAACCTCCACTTTGGAGCATGACCCACCCTGACTTTGGTGATGACTCTGCTGTGGCCTCTCTGTGTTCACTGGGGCAGGGAGACTCTGTTCCCACATCCACCAGCCACGCGTGAGCAGATCCTTTGCCCTTATCGCCACCAGCAGGAGGTGTTATAACTCCTTCTAGTTTTTCTCAGCTCACTAGGTATAGACTATTTCACTGTTACTTTCATTTGCATTTCCCTAACTTCTAGAGAATCTGAGCATCTTTTCCTAAATTTGTTTGTTGGCCATGGAGATTTCTTACATAAATTCCTATCTTTGCTCGCTTTCTTTTGGGTCCTTTGTCATTTTACTTAATATAGTCTGGACATTATCCTAGTATAGTATGGATTTTATGTTTTATCTACATTACATTTTTCCTCCCTAGAACTATCTTTGCCTGCAGCTATAGCCCTGTGGGATCCGATCCTGTCAGATCTCAGAAGCTAAGCAGGGTCGGGCCTGGTTAGTACTTGGATGGGAGACCGCCTAGGAATACCAGGTGCTGTAGGCTTGGGAGAAGAACCCAGCAACCCACTCATAAAAATTCATCCACAAAAACCCTATGAATAGCAGGGAAGAACTGATAATAGTGTTTCGCCTGTTGTACATAGGGTCGCTATGAGTCAGATACTGACTTGACAGCACCTAATAACAAGAAGAACTATCTTTTGCTCTCACTTTATCTCATCATAACAGTAACTATGGCACTGTTACAGGAGGATTAAATGACCTAATTTGTGTAAGCACTTAGCAAAATTCCTGGTATGTAGCTCAGTAAATTCTTTCCATCATTTACAAGCTTGCAGGGTGGGTCTCTGGTTTTGGAATCACTTGAATGTGTTTGTGTTGATGGAGTTAGTTAAAATTATAAGGTCAGACAAGGAGGTGCTCATGATCTGTAATAAGAATCTTCAGGAGAAAGGCCAAAGGGACTTTGCTGCCTTGTGTCTGTTCACTTGGAAAGGTCGAAAGGAAAACAAGCCAACAGAGTTCAATTCCAATCTGTGTGTCACCCATGAGCTGGGCATTGCAGGGCTCCATTATTTACCCTGCAGTAGCGAAAAAGATACTCATGATTAGGAGGGCAAAAGCATGGCAATACTCAATAAATCAGAAAAATAACAACAATCTTGCCTATGAGTCAGCATCACCATCAAGTCCTGCCAGGCACGTCCCTACCACCAGAACCAGATTCCACCAAACATGAGTCAGTGTCCAGGGTCCCCTCCCTCACAGTCTGCTGCAACATGCCAGCATGGATGCAATGGAAGTTGTATTAGTTACTCACTGCTGTGATAATGCCACATAACAAACAACGTCAGTTACATTAAACAATATGCGTTTAGTGATTGTGTGACAAGGGGCCAGCTAGGCAGTTCTGCTGGTCTTGGCTGGGTTCAACCAGCTGTCAATGAGGATGGCATGGCCTCTCCTCCGTGTACCCCTCATCTTCCAGTGGGTGGCCTGCAAACTTCAAGTCTCTGCTTGGGTCAGACTTGCTAAAATCTCACTGGCCAAAGAAAGCAGCATGTTGCAGAGGAAGAGAACAATAGAGCCTTGGTCAAGGACTTGGGCCCAGAGACAGATGAAGAATGGGGGCCTCGACTGCATTCGACCACACTATAGTCCAACACGCAGGGTAAGACTGCAGGTTATAGACACAGACCTGCATGTTGGTGCCTCTTGCCGCGGGGATTTCACGCCTCCCCCTGCTTGCTCCATCAGGTGGCACCACAGCCTTTGCTCTCAGCTGGCTACTGAGGCCAGAAACCTCTTTTCAATGTTGCCTTCCAGCTGCTAATGCCCTCTCTCTCTCTTCCAAGGATATTTGCATGAAAAGATCCTCATTGCTTTTTCTGATGATGAGCACGTGCCCAGCACACAGGCCTCCAGCAATACAGATCACCGTTCCCCAGCACTGCAACCCTTCCCAGTGGAAACTCCGCCATCAACATGTCCTTTCGGACCTTTCCTGTGCCTGCTTGAGAGCTCTGTGTCAAATGATGTCCAGCTTTACACAACTTGATTTTTTTCACTTAATAATACCAACACCAACATAATGCAGATTTTTTTTTTTTTTTTTTTTTTTTTTGGTGGTACTGGGGGTTGAACCGAGGCATTGTACTTACATGCCTTACAAGTGCTGGACCACTGAGCGGCACCCCCAGCTCCTTTTTTTTTTCACTTTTTGAGATAGGGTCTCGCTAAATTACGAAGACTACCTCTAGTCTCAAACTCATGATCCTTCTGCCTCCGCCTCTCAAGCCAGACAGGTGTTTGCCACCACACTGGACTTCCCGGCCTATTTTTATACAGAGTGTTGACAATGGTTTGTGCATCACAATTACTTAAGGAGGAAAACATTAAAATATGTGTTCCAAGGCCTCACTCCAAAGGTCTGAAGGGAGACTTGGGAACCTAGGTTTTAACTAATTGTAGATCTGTACTATTTGTATTTCAACGGGGTCCCTTTGCCTAGTGCTAGTTTGGGGTGGCAGTGATGGACAAGGAAATACCGAATGAAAAGAGTGATTGATGGGAAGTTTATGGGTACCACGGCACACAGTAGGGGTGATAGCTATAGTCAGATCATATCACCCAGAGAAAGCAGCCTGCATTAACTTTTTAACCCTCAATTTCTTTGGAACGTGCCCAGTCCCGCCCCCATAAGTGGCCAGGAACCAGTAACCTCATTTGGGAACTTTTCAGCTATGTGTCCTTGGACAAGTGACTTCACCTCTCTGAGCCTCTGTAGGCTTGCCTGTAACGTGGGAATCATAACATCCACTAGGCAGAGCTATTGAGAGGAGCCGTGAGTTCACACATGTAAAGCCCCCACCTTGCCGCTGGGCTCATAACAGGTCTTGTATAAGCCATAGGTACCCCCGACCACCCATGAGGTGTGCAGAGCCTTGGACTCCTTGGACCATCTGGGGGAAAAGCAGAGAGCGCGGCCACCCCCAGGGCTGAGGCTGCCACACCAGGTGACTTAACATGTTAATTATGGAAAATTAGGGCAAGTTAGGTTTCTGCCTCCAGAAATCTCATGTTGAGGTCTGCATGGCAGTGTGGGATTTTAATCATTCTCCAGGGGCTGGTGACAAGAAAGACTGTTCCTGCTGAGACAGAGGATAGGCAGGGGAACCAATCAAGTTATGTAAATACTGCCGAGGAAGACCCTGTTGGGGAGCCTGCCCAGTGCGCCGGCTCTGGGGATTTCCCTGGCAAATCCTGGGCTGGACATTCAGGGGCTCCTGACTGCAGGCTTACGTGTCTAACAGATGCAAAGTGGCTGCACTTCCTGGTCCCTCTCTGTTCATCCTTTTGAGACTGGAGCCTCTCTTCAGGCACCCGGCGCTGAGTCAATGCACAGATAGCCAAGGCAGGCAAGAGCAAGGAGGATTTTATTGAAAGGAAAAGCAGAGGCTCTGGAAGAATGGAGGGGGACCTGACTACGCAGCCGAAGTGCTATTGTCTAGGGGCTGTTATTGTCCCTTTCTTTGGGCTGGACTCCGCTAGCTTCAGCAGATCGGTCCTCGGGTGGAGGGGACCTGGAAGTTGGTCCCATAGAGCTAAAGGGCAGTTGCTCCTATTGTTTCTGCCTAGAGACCAATGAGCCAGCTGACTGCTGGCCAGGTCATGGGACTTGTTTTTCTCTGAAGAATGGGACTTGATCTGGTGACTGTTGACCAAGCCATGACCTGTTTCCTTAGACAAGTGGGACTCAGGACAAGGAAATTCATGTGATCTGACCAAAACTTTGTTGTTGTTGTTGTTGTTGTTGTTATTGTTGTTGTTGTCATTGTCAGGTGCCGTGGAGTGGGGTCCGACTCATAGAGACCCTCCCTGGATTTTCAATGGCTGACTGTTTTGGGATCACTTCTGGAGTAGATTGTCACGTCTTTCTTCCAGACCAAAACATAGGTGACTTAACTGGTTGCTTGGTGACCGCCTGGCCTCAGTGGTTCCCTATTTCAGGCCCCACTTCCCTGAACCTGCCTGACATTTCCTAACTCTTCTCACTTTTCCACTATGACTTTGGAGCTCTCTCATTAAGAAGTAGAGTCTGAAGCCAGGTGCCATGGTGCACACCCATGATCCCAGTGACTCTAGAGGCTGAGGCAAGAGGTTCGTGAGTTTGAGGCCAGAGGCAGCCTGGCTACCCAGCAAGACCCTGTCTGGAAACAAAAAATTAAAAGTAAAAAGGGCTGGGGGTGCAACTCTGTGGTAGAGCACTTGCTGAGCACGTCCAAGGCCCTCCCTGTTTTCAATTGCCAGGACTGGAAAAAAAAGAAAAGAAAAGTGGAGTCCATTTTCTTAAAATCCTTAAATCTAGTCTGGCCTGTCACTTGTTTTGGCTTATAGAATAGGGTAGAAGTTACTCTGAGACAGTTCTGTGCTTTGGAATCAAGAGGCCTGGACTGCTTGGGCTCTGTTCTTTGGAAACTCACCCAGCCACATGAGAAGAAGCCCCAGCTAGCCTGCGAGAGGAGGAGAGACCTGGTGGAGGAGAGCTCAGCCACCTCAGCCAAGGCCGTCCTAGATCACCTAATGTGCACTTGACCCCCAAATATGCAGAAGTCCAGCCAGGACAACAGAGCCCCCTCCCTGACCTCCAGTTACACTCAGACACATAAGGGAGCCGCAGCTAGGCCAGCAGGGGCCAGACAATGAGTGGAAAGAACACTATGAGTTTGGGGCTAGTTTGTTAGGCAGCAAGAGCTAAACGATACATTGTGTGAGTGATAAGGACAATTTAAAAAAACACTATCACAGCGGTAAGAGCTACCATTTACCTGACTCCAGAGCCTGCCGAGCATTTTTTATACAATCTCTCACTTCTTACCAAACTTTGCAAAGTAGGTATGATCACCCCTATTCTGCGGAGGACGCAGACGCTCAGGAAAGCTTTTGTCAGATGTATAATGTCTATTCCCTCGGGTGGGGAATCCAGGGTTGGAACTCAGGTTTGTCTGGCTCTAGAAGCTTGGCACTTCTTCCTAGAGGGCTCACCTAACCTACAGAGAAGCCATTCTTAGACAAAGGCTAGATTCTCCAGACCAGGGCAGCACGTCCTTCTGATCTGGCCTCTGCTACCCCATGTGCCCCTTCTCCAGAAACATCTATGCTTTTGCCCCAGGCTATTCTTCTATTTGAGTCAACTTTCCCTCTTCTTTCGCCTGGAAAACTCTTACTCACCCTTTAAGATCCAGCTCAAGTTTGCCCTGCATCCTCAACTCTTAGTAGCAAGTAGAAATTCCTTCTTCAAACTGACAAAATGAATAAGAAAATTTAACATCTGTGTGAATAGAACTTCAGAAGTAAAAGGGGAAGGACAGCATTTCATGCAGCCCTTGGAGACCACTACCCCTTCCATTTCCTCACTCAGCAAGCTTCCTCTCAGCTGGATTGCAAGGTAGCTGCTGCAGACCCAACATCACATACAGACCCAGCCACATCCAAAGAAATCAAAAAAAATTTTTAAATTTATGTCTAATTTTCAGAATCAAGGAAACTTTCTCTATTGTTTCCCAGCAGACTTTCCCTTATGTGTCCTTGGCCAGTACTGGTCATGTATACTTTCTGAGCCAATCGCTGGCACGAAGGAGGATTATGTCACTAGCTTTGGTTTTGACACATCCAGTCACCTGGGATGGAGTAGATATGAGACATTAGCCACCATGGTCATGATACTTTTCCTCCAGAAGCTGTGTCTGGCTTTGCCGTCAGGATCGGATGAACTCACTAACTGGGTTGTCACAGCCTCTGAGCTTGTCTCCCTCATGGCTCTGGTCACCAGGTGGCTTCCTTGATGAGACTTCCCGTCCCACTGAACTCTTCCTCTTCTCCTCATGCCTTGTCCCTGTGCCACATTAACACTCTCCACACTGAGAAGAGCACCCCCAGGGTCCTTCTTCCCCTATAGCACATGACCTTGATAACAGCAAGTATCACTACAGTCTCCCTTGCTGCAGTATTCCCAGCCCCCATGGAGTACCAGGCCCACTGAGATGCCCAACCAACACTTGTTTTGCTGATGAGTTATTTGCCAGGACTGGGACTTCAGCTCGGAGATTGGGAACCCTGGAGAAGGAACCAGGAGAGAAATATTGAGATGTCAACCCTCCAAGGAGACCTTATGCAGATTTCCATCAGGAATGGCCTAAGGCTAGGCTGGCTGCCCTCTAAGATGAGAACACTTCACCAGGAGCTCTGCCTGCACATCAGTGGTTCTGAATAGTAACCAATAATTGTAGGTTGCCCATGTCTTCACCTTCCTGATCCCCAAAGCAGGTGGGGGCCTCATTGCATAGACAACACCTGCAGAGGCAAAAGAACCCCCCCCACACACACACATACCTGAGTGGCTCCACTGTTAATTGATAGGCTAAAACATGGACCCTGGGTCTGCCTTGATTTCATACTGGTGCTCTCTCTGCTTCCAACAAATACCAGCGGATTTCCTGCCTGCAATGCTGTCCTGTCTAGGACAGTCTCCAGCGACTTATCTAGGGACAGTATGTAACTGTTAACTGCCTTCTCTACTGGATTTTCTCCCTTCTAATAATAAGGAATTTTTCTTAAACATAGGGTGTTTTGTACTATTATCTATCAAATATTCACCCTTCTCTCCTTGATCAGGACACAAGCTATACTTCACCTCATTGATGTTGGCCTTGGCCATGGGGCTTTAAGGTATATGGGCAGAAGTGAAGATGGGGCAATGCAAGCAAGTGACCTTAATCAGGCATCACAAGTTCCTACTGGTTCTTACTATCTCCTAAAAGAACAGCATGCCTAGGTAGGAGTAAGTCTGTTAGCCTGGGGCCCAAAATAAGAAAACACCCAAAACAGATTCAAATCTAACTTAAAGTTCACTGAAAGACACGTGAGTGGGAAATAACTATTTGCTGGAGGCCCCTGAGATTGGAGGGGGTGTTTGTCACACAGCTTTACCGTAGCAATAGCTGACTAACACAAACATTCTGCTCCCGATTGTGCAAAGCATTTTCCTGAATTAAGTCATTCAATCTCTGCAATAACCTCAGAGGGAGATGCTATTAAATCTTTTGCTGATCTATGAGTTGCTATAGCCATTCTGTAGCAGAGCCCAGCACACAATATATGCACAAGAAATCTTTTTAGATGAATTAATAAAGTGAAAGTAGAAACTGCATGGTACTTATCTGCTTTATGGCCAGCGTCTGAATGATAAGAATGACCTGCTGTGTGCTGGGGGAATTAGGTGCTCATTTAATTAAGACACTGTTTGAACAAATATTTATTGAACAGTTGCTTCATCTGAGGCATTGTTCTGGGTGTTAGGAATGAAATGGATGAACACAAATGAAACTCCTGCCCTCCTGGGGCTGATATTCTACTGAGGATGAGGTAAGCAACAACGAAAATAGATAAGCCCACTATACATATATACTTAGCTAGCAGTAAATGATCTCAAAACAAAACAAGAAAAGGAAGGACCTGAGGTTTCTAACAAGACAGTGAGAGATGGTCTTAGGAAGGAGGCAGCTTCCCATCTGGGGTCAAGTCCCAGGACTCGGGCCTCAGTCTAATTTGTCCCCTCCAAAGAATGTTTAAACACTGGGGTTGAGGGGTTAGCTCAGTTGGTAGAGTGTTTAGCACGCACTAAGGCCCTGGGTTCGATCCCCAGCATGGTAAAAATAAATAAATAAATAAATAAATAAATAAAAGTTTAAGCAGAGAAAAAGGGAGGTCTCAGAAATGTGTGCAGCCTTCATGGGTGTGGAGGTGGACTGGTTATTCTTAGCAGGGCATCAGGCGAAGACACAGGTCCTTTGGGCGGCCAGAGCTCATCAGAGCTTCTAGAGAGAACGGCGAGACCACAGTCCTTCCTGGCTTGCCAAGTTTGTTTGGAAATTCTTTCCGCCTGAGGCAGTTGGGAATGTGGGGAATGTGGGGTGGGTCTCAGAGCCCCTGCGCTAGAATTCCTGGGCTATGTTGCCAGAGCAGTGGTCAGGAGTCTCGAGGGCTGCTCAGCCCTCCATGCCTGGCTAGCAGGGGCCCCAAGGCTGTGGTTTCCCTTCTGTGGCTGGAATGCTTGGTCTCATGCAGGCACTGGCCCAGAGAGGGGGAGAGCAGCTGAAAAGGTGCCTGTCCTTAAAATCCATCCTCGCTGGAGCTCTAGCTTTGGAAGGTTCTAGAAGAGCAGAACACAATTGAGACTTGGTTTTTATTCAGGTCCCAGTGTTCATTGCCATCTGGGAGGTGAATCAAGGCCGTCCCGAGGGCATCTGAGTGGATGACAGCACAAACGCTGGGGACAGAGACCTGGGTTCAAATCCTGGCTTTACCATGAATGAGCTTACATGGCCTGGCATAGGCTATTTAGCATTGCTGGGCCTCAGTTTCCCCATCTTGTAGGGAATACTATGGGATAGCCCCAGAGGATAGAGAGGAAGCATAATTGGGACAAGGTCCATCTAGACCACCTAGAGGTCTGAAATCTATGCCCCAGGGTAAGATGGCCTCCAATGACCCTTGCCCCACATCCAGGTCTTCTTGGCGTGGAGTGAGCCAAGATGGCCTCTGCCCTCTCAGACCCCTGCCACCTGATTGGTTACTCCTGACCGTCACCCTATGCCCTGATTGGCCACCGAAGAACATTCCCTGATTGACCAGAAAGTGACATCTGGTTTCACCCTTTATTTGAATGTCACTCCTAATTTGTTGAGCCCAGCCCCTCACACCACCACCTGATTGGTTGATTGCAATCTTGAGGCAGTTACCCAAAGACTATAAACAGAGCTCACTGGCCACTCTGCAGTTCTGCCACTCCACTGCAGATGGGCCACACCATTGCCAGATCAAGAGAAGACTGCCTGCTATCACAGAGGCCACCCCATCGCCAGACCAAGATGGAAATCACTGGAGACCAGTGGCAGAGAAGAAGCCAGCCTTCGTGGAGGACACCCGGAGGGTCCCCGGACTGCTGCCAATTTCCTTACAGGGGATGTACAATAAAATCTAATCTAAAGGCATCCCTAAGCTGTCCCTGATTCCATCATGCTTGCCAGTCCCCCAGTGGGGGGCCCAAGCCCAGTTGGTTAAGAAGAGCTCCTGGTTGGTTAAGAAGAGTGGTGGAGAGGTGACCCACACCATCTGATCATAATCCCTACCTGGTGGGGTTGCTGTGAGGTTAAGTGAGGAAATTCATTTCTTAGAACAGGAAGTATTCCCAGAGTTTTAGAGCAAAACTCCCGACCCCAGGAGTCACTAAAGACTGGGCTCAGCTGCCCATCCCCAGTGTGCCAATTCAAGACAACAATGGTGAAGAGAAATGAGATGTAATCAATGTGCACATTGGGAAGAGGAACAGATAGAGGGTGTCCAGGGACGACAATTCCATCTTCAGGGTATCGACATGAGCTTTAGGTTTAAATAAAGGAAGCATTAGGCAGCAGGGAACAGGAACGCACCATTAAGCAATCCTGGTTCTACAAGGTGGTCCCAAGAAGTTACCATGGTTACCGCTCAAGGGGTACAATCTTGTTCCCAGAAGATGATCCCTCCAGCTCCAGGGTGCAGCCTCTCCATCACAGATGACTGTCCTCCTCTGGGGCGCGATTGGCCCTTCCAGACTCACCATTGCTTGGGGATAGTTTCGATCCTCATCAAACAGATGTTTATCCACCAGTCCAGATCTTCCTGGAATCTAAGGTGACTGCAGGAGAAGGTGAGGAATCATTAAGAGGCAAAACAGAGCCAGAGAGGGACAAGATGGAGTTAGGCCAGTAACCAGGGTCTTCCTTTAAGTTAGTTACCTCATGGGCCCAAGTGAGGAGTCCATGCTTTTTAGCAAGAGCAGGTTCTAAGGCCCTGTGACAAAAGGACTCTTGCCCACACAAGTACTTAATAAATAGTGTTCGTCATGGGCTCGGGGTACTGCTGCTTTCTTTCCACCTGAGCAGTTTGTTGATTTGTTTGCTTATGTATTCATCTATCTATCTATCTATCTATCTATCTATCTATCTATCTATTTATTTATTTATTTATGTGGTACTGGAGGGTTGAACCCAGGGCCTCGCGCATGCTAAGCAAGCTCTGTATTACTGAGCTGGACCCGGCAGCCCCTCTTTTCACTTTTTATTTTTGAGACAGGGTCTCACTAAGTTACAGAGGCTGCCTCTAGCCTCAAACTCTCAATCCTCCTGCCTCCTCCTCCTGAGTCTCTGAGATTTCAGGCATGTGCCGTGGTGTGCAGTTGTTCAGTTTATTTAGAACACCAGATGTGAAGTCAGATAGATCGGGCCTGGGATCTTTGCTTTCCTCAAGTGGCCAAGGACTGTGGTTTCTATTCTGTAAAGTGGGAATCATCATAGTAGTCACTTTGCAGAGTTTTAATGAGGAGTAATGAATATACACAGCTTAGCATGGTGCGGGAGAAGGGCCTGGCAATCCACTCCCATGGCAATCCTGAAACAGTCAGCCATTGAAAACCCTATGAGGGTCGCTATGAGTTGGATACTGACTCGACGGCACCTAACAACAACAACAGCATGGTGCCTGGCACACAATACATATTATTATTATTATTAGTTGTTGTTGTTAGGTGCCATTGAGTCGTATCCAACTCATAGCAACCCTTATAGGGTTTTCAATGGCTGGTTATTTCAGGATTGCCTCTGTAGTGGATTGCCATGTCCTTCTCCCATTTTTGTGGTGTTGAGAATTGAACTCGTGACCTCAGAGACTGCAGAGCAGCGGTCTACCAACTGAGCTAAATCCCAGCCCTTATTAGTAGTAGTAGTATTTATTTTGTTGGAAAATTCCTCAATCCACTCACAGCCATTCAACATTTACTGGGCTGTCGGCCTTGGCTCTTAGAGAGAAATCAAACATGCTTACCCCAAAGGGCTAATTCTAAGTACCATGGGCCCCTCAGGAAGGGGTTTTTGTTCCCAGAAGGAGGGAAAAGCGGAAATTCCATGTCCATTCCCACTCCTAGGTCTGCGGTACACTTGGGGAGAAGGAGGCTTGGGTGTTTAAATTGGAAACATGAATCATGCCAGGAAGCAGGGCTACCACACCAGTTTTTCTGATGCCAAGCCTTTGCCATCTTCATGAGAAGCCTGGAATGGGGTGGTGGGTTGGAGATACTGCATGTTCATTGAGAGGCAGGGGCTACTTTCAGTGATATGACTCCTAGAAGACCTTAGTGATGTGTTTATCCAACAAGACAGCAGAGGAGCAACATCTTGGGGCGCAGCAGGGTGGCTCATGATGCTTTCTGCAATAGTGCGACAGTATTATTAATACGTGGTTAGGATTAATATTTGTGTTAATGGTGAGGGCTTTTTAGATTGAGGTTGTCCGAGATTTTTCTTTGCTTGGCTCTATAATCAACACCCATGGAAGTAGCAGTCAAGAAATCAAAAGACACATTGCTCTAGGAAAAGCTGTGGCAAAAGATCTCTTTAGAGTATTGAAAAGCAAAGATGTCACATTGAAGACAAAGACTCATGCCATGGTATTTTCAATCACATGATATGGTTATGAGAGCTGGACATTGAACAAGGGAGACAGGAAAAGAATTGATGCTTTTGAATTATGGTGCTGGAGATGACTATTGAATACACCATGGACTGCCAAAAAACCCAACAGATCTGTCCTAGAAGAAGTGCAACCAGAGTGCTCCTTGGAAGCAAGAATGGCTACACTGCGTCTTACATATTTCAGACATGTAGTCAGGAGAGATCAGTGCCTGGAGAAAGACATCATGTTTGGGAGAGTCGCAGGTCAATGAAAAAAATGAAAACCCTCCACCAGATGGACTGACACAGTGTCTGCAACAATGGTTATAAATATAAATAAGATGGTGTGCCTGGCACAGAATCGAGAAGTGTTTCCATCTGATGTACATAGGGTCACTATGAGTCGGACTCAACTCGACAGCACCTAACAACAACTACAATAAGAATGTACCCCTTCTGCTACTTATTTTTCTGAAATTCAGCACTGGTGTCAGGGGAGGAGATGATCTGATTCCCTGATGGACAGCTATTGTGGCTGTCTGAATGAAAGAACTGTTGTCCAGCCCGGCCAGGCTCACACCAGCACCTGCTGTTGTAAACACTTCATGGACATCTGGAGGAAGCTGCAGAGCTGCAATGATGTGCTCCAATTCTAGCTCCTGGAGGTGCAGCCATGGCCGCGGCTGTTTCAAATAGTTTGCAGTTTGTGCTGGATGTTTTTCCTCTCACAAATTTCAGTGAACTTCAGATGATCCCGTGATTAACCCCTGCCAGAGGGGGAGCACTTTCCCTGGTGGCCCAGAAAAGAGAGTTCTGTAATTGGTGCAAACATAAGCCTTCATTCTGTGATTGGTGCAAAAAAAGGCAGCTTTGATTGGCCAAAGGGAAGTGCTGTGATTCATGCCAAAGGGACTGCTGTGATTGGTGGGAAAAGGAGTGCTGTGATTGGTGCAAACACAAGCCTTCATTTCTGTGATTGGTGCAAACCCCCCTTCTCTGGCTATATAAATAGGCAGCTCCCGTTCATCCAAGCTGAGCTGTCCATGTGACACCCTCGTGTGCTGCTTTGTGATG
This sequence comes from Pedetes capensis, assembly GCA_007922755.1. Taxonomy (NCBI): domain Eukaryota; kingdom Metazoa; phylum Chordata; class Mammalia; order Rodentia; family Pedetidae; genus Pedetes; species Pedetes capensis. The sequence continues at coordinate 150,611 of VMDO01000804.1, read as the reverse complement.
TTGCAAAATTAGACCCAATTAAAGACTTCTAGTAAGTGGTTTTATTTTACTTATTTATTTATTTGTTTACTTTTCTTACTTTGATAATGTGAGCTGAGCTGGTGACACAATGAAAGAAGCAGTGGAGACAGCAGAATGCCAGTGACTACAGTGAAGGATGGCAGAGACGGCAAAGCAGCCAGAACACTGAGCTGAGAAAACAGCGAAGCAAATGGCTAATTACTGCCTCCCAAATGGCAGCAACAGAGACTGTGGCCATAGCAATAAGAAGCAAGACCTGGTTGCTGGAAGAGTTCCAGAGAGCTGTCAAGTCTTTATGACCAAGGGTCTCAGACACCCTATGCCTGGGAGCTGTAACAATGGCCACAGTCTAGGACTGAGGAATCCCCAAATCCAATCCTGTCCAGAACCTGCAACACTAGCTGCTGTCTAGGGCTGAGGAATCCCAATATGTAGCCCTGCCTGGGAAATGCATTGCCAGCTGCCATGGAGGGCTGAGGAATCTCAACATCGGTGGTCCTCCTAAGAGCTGTAACTCTTGAAGGGCTGAGGAATCCCAACCTCCTTAGCCTAGATAAGAGCTGTAACACTAGAACATACTACTTGATGCTATAGCTCCTGCCTATCTGCCATCAAATCCCAAGGGACACAACTGCTGCCTAAGACCAATATTTGAAAGGCTTCTTGCCTATCCATGATTTCTAGCCAGGTAGAGCAAAAGGGCTGGGATTTAGCTCAGTTGGTAGAGCGCTGCGCTGCAGTCTCTGAGGTCCCGAGTTCAATTCCCAGCACTGCAAAAATGGGAGAAGGACCTGGCAATCCACTCCCAAGGCAACCCCGAAACAGTCAGCCATTGAAAACCCTATGAGGGTCGCTATGAGTCGGATACCGACTCGACGGCACCTAACAACAACAGAGAAAAAGGACCTTAGCCATCTGATTGTTTACAACGGTATCATAGTATTGAGTACTCCATGTGTCTCAGGTGGGCTGGGAACCATCAGTTTTATGGGCTCCTCCAGGGAAATTGGTGCACCTTATGTCAACAAACCTAAGAAACTACACAGCAGCTCTGCCTCCCCACCTCACACCCTAGAGTTCTCCACACACTTTAACATTTTAAGGCCATGATAAGCCCTGCATTGAGACATTCTTTCTCCTCTGACTAAAGCTACCTGGGAGCATGAACACTTTTCTTTGTAATTTACCAAGGCTTGAGAAGATGTAACCTACACCTGCAGGCATTTAAAGACCTTTGGATCAGAGAAGTTTTACAGCTGGGAGCAAAGCCCTTTTCTTTCCCTCTATGCTTCACCCACTCTGCATTTTTCCAATCTCCCTCCCTTTGTCCTGCAGGGAGCAAGCCAGGCATTGCTTACCAGCTTCTGCACTTGCTTCAGCTGTGTAGAATGGAAGAGCAACAGCGAAGCACAGAAGTCCCGCTGCAAGCCTTTCCAAGTTACCTGGACTCTCTGCAGAAAGCAACAGGTGAGGCCCGGAAATTGGGGGGAATGTATTGCATGATAATGGCTACTTGGAAAAAAAAAAACCTGAGGAAAATAATTTGGAGCATTATTGAGTGCCAGAACCCCAAAGCTATAAACAGGATGTTTGAAATGATTTCAAGCATAAAGGTCACAATCTGCAATTTAAATGTGGATACTTTCTTGCCTGTTTTCTTGGTTATGGTTGAGTGCTACCAATTAGTTGACGTGTGTGTGTGTGTGTGTGTGTGTGTGTGTGTGTGTGTGTGTGTAGAGTTTTTGAGCGAGCCCAATGGGCTTTTCAGTCAGGCTGGGTTGGCTGACAACCTGTAAAAACCCACACAGGCGTGAGCAAATCATTTACAGCATGAGAACAGAGAGGGCTCTTTGGCTACCCAGTGAGAACCTTCTTTCTCTTTCTAGAAAAATGAAAACATAAGGTGACACACCTGGCAGTACACCCCCAACCCCCGCCGCTTCCTTCAGCAGTCTGCAATGTCTTTACTCTGAAAAAAATGAATCATTGAAAAATTATCCAAAGTGGGACTCCTCCACACCTCACCCGAGTCCCACGGTCTTTATTAATGCCCATCCTGTTCGTGGGGTTGGAGCGTGCCATGGGACTGGCCACCCAGCTGAAGCCTGCTGTCCCCGTCCTTATCTGACCCCTGTGCTCTGTGGCCGAGCACGTTGAGAGTTTATTTTATGGCTGGGGGAGCGGTCACAGAGCGGGCAGGTGGGGGAGCCTGCACATCCTTCTCTGGATGCGACCCGGTCTGGGCTGTGGGAAGGTGGGTCGTGCTGGAGAGGCAAGGGGCATGAACAAGGGGTGGCTGTCAGGACAGGGTTTCTCAACCTCCAACGCACGTAAGAACCTCTCCGGAATCGCGCTGCACTACAGATTCTCACTTAGTGGTGTGGGGCGGAGCTTGGGATTCTGCACTTCCAACAAACTCCTGAGGGAGGCCTCAGGCCAATGCTGGTGGTCTTAGAGTAAACACTTTGGCCAGGAGCTGCACCAGATCATCTGGTAGGGGCAGCGTTTTGCTCTGGTGGCAACGTGCTACCTCGCTGCTGCCTGATACCCTCACATGTTGCTGTTGTTAGGTGCCCTCTAGCCAGTGTCCGACTCATAGCGACCCTACGTGCAACAGGGGAAACACTATTGTCAGTGCTTCTCTGCTATTCATAGGGTTTTCAATGGCTGATTTGTTTTATGGGAGTGGGTTGCTGAGACCTTCTCCTAAGCCTATAGCACCTGGTGTTCTCAGGCGGTCTCTCATCCAAGGACTAACCAGGCCTGACCCTGCTTAGCTTCTGAGATCTGATGGGATCAGATGCCACAGTGAGACAGTTGCAGGCACTACCCATGTGCCTTTTGGTGGAATGTGGCAAGTGAAACCAAAAGAACTGATTTTTTTTTTTTTTTGAGAAAGGCTTTATTTTTTAAACATTTAGAAGGACAGGTTTCTTGCAGAGAATCTCAACAGTATATAATATCTGAATTATGACATTTTGTTTTGTGGAAGTTCAAGCTTAGAAACTGGCATTGGAAGCCTTACCAACCCTTTGAAATAAACCTGGAACAGAGAAGCATACATATGTTTGTATATGCATATTTATATTTTATATATAAATGTGTGCCTACATACATACATAACATACATATGTATTCTAGGGTTCTATATGGACTTCGGCATTGATTTTCAAGTAGCTTTCAGTAATGGGCTAAATTTTCCTGCTGAGAAAGCTAGTGAAGAATCAGAAAATGACAAAGAAGATTGTCAGATTTTTTTTTTTTTAGAGTCAAGTGCCCTTTTTGTCCCCAGCCTTATTGAGATATTATTGGCAACTAAAAATTGCATATATTTTAAGTTTTAATATACATGTATACATATATTATGAAGTGATTACCACTATCAAGCTAGTTAACATAACTTATTTCACATAGGAATCATGTTTTTTTCCTTTTTTTTTCTTTTTTTTGTGGTGAGAATTTTTAAGATCTACTCTCAGAGCTGGGTGTGGTGGTGCACTCCTGCATTTCCAGTGACTCCAGAGGCAGAGGCAGGAGGATCACCAGTTCGAGACCAGAGGCAGCCTGTACGACTTAGTGAGACCTTGTCTCAAGATTTAAAAAATGGCGGGGGAGGGGGCTGCTGGGGTTGCAGCTCAGTGGTAGAGTACATTTTTTTTTTTAAGTATGTATGCAGCTCCCAATACTTTCTACTTTCAGGCTGGGGATGTGGCTCAGTGTCGGAGCACTCGCCTAGCATGTACAAGGGCCTGAATTCCATCCCCAGCACCACCAAAAAGAAAGACCAACCAACAAAAAACCCACTACTTTTTCATTAACCACAAACCTGCCCCTATGAGTTGGGCTTGTTTAGATTCCAATTAGATGTGCGCTCCTGCAGGATCTGTCTTTCTGGGCCTGGCTTATCTTGGCACAGTATCCCCCAAGTTCATTGCTGTAAATAATAGGCTTTCTTTCTTTTTTTTCTTTCTTTTTTTGTACCGCTTAGGCCTAAGTATTACCTAAGGCCTCGCACATACTTTGCAAGTGCTCTACCACTGAGCTGCACCCCAGCCCATTTTTTATTTTTAATCTTGAGACAGGGTGTCGCTAAGTTATGCAGGCTGCCTCTGGCCTCAAACCTGTGATCCCCCTGCCTCTGCCTCCCGAGTCACAAGGATTATAGGCGTGTGCCCCTGCACCTGGCCAGGATTTCCTTCTTTAAAAAGATGGACTATTCTCCCATGGTGGGTGTCGATCATAATTTATCCATTCTTCCACCAGTGGACGCTTGGGTTAATTCCGCATTTTGGCCATCATGAATAGTACAGCGATGAACATGGCGAGCAGATGTCCCTTCAGGACATGGATTGCATTTCCTTTGGATACGTGCCAGGAGGTGGATGATATGATAGCGCTATTTTTTATTTTTTGAGAAAACGCCACCTGGTTTTCCATAATGGCCATGGCGCTTGACATTCCCACCAACAACGTACAACAGTTCCCTTTGTCCTGTCCTTGCCAACACTTTCTCTTTTGTCACTCTGATAATACACATCCTTACAGGGCTGAGGTGATACTGCATTGCAGTTTTCATTTGTGTTTCTCTCCTGATTAATGATACCGAGTACCTTCTCATATGCTGTTGTAAGGTGCTGTCGAGTCAGTGTCCGACTCACAGTAAACCTGTGTACAACAGGCGAAACACTGTTGTCAGTGCTTCTCTGCTATTCATAGGGTTTTCAATGGCTGATTGATTTTTGAGAGTGGATTGCCAGGTCCTTCTCCTAAGCCTACAGCACCTGGTGTTCTCAGGTGGTCTCCCATCCAAGTCCTAACCAGGCCCGACCCTGCTTAGCTTCCAAGATCTGACGGGATTGGATGCCACAGGGACTATGGGCTCCTTCTCATGTACCTGGTGGACCTTCATGTTTTCTTTTGCAAGATGTGTCTTCAAATCCTTGCCCATGTTAAATTGGGTTACTATTTTCATGCTGTAGATTTTAATTTTGCTTAATTTTAATGATCTTAAACTTACATTAATTATCTTAAATAGCCATATGTGGCTTGTGGCTACTTCACTGAACAGCACAGTTACACATCATAAGTTCTGTTTGGGCATGGATTGTATTTTTAGCTCATTCTGTGTTCTTATCACTTAGCAGAGAGCCTGTTCCACACAGGTCCTTAATAAGTATTTATTGATGACATTGTGACCTCATATAATTGGAGAAGGAGTTTAAACTGTTGGAGAACCCTGTGGTTGTAAGTCACTAAAAGCCACCTTGAATTTGAACTTTGCTGGAGGCCTATCAATTGGCTCTTTTGACCCAACTGCAGGAAAAAATCAAGGGTATAGCTAGATCCAGGAACTCATTTGCCACCTTACTCTTTCTCTCACCTTTTGTCTGTATGCTGGTTCATCCCACTGGCCTCAAACCAACGTCCCAGGTAGCTCTGGACTTCGGAACTTAGAGCTCCAGACCACATGAAATAGAGCTGCTTCCCATCAACACCAGAGGGAAAATCCCCAAATTCCCAGGGAAGTTCTCTCATTGGCTGAGCTTGGGTCATGAGAACCAATCACTGTGGCTGGGGCCATGAAGGTCTGAGACTGGGACAGCTCTGCTCAAGGGCATCCCCTCTATATTCAGAGATGGCTCCCTCCAGAAGCAGAGCTGGACTGAGGAGGAACGGCTCCTGCAAAGATGGGCTATGTTCTTCTGGCAAATAAAACAATAAATTTGTGTCAAGGGGGAAGGTTTCTAGCTTCTGTAAATGGCTGTTGAGATTTCTTTGAGTTAGACCATGAGTCTGGAACTGCCTTCTTTGCTCATGTCAGAAGGCGAAATGAGGATAGGAAGATTCCACTGGGTGGACTTGTTTCCCTTTGGTCCCCCTAGCCCTGCTATGTTAATGAGACTGTGGGGTTCTAGAAACCAAAGCACCTCAAATAAAGGTAATATTTGAAAAAGTAGGATGAGCAGGAATTTGTTGGATGAAAAAATGGAAGAAAGAAAGAGTGTTCCAGGGAGCAGAAATAACATGTGCAAAGGCCAGGTGGTGAATGTGGCCTGTAGACAAGAACAGAGAGTTTGCAATGTGGAGCAGTGGAAACAGGGCAGGAAATGGACTTGAGGCTGTGGGCACCGAGGGGAGGAGTCTGGGCTTCCAATTGTGGATTCCCAGAGGCCACAGGAAGCACTGAAGCACAGCTGTGGTGAAGCCCCAGCTCTGTGTTCACAGAGATTGCTGTGCCTGGGTCTGGAAGACAGGCAGGATGGTGAGGGAGGTGGAGTGCCGAGGACCAGGATGTCCCCATAGGTCACGGAGGAGCTCCTGCTTCCATGGGGGAATGGCACGCTCTGCTCTGGCTGCCCGGGTGCTCCTTCCCTGTCTCAGGCTCAGACCTGGGCTGGACCTAACTTCCCCAAGCCTCAGTTTCCCCATCTAGAAAGCGGGGGGAGGAACACCTGCCTTGTACACTAGTGGTGAGATTGCAAGGCAAATGGACGTGATGGCCCCCGACCAGTAGACCCCCAGGCCTCCAGGAAGTGAGAGCTCAGCAAATGTCACCTTCATTGTTGACGGGCTGTAGCTGAGTGTATCTAATGAAAGAGTTGGGCAGTGAAGGCATCAGAAGAAAGTGGCATTCAAAAGACAGAAGCTTCAGCCAGGCGTGGTGGCACACACCTGTAATCCCAGTGGCTTGGGAGGCAGAAGCAGGAGGATCACAAGTTCAAGACCAGAGGCAGTCTGCGTAACTTGGCGAGATTCTGTCTCAAAAAAAGTAAAAAAAAAAAAAAAAAAAAAAGGGCTGGGGACGCAGCTCAGTGGTCCAGCACTTGCAAAGCATGCAAACACGAGGCCCTGGGTTCAACCCCCAGTACCAAAAAAAAAAAAAAAAAAAACCCAAAAAACCAGACAGAAGCTTCTTGGAACAAGCCAATAACCGGGTCAGGCCAAATCTTGCCAACTCCAGGGTAAACCTCTGCCAGCCCAAGGCACGTGGCTCTCTCTGTTCCCAGCAGACTCCTGTGTCCAAAGTGGAACACGTGGGAAGAGATTGATTTCTAAACGCGTTTCCCTGGGGGCCAGCCTGGCACCTCTGGGGATCCGTGATGCGTTTCAGGATCTGCCTGGGGTTGATCTGTAAGCCAGGCCTGAGAGCCACATGTCCCTGTGGAAAATCCCACAGCAGGGCCAGCACAGCCCAGGCCTGAAGCCTTCAAGTCCTGTGAGTTTGAGAAAGCGACTTCACCCTCTAGGCCTCAGTTTCCCCATTTGCAAGATGGACACAGGACTGCCCAGTTGGGGGCTGCTGTGGGTGTTGAATAGCCACATGCAGGTGGTACATGGTCACATGGCTACAGCTCCAGTTTGAAGTCTGGAATCTGCATTTGTTGGAATCCTACAGTGTGTCTCTAGGTCCCTCGCTAAGTGCTAGTGAAACAGAGTCAAATAAGATGCTAAATGTCTCTGCAGCTGTCCCTCTCCACAGGAGGTGTGTCTGTGAGTGCAGAATATGATTTTTCCATGGAAGCAATGATATACTTTAAGATAATCAGGTCTTGGAGGCAAGGCCCTATAGTTTATTGAATAATCATAAACAGTACAAGTAACCTTCTAGACATAAGTCTGTTTGTCCTAATAATGATAAAAAATACTGTTACAACAGTATCTCCTTTATGAATAGATTGTTCCCACTCTACAGATGAATAACTGGAAGCTCAGAGAGAGAATAAGGTCATCTAACTTGAGTTGCCTAAGGTTATACAGTTCGGAAGAGCTGGGTCTAACACTAGACCCAGATCCAAACAGAAGAGCTTGTCAGGCCACACATATTAACTAAGCATCTACTATGAGCCAACTTGCTTTCTGGACAAGGTAACTCCTTCCCTCGTATAGCGTGGAGTCCAGTGGGAAAGATGTTATTATTAGGTGCTGTCAAGTCCAGCTCATAGCCGCCCTATGTAGAGCAGAATGAAGCACTCCCTACACTGTGCCATGCCAGCACTATGTCAGTGCTTCTCTGCTGTTCATAGGGTTTTCGATGGCTGATTGTTTCGGGATTGTTTTGGAAGTGGGCTACCAGGTCCTTCTCCCATTTTCACAGTGCTGGAAATCCAACCCAGCGCCTCAGAGCAAGCACTCTACCAACTGAGCTAAACCGCAGCCCTGATGATAAATACTTACAATAGATGCTCTTAAGAGACACTCTGCTCCCTGCCCATTTCCCAGCCAGGGGACTAATTAAACAGATGCTCAGTTTGCCTTCTGTAAAAAAAAATTGCTCACCGGCCCCATGGTCCACTGATGACTAGCAGCCTGGGTCAGCCCTGGGTAACCTTGGACTCTGCCAATGGACAGTCTTTGCCCTGGGGCTCCTGTGGGGCCCAAGAGGCTCTCCTAGAGCTGTGCTCCAGTCTTTCATTCCTTCCTTCCTTTTCCCCTCCCTCTCTCCCTTCCTCCCTCCCTCCCTTCCTTCCCTCCTTCCTCCTCTCCCCTCCCATGTTCCGAACCTGCATCACATCCAGGGCCCGACGCCTGAGTAGCCAGAGCAAGAGAGGAAAATGGTCCTCTTGGGTCAGGGGGGGCATGGCTGGGGAGAGAATCAGTTCAAAAATCAATAATTCCACTTCCTTCTGGGGTTCTCTCTTGGGCAATTCATTGGAGGCCCCTGGCCTCAACTTCCTCCCTTGCAAATAGGAATAACGGCGTCCCCTCCCAGGCTGTTGCATTGAGAGGGAATTCAATTGTAGCTCAGAGCTGCTGGGCAGGGGATGGGGCAGGGGATGGGGCGCCCTCTGGGGTCTGGGGCTGCCTTGCCTTTCTATGGACCCTGCAGACACCCACAGGCCCATGGCCCCTTTTGCAGAAGTTAGGCCTGGAGGAGACACAAGCCTTGTTCTCTCTGCCCACCAACAGTCCAGCCCAAAGGTCCACCTTGCAGATATTTTAGCCATGCTGTGTGGTGTCCCCATAGCGGACTGACTGAGATCTGGGGCATCTGATCCTGGGAATCGGCCAGATCAGGTCAATTCGGTGGTTGGCTTCTTTCTCTGGATTGCGTGTCTTCAGTACTGGCTCCTGTCCCTACCTGGCCTGGTTCTATGCGGACATTTCCCTCTCCAGTGAGCGGGAAGCAAAAGCTCGTTTTGGCTGGTGTGGTCACGGTCAAGGCTGAGGAGGAGGAGCTCATTTAGAGCCTTACATTTCCCTTATTGATTGATTGATTGATTTGCAGTACAGTGGAGTTGAACCCAGAGTCTTGTGCATGCCAGGCAAGTGCTCTACCTCTGAGCTGTGCCCACCATCCCTTTTTTAGTTTTTATTTTGAGACAGGGTCTCCCTAAGTTATATAGGCTGCCTCTGGTCTCAAACTTGTGATCCTCCTGCCTCCACCTCCAGAATTGCTGGGATTATAGGCCTGCGCCCCTGGGGGCTGGCATGCCTTCTTTATTGTGTAGCTGATCCAGGCTGGTGATTAGACATAAATAAGGTTAAACTACTGGTGTTCACAAACTTTTACATGGGAAAAAAAAACATTTTTAATTAAGTCTGACATGCTGTTGTTGTTGTGAGGTGCCATCCAGTCAGGTCCGTCGCATAGCAATCCTTATAGGGTTTTCACTGGCTGGTTATTTCTTGATTGAAGTCTGACATAGGAACAAATACTAAGTGCACAGCTCCATGCACTTTCACAAAGAACACATCCATAAGACCAGCACCCAGATCAGCAGCAGGAACATGACCAGCTCCCCACGTCCCCTCGGTCCAGCCAGCTTCCTCCACCTAACAGCCTTCCACTCCAGCATGCCCACCCTTCTGACTTGGAGGGTGTTGGTTAGTTTTGCATCTTTTTTTTTTTTCTTTTCTTTCTCTCTTTCTTTCTTCCCTCCCTCCCTCCCTCCCTCCCTCCCCTCCCTCCCTCCCTTCCTTCCTTCCTTCTTTTTCATTCCCCGGGTATTGAACCCAGGGCATCACTCATTCTCTGCAGGTACTCTACCCCCGCACTCACCACCAGCCCACTTTTCATTCTTTTATCTTGAGACATGGTTTTGCTAAATTATGCCAGCTACCTCTGGCCTCCAACTTGTGATCCTCCTGCCTCTGCAAGTCGCTGGGATGACAGGGGTGAGCCATGGTGCCCTATTAATTTTGCAATTTTTGAACTTTATATGTAAGTGGTAGTAGGCTGAATGAACTTCTTTGCATCTGAGTCTTTTTTTGACATGATATTTGTACTATTTATCCTCATGGTCATGGTAGCCATAGTTCATTCATGCTCACGGCTATATAGTATTCTGTTGGAATGAACACTAGTTACCTGTTCTGCTGAGGAGTTCAGGTTAGCTCCCAGTGGGGGCTATTATATATCACACATCCTAGTGTGTCTATTTCTCTGCCGACATATGACCGTTTGTGCTAAGGGTCAAATGTGGGAGTCAAATAGGAAGGCGTGAAACCACATTAAGACTACTTAAGCTGCATGTGGCCCCAGCCTCTGGGACGTGTTCCAACTATAGCAGGTCCCTACAGGACCATCATGGGTCATCTGGAAGGAAGTAGAAGTTTCTGCAGGTTTTGTGGGAAGAGCATGGAAGGGAAACCTTATACAGATCACGTGCTCTTAGACCTTCACATGTGACCTTAGACAATTTACTCACTCTCTCCAGACACAGGGCTTGCCCCTGTGAAGGGAGGAAATGGCAGATTTTCTCAGATGTTTCCAGTTCTCCAGTGATTTGAGAATGATTGCCATTGATGATAATCACTATATTAGTTGTTGCCCCAGATTGAGCGCTTACATTGCTTTAAACAATTTCTTACATACTCTCTTTTCACACTTCCAAGGCATAATATTGGAAGAACTGTGATGCTGAGGAAAGTGAAGCTCAGAGAGGTTAAATTCTTTCCTCAAGACACACAGTCCCTATTGGAGGTCAGGTAGGAACAGGCCTGGTTCCATTCTAACTTTCGCTCTTAATAGCTGCCTCTTTCCTTTAATGAAATCTTTCAGGTGTACAAAAACATGCAGAGAACAATACCATGAACATTTATGCGTCCGCATAACTGTATGAGAAATAGAACAGCGAACCACACTTCAAATCTTTGCCAGACTTCCACCTACCCCTTCCTGAGCCCTGGGAACCTCTCTCCTGAACATGCTGCTCATCATTCCCAGACAGGTCTCCATGCTTGTGTTTCCATATATATATACATATATATATATATGGTTGTTGTTAGGTGCTGTGGAGTTGGTCTGGCTCATAGTGATGCTCATATGGTCTTCAATGGGTGATTATTTCAGGTTTGCCTTGGAGTGGGCTGCCACATCCTTCTCCTGTTTTTGCAGTGCTGGGGATCCAACCTGGGGCCTCAGAGAGGGCAGAGCAGCACTCTACCAACTGAGCTAAACCCCAGCCTATACATATGCATACATACATATATGCATATATATATATATGCATATATATACATATATATATGCATATATGTATGTATGTGTGTGGGGGGATATATATATATATTTTTCAGTCATTAAAAACCCTATGAATAGCAGAGAAGCACTGTCAGGCATAGTGCCGAGCATGGCACAGTGTCAGGGGGTATTTCGTCCTATTGTACACAGGGTTGCTATGAGTCAGACCTGACTCAACCGCATCTAACAGCAACAACATCTGTGATGGCACACAGAGATCTGCTTCATTGATTTTCACTGGTGTTTGGTGCCATCCTTTACGAATTCACTGGAATCGATCCATCCCCTTCTCTTATTGACAGGCGTTGAGATTCCTTCCAGTCCCCTGCCATTAAAAAATGCTACAGTGTACTGCCTTCTGTGGTATTGGCCTGAAACTTTGGTGGGAAAATTTTCCTGCTCACACCAGTGCTGTAGTCCAAATGTCTTCCTTAAAATGCATATGTTGAATTTCTGCCCCTCAACGTGATGGGGCCTTTGGGAGGGGATTCAGTTATGACTGAGATTTGTGCCCTTATAAAGGAGAGATTGGGGAGCTAGGCAACTTGTCCTGCCACACAGGGACACAGGGAGGAGGTGCTGCCTATGAAGCAGAGGGTAGGCCCTTACTAGCCACTGACTCTGCCAGCACCTTGGCCTTCAACTCCTAACCTTCTATCATTTCTAAGCCACCCAGTTCATGGTACTTTGTTATAGTAGTCTGAAACCAGGTTTTCTTATAACCTGTACGTGTCTGTGAGGGTGCTTGGCACTTGCATTCATTCATCAGTGTTTTCCTGTGCATCTACTGTATGACAAACCCATGGGGGGTGCTGGGGATACTGCTCTTGGTCTCTAGGAGTTGACATGAGACATTGAACCCTACCTGTGATTAGATGGGAGTTGCTAAGTTTCCACAGCCAGGCTCTGCACGGAGGGGCCAGGGAACAAGGCCTGATTGCACAGAGGAAGCAGAAATGCAGGGCTGTGGAGGGAGCCAGCAGCCTGGCCTGGCACTGTGCCCAACCTCCTCACAATTAAAAGACCTCCTCCACTCTGTACATGTTGCTAGGACAGGGTCACAGTGACCCATTGCAGTCCCTCTTCTCAACTTCATTCTCTTTCATACATTAACACTGACGTGTGAGTCAATTGTTTATTGCCTGGAAAAAATCTAGCTTTAGAAAACCTACACATGGTTGAAGGAGGGGATTGGAACTCTCTCTGGTGCCCTGAATAAATAGCAGTCTCCCTTTGCCTCGGATGGAGCCCGTCCATCTGGAATCACTGTAGTAATAAGTCATGGTTCATAGGCATAATGCTTGCACAGCGCTGTGGTAAACAGTTCATAGATGCCTCTCACTTGATCTGCACAAAATCCTCAGGAGGGTGGAACTACCATTATGTCTACTTTTATAAAGATGAGGTCCAGAGAGGTTAATTAATTTACCCAAGGCCACCCAGCTAGTAGGCGGCAGAGCAGGGACTCCATCCTAGGTTTAGCTGACTCTAGAGTGCTCCATCACCACATGTCTGGCATATCTGATGGGCAAGTCCCTTCTGTACCACTTGAGACCAGCACCACCAAAGGGGAGTTCCTTACCCGTGGACTCAGACTGCTCACTACTCACCCATTCCCTCCTTTTGCTTCCCCTACATGGGAAATGGCCTGCAGCTGTAGCCCTGTGGCATCCGATCCTGTCAGATCTCAGAAGCTAAGCAGAGTCAGGCCTGGTTAGTCCTTGGATGGGAGACCACCTAGGAATACCAGGTGTTGTAGGCTTGGGAGAAGGACCTGACAACCCACTCCCAAATATCAGTCTGCCATTGAAAATCCTATGAACAGCAGAAAAGCACTGACAATAGTGTTTCCTCTGTTGTACATAGGGTCACTATGAGTTGGATACCAACTAGATGGCATCTAACAACAACAACAACACGGTAAATTAGAGCAAAGCCTATTTTTAGGCACTGTGGTCCAAATGACAGTCATATATGGGCAAGGGACTTGTTTTATGAACACAGCTCAGACATGTTACCTGATCTTATACTTGGAAATTCTCTGACATCACCCTGTTTTGACCTCCATAATTTATTTCAAAAATTGCTGTGTTTCTTCTCTTTACTCCATGAGTCTGGTGATGGATTTGGCCAGAAACAGTAAGACTCGGAGCTGATGTCAAAGGCTGGAGAGAGAATAAGGCTCTGCTCAGAAACATGGGTGATGGTGAGGATAAGTGGGGAGAGCCGGTGAACTCCCTGCAAATATTAGAGTTTGCCCTTCCTGAAAAACTTGGTGTGCTTGCGTGTGTGTGTGTGTGTGTGTGTGTGTGTGTGTGCGCGCGTGTGTGTGTTAGACAACGCCTACAACTATACTAGCCTACAGCCGTACTACACCAGGTGCTGTAGGCTTGGGAGAAGGACCCAGCAACCCACTCCCAAAAACCAGTCAGCCATTGAAAACCTTCGGACTAGCAGAGAAGCAGTAGCAATAGTGTCTCATCTGTTGTACATAGGGTCGCTGGGAGTCAGACACCGACTTGACGGCACCCAACAACAATAATTGTGCTGCTTAAGCTTTATTGCTCATCATAATCTCTTAGTTTCAAGGACCAACAGTGAGCTAAATAATACTCATGGAAGTGCTGGCCACTCCAAGACTTAGACAAAGCAGAAGACAAAGAATAAAAGAAAAGGGAGAGAAATTATGCAAAGTGTAAGGAACAAATACAGGATTATACAGGGTGCTAGGAACATCTACCTACTTTAACCAAATTTATTACTTTGTCAATACTCAAAGGGACCTTTATTTATTCCCATTCTACAGATTAGGCAACCAAGGCCAGAGAGGTTAAGCAACCTACCCTGGGGCACAGAGCTGATAAGTATGGAGTTAGGGTGGCAAGATTTAACAAGTAAAAACACAGGGTGCTCAATTATACTCTGATTCCAGGTAAATAATAAAACAGAAATTAGTACAGGCATGTCCCTATGTAAAATTTCAGACTAAGTACTAAAAGTGTAACTCAGCAGCTTCTGTTTTATGTGCAACTCCCTGAGGGACAAATGAGGTTCTCCCAGTTATTTCTCAGATACTCCTTTCCTCTGGGACAAGTATGACCCTGTAGACTGCATTCACTTGACGTTTGGTAATCCTTACATCACAAATCAAGTAATTGCGATATTGCTCCCATGTGGTGGATGAGGAAACCGAGGCACATTGAGATATCACTTGGTCATGATCGTGCAGCCCAAAAGTAACCGAAGCCCGCACATGCTAAAACGCAGTGCTGCTTTGCTCAAGAATTGTCGCTCAAAACCCAGATTTTTCCAAAGTTAACCGTGAACATATACAAAGAAAAGCGCTAGATATGTAAACATACAGTTCAGTGACTTATCACAAACACCTATGTGGCTACCAACCAGTCAAGACAGAAAGGAGCCTCAGCTCCTGTCAGGGCGTCATGAGATCGTCTTCTTCCTCAAGGAGTCACTGGGAATCTTTTGAAAGTGGGCATATCGTCCCTACTATACAGATGAAGACACAGGTTCAGAGGGGTGCTGTGACCTGCCCAAGGTCGGAGAGCTTAGAAGGCAGGAGGCTCAGAGAGGGAGAGGGATCACACAGCTAAAACCTACCGCTTGGTAAAACAACAAACTACAAGCCAATAACCCAAGCTGCCTGTAGCTGGGTATTTACTGTGTGCGAGGCAGTTCGCCAAGCCTCGGAACAGCGGCAGCAAACACTCTGCCCTTTATGGGCTGTTTACTCCGTGCCAGGCACCTCGGCCCTCTGCATCATCATCTCCGTTGGCCCTCCACACAACCCAGCACCGCGGAGCTCGAGTTCATTTTCCAAATGAGGCAACTGAGGCCGGGGCCTGAGGGGCTCGGCGGGAGGCTGGGGAGGGCCAGGTGGCGCGCAAGGAGTTAATCGGCAGGCAGCGCTGTGGCTTGGTGCGAGGAGCGCGCGGAGCTGAGGCGTGCTGCTGGTGGCGGCGGCAGCGGAGGCAGCGACACAACGCGGGGAGCTCGGGCTGGGGACGAGGTGTGGGGGGAGCGATCCAGGGAGTGAGCAAGGCAGCCGCGGGGACAGCGAGCAGCAGACGCGGCGGCCGCGCCGAACCGCAGCCGGCGGCCGACCGCGCCGCGCCGCGCCGGGCCGAGCCTCCCCGGGGTGGGAGGCAGCGCGGGGCCTGGGCGGCGCGGGGCACCGCAGCGCTGTGCGGCCGGAGCCCAGGCTCTCAGGAGCCCGGCTCGCTCCCTCTCGCTGCCGCTCGCCTCTCCTGCTGGCCGGCTGGCGTCGCCACTGCCTTCTGGTCCCCGGCTATCGCCGCCACTGCACCCCGAGCACGGCACCCCGTCCCCTCCCGCTGGAGGCGCGGACGCTGTGCCCGGCAGCACACCCGGAGCCATAGCCTCGGGGCCCGGCCCGAGGGGCCTCGGGTCGAGACAGGCAAGCCAGGCTCCTCTTCCCTGGATGGCACTGCAGCAGCTAGCGGCCAGGGAGGCGCCTGCGACACGCGTGCACCGAGCGGGACGCGGAGGCGCACAGAGACTCTGGGCGTCCTCCGAGAGACGCGGGCGGAGTATACACGTGGCCGAGACTCCTCAGGTAAGGACGGGGGTGCCTAGACCTGGTTTCAAGGCTCCAGGAGAGAGCAGGCGCGAGCAGCTGCCAAAGGATTCCTGCCCCAGGTCGGGGGTGGGGGGGTCCAGTCTCAGAACCTTTCACCAGACAGGGGGCTCCGTGCCCAGAGCTGGGGAGAAAGGACCCAGAGCAGTGGCCGCTTGGCTCTGGGTACATGACTAACTTTGCTCTGGCAGAGCATGGGACATGCTGGCTTATCCGGGCGTCTGTCTGTCCTCTGCCTATCCCCGCAAAGCATGTACTCTGGGGCTTTGCAGTTCGAGCTGGGCAAGGGAGAAGGTAGGGGACCCCTTCTATTTGATTCATGAATCGTCCGTTCTTAGCCAGCTCAGAGTTCTGAGGGAGAAGCAGCGGGTGATATTCACAAGTTGGTTTCACAGGGTGCTGGGTTGGGGCGACGCTGGCTATCGTGGCTCCCTGCACCTGGCGGCAGCAGCGCGCAGTGGGCCGGGCGGTCCGCGCTTGGCCGCCTGGCTTCTGTGCATTCTGAGGAGCGAGTGTATAAAGAGCGAGGACCAGAGGCTAGGGTACTCTTTCAGCCACGCTGCCCCCTCCAAGCCCTTCAGCAGCCCCGAGGGTCATCTCAGGAGCTCACCTGCCTTCTTGGCTGGACCACTAAGATGATAGAGGTCACCTCCCATTCCTGGCAGCTCCAAAGGGAATGCTCTTTAGGTAAGAAAAACAAACAAACAAAACAAAAACAAAAGCAAAAATAAATTGAGGAAGTTGGCTGCGCTGTTCAGTGAACCCGTTCAGACCTGGCAGCCCTGGGAGGTGCAAACTTTTTGCAGAAAAGGGGCTGGAAGGGACGAGTGGAGAACTCCTGGTGCTCTCATCCCCAGCTCTGGGGACGTGGGTGGTCCCCCGCTCCAGACCCTGGAGGCTGTGTGGAGCCCCACACATAGCTCATGAGTTTGGCCAGTTTTTCTTCCTAGTGCAAAGCGTGCTCCAAAGAGGCCCCCTAGTCCCTGAGGATCATTTTGAGGCCACCCCGCGGTGAGGCCCCTACAGAGGCATCACTCTTCCTTGCTTCCTCGCCTCCGCCTGGGGTCATCTCCATGTGCTGTTTGGTTACTAGATGTACTTGATGTCCTGGTGAAACAGGGACTGGTTGCTCCTCTGGCTAGGGTCTGACCTGCAGGGCTGTAAATATTTTCTTGGTCCTGTAACCGGCCCCTGCTGGGGGCTGGGGGGCCGCATTCCTATGCAGTTCTTGGATAGCTCTTGGGGGGACTAAGGTAGGATTCTGAGACCCTCCTGCTCTTGCTTGGGATTCTGATCTGAAGCCAGGCTAGAAGCTGTTTCCCTCGGCTGCATGACACAGGGATTCTTCCCTGGGGTCTTGAGGAAAGCCCCAGCTCTAGGTCAGTTGGTTGAGCTTCAACTTGGCCCTTAATTTGCTGTGTGACTTTGGGCAAATCACTGGACTTTTCTGGGCTGCAGTTCTCTAAATGAAGAGATTCCCATCCGAGACACTCAGTGGCCCTGAACCATGTCAGTTTTTTGTTGTTGTTGTTTTTTGTTTTTTCTTTTTTCTTTTCACATCTCAGGGAGTGATGCAATTTGGTGTTGAAAAGACCCAGGTCTCAAGCTAGGCTCAGTGGTGCATGCCTATAATCCCAATGGCTCAGAAGGAGGCGGAGGCAGAAGGATGGCAAGTTCGAGACCAGAGGCAGTCTGTGTAATTTAGTGAGACCCTGTCTCAAAAAGTAAAAGAAATGGGCTGAGGGTGCAGCTCAGTGGTCCAGCACTTGCAGAGCATGCAAGGGCAAGGCCCTGGGTTCAACCCCCAGTACTATAAAAACAAACAAACAACAACAACAACAACAACAACAACAAACCCCACAGGTCTTGGATCAGATCTAAGCTTGACCAGTAGCTTCTTTCTTTCCCTAATCCTTTGTTCCCCCTGTAAGTGGGCACTTAGTAGTTCCTGCTGCAGAAGGTTGCTGGGAGCCCTCACTGACTGGTGCATGTGAGCACTTACTGTAGTCTAGTGAAGTGTGGATATCAGTGTTGGTAGCACCAGGGCTCCATGTTTTGGGATCCTGTGCATGGGCATCTGGATGCTGTTCCCCGGGGAGGCTCTGTCCCATTGGAGCACCAGGTGATCCTTGGTTGGGAGGCAGCATTCTTGTTTTTACCAATCACTGGATACCTGCAGTCCCCGCCCCCTGTCTTACTCCCTCATAAAAACGCTGCTGGACGAGCAGCTCCGGATGGGAGTCCAGGGCGGTCTGGCAGGGCAGGATGCAGCCAGCTGCTGCGTCGCCATGACAACATGAGGTAGAGGTAAGCTGCCTGCCTGGCTTCAACTTTGCAACGGTGCAGGGCCCTGGGGCAGAGAAGTTCAGTCCATCCCGTGCCAGGCATGCTGTCTGTTGAGGGGTTCGACAGGCAGGGTTCCTGTTCCTGGAAGGGACAGCTTTGCTGGGGGAAGAAGTATTGTATGGCCTTGTGGCGGAAGGTGGAGAGGGGCGAGGCTGAGATTGTGGGGGGCTGCAGGGATGGCTTCCCTTCTTTCTGACTGGTGCTGAGGCTTGGGGGATGGCCCTGGGTTCCTGCGGGCACTCCTGGGGGGGAGGGCAGACCCGGTCCCTGCTGCTGTGGGGGAGCGTGTGGGTGTGCACTAGGGGGTGGACAGGAACAGTTCCCCCGTGCCTGCCAGAGCCTGCACACTTGGTCTTCAGCACCCTGCAAGAATGCACAGCTTGCTCTCCTGGAGAGGGGAGAGGGGGCGCGAGTGTGCACCAGCGCATGTGTGGGCGGGCTCATGCCAGTTTGCGGGTGCGTGCTCGTGTGAGCGTGGCTTACGTGAGATCCTTAAGCGTGTGTGCACACACATGTGAATATTGTCAGGCTGAGTGCGCACTTGAGTTTCTCAGAGCGTCTGTGGGTTTGTGAGTGTGCCTGGGTGTGTGTGATGCTGCAAGACAACGGGGGCAAGTGCAAGCCAGAGCAAGTGTTGGTGCCTGTGTGTACTCAGGAGGGTGAGGCGGCACTATGTGTGTTA
Source organism: Pedetes capensis (assembly GCA_007922755.1). Taxonomy (NCBI): domain Eukaryota; kingdom Metazoa; phylum Chordata; class Mammalia; order Rodentia; family Pedetidae; genus Pedetes; species Pedetes capensis. The sequence continues at coordinate 131,483 of VMDO01000804.1, read as the reverse complement.
CACGTGTGTCTGTGGACAAGCAGGGGTCACAGATGCACTTATGTGCCACAACAGTCTGGGTAGAGATACCGGTGTACGGGATGAGCTGGGTTTGAGAAGCTGTGCGTCTGCACAGTGGGTGTTTTAGCAGCTGTGTGTGCCGTCTACACATCTGTATGGATGTGGGGGCCTGTTGGGGGGGGGTGCACGTGCCGGCAATGATGTGGTATGGCTTGTGCTGTGCACTCGTGGGCATATGTAGCTGCAAGGTTGCAGTGCATGTGTGTGTATCTATGTGTGTGGATGCACAGAATTGCCCACTCTATGGTCTCTGTGCATGTGAGCGCCCGTGTTTGTCATGTCTCTGTGCATGTCTCAGTGTATATGTGGACTTTCAGAGCATGACTGTCCATGAGCGTTGGAGTGAACATTGGATTTTCTGAAACAATCAGCCACTGAAAGCCCTGAGGGTTGCTATGAATCGGACCCGACTGGACAGCACCTAACAGCAACAACGAACTGCACATGCGTATGTTTCTGTGTGGGCGTGCCTGTTTGTGTTTACTGTAAACCTTTTTGTGCCTATTTGTGTGCAGACAGGTTTCTGAGTGGGCACCTGTGCAAACTGCACACTTGTGTGTGTGTGCGTGTGCTTCTGAGTGCTGGTGTCTGCATGTGTGGGCTGCCGTGTACCTTTGAGTGTGTGTGTGCAGAGTCTCTGTTTCTGTGTGTTGCCGTAGAACTTTGTGAGTGTCTCTTGTGTGGGACTGAATTGCTGAGTGTGCACACTGGGGATGTGGCGTGGCACCTCTTTGCACATCCCTGAGGTCTGTGTGTGTGTTTCTGGGTGTGTTTCCCTGTCTGTGGGACAGTGTGGCTTTTGCATGTGTCTCATTTGCACGCGTGTGCTTCTCAGCGTGCACACATCCAGGGATGTGTCTGGAGTCTACAGGAGTGTGACTGCATGGCAGGGAAGGGGGAGCGCAGCCCTGCCTGCTTTCAGACTGAAGCCGGCCCTGAACCTGGAGGCCTGCTCTGCTCCCTGCTCTTTGGGACTGAACTGTGCTGGTACCTGGTACCTTCTGAGTGCTGATGCAGCCTGGGTACCAGCTCTGAGTCATGCTGGGTTGGTACCTGTGCCTTTTTCCAAGTGCCTGTGACTGCCAGGGCTCCAGAGCCTGGTCTGTTCCCTCCCTGCCCCCCCCTTGCCCCTGCACGATCTGAGGCTGGCTCTCCAGAAGCCTCCGCTTAGGATGCTTACTGAACAAACTCGCAGATGGTAAGAGTGCAGGTACAATTTTAGGCAGAAGGTCTGAAAATAAGCAGCCTAGGATGTGCCGAACAGCTCGACAGCAGTGTTTCTAATTAGGAGCAACTTGTTTTCCTTAAATAAACAAATCAAGTGAGGAAAGAAATTGCCGGAGATTAATGGCTCCCCAGAGCAGGTCCAGATGTTGAGAAGCTGGAAACTGAGGTGAGACACGAGCAGAACTGTGGGCCCCGTGGGCTGAGAGGGCTTGTGTTCAGGGTCCTTCCAGATTTTAACCCTGAGTTCCTGAAGCTGGGGCGGAAGGACAGAAACTGATTAGGATAGAGGGATGGGCAGCAGGGAGCCCCATCCCAAGGTCTAGCAGGTGTATCCGTAGCCCTGGTTCTTCTGTCTGCCTGAATGGATGCCCTTGGCCATGAGGCTCTGCCATTTTCTCACTCAAGCAACAGGAAGGGTTTATGCTCTGGCTTTTGCACTTGAATATAGCCATGTGACTAGCAATGGCCATGCGATGACATAGAAGTGACAATATGCCTCATCTATGCCTAGGCCTGCAGGGGCCTTGTGTGGTTTTGCTAAGGCCAGGAAGAGCTCCTTTGGAGGCTGCTGCTGCTTCTCAAGCCTGGCCCCAGGATGAACATGTGTTAAGGCCAAACCTTGGTGCATTGCTGAGCCTAGCCTGGATCCGCCAAGCTTCAGCTGGCCAAAACCCAGCTTAGCTAAATAAATACATCTTTTTGCATATGTCTGGCATTGGGGGATGTTTGTTATGCACCATGATTGTCGTAGCTAACTGATGTGGTCACCAGGAAGAAGTGGTCTTTGTTTGAACCTGTGATTAACTCATTCAGAGTTGCTCAGTGAACCCTTGAGCTGCCCATGGTTGCTATCTCCCAGCCTTTCCTGGCTCTCTGCCCATCGTAGCATGAATGATAACAATAGTAACAGCTATGGAAGGTTTATTAGGGCCACACACCATTCTCTCATCATAGCAACCCTCTGAGACAGTTTCTGTTACTATCGTTTCTTATGATCTGTGAGGCCCAGAGTGGTGAGTTGATTTACCTGGGTCACACAGCCCAGAAAACAGCCTCCCTGGATTTGCACAGAGACCACCTGATGTCAGAGACCATGCTTTTTAACCATGATGTCACATTGCCTCCCCAATGCTGGCAGACAGGCTTGACGTAATTGATGTCATGGTATGCATTCAGCATTTTCCCCTTAGCTTACCTGGAGGTTGGGTTGGCAGGAATGAATCATGCCACAAGAGTGGGAGGTATCTGCTCATGTGTGGGGAAATTTGCCTATCCATTCAGTCAGCCATCCACCCACCAATCCATTTATCCATCCATCTATCCATCCAATCATCCCTCCATCCACCCACCCATCCATCCACTCACATATCCATCCATCCATCTACTCATGTCTTATTCATTCACATCAGTATTTGCTGACATTATTGATGTTTGCTCCGAATCTTCTAAGTGATATATTCTGTGCTGGGAATTCAAGATACTTACTGAGGAGGCAGTTAAATGTCCTAGCCAAGCTGGCATGGAGAAGCCAGAGGTTTCGGGATTCCAGAGAGGGTGACCAAACATCCTGGGTTTGTCTAAAAGCTAGGAGAGTTTTCTAGGATGCGGGACTTTCGGTGCTAAAACAGGAGATTCTTGCATAAACGAGGACAAGCTAGCCAATTATCTTAGTCCCAGGGGATGTGTCAGACCCAGCTTGGAATGATGTAGAACAAGGAATCAGCAGATCTGGCTCACTACCTGATTTTGTAAATAAAGTTTTATTGACAGAGCCATACTCACTCATTTGCATATTGCCTTTGGCTACTCTTGAGCAATAATGGCAGGGCTTGGTAGTTGTGACAGAGAGCACATGGCCTGTAGAGCCTAACATATTTACTATCTGATCCCTTACTGAAAAAAATTGCTGTCCCTTGAGCTAAAGGGCCCAGCCTGTGTCCTGAGTCATTACTATGGGAGAGGAGGCAGAGGCAAGAAATCGATGAACTTGGCTCAATCACTGTGGATCAAATAACTTGTGGGGTTTTCAACCTCTACAGGTGACTGAAAGCTATGCAACAGGTATTTCAGATACCAGCAGGGCCACCCCTGGTGGACAGGTTTTAGCTGAGCTTCTAGACTAAGACAGACTAGGGAGAAGGACCCAGCAGCCTACTCCTATGACAATTAGCTATCAAAACCAATATGAATATCAGAGAAGCACTGTCAAATATGGTGCCAGAAAATGAGCCCCCCCGGCAGGAAGGCATTCATGAAATGACTGGGGAAGAGTTGCCTCCTCAAAGCAGAGTCAACCTTAAAAATGATGGGAATGGAGTAAAGCCCCTGGGGCCTCCTTTTGCTTATGTGGCATGACTCAAAATGAGAAGAAATACAGTGGCTGCAACAATGGGCTCAAACATAAAAAGATCATGTGCATGGCACAGGGTTGGGTAGTGTTTTTTCCTGTTGTACATAGGGTCACCATGAATTAGACCTGACTCGATGGCACCCCACGACAACAAATATCAACAGGTGAGAGGATCAGGAAAGGCCAGTGGCTCCTGAGATTGTGAGCCGGAAACTTTCTGGACAGAAAGATGGAGAGGAAGAGAACTTCCCACAGTCACCTGGACAGCAGTGGTCAGACTCCCCAGGCGCCTAGGGGGACAGCTGTGTCCCCTCCTCGCCTCACCCCAGCAGATGCATCTGGGGCCCCCCAGCAGCAGAGCCCAGCCCAGCACGCTACTTCTCTTGGCTGGATGCTCACGTTGCTAACTCAGCTGCCAGGTGCTGCATTGTTTGCTGAGTCTTTCACATTCTCCAGGATGTCCCATGAGAATAAAGCAGAAGGATGAGCTATAGAGTGGGAAACAGAGAAGTGAATCTCAGCTCTGCCACCAGCTGACTTAGTTGCCTTGAGCCAACTCCAGCCCCTGCCTCGATCTCCCTTTTCCCATCTGGAGAGTGGGAAGGGAATTACACGTGCTGCGGAAGGACTTCTCCAGCCTGGTCTCTTAGTCCCACTTTCTTTTCACCTTAGAGTAGCTCCAGGGCCTTAACAGCTGTCGGCCTCTTCTCTGATCTGCAGGCCCACCTGATGACAATGATATGTCAGTGGAATTGCCATCGTCATTGTCTTCCTGGATTCAGTTTGTGGGGCATTCACAGTGCCCGGTATTGTGATCAGAGCTCCCCTTCCATTCTCTTCCTGAATCCTGTGATAGTCCTATGAGTTCAGGGGTCTGTGTCTCCACTTTACAGATGAGGGCACTAAGGCTCAGAGAGGTTCATTCACTTGTCCAGAGTCACACAGCCAGGAAGTGGTAGAGCTGAAATTTGAGGCAAGTTCTGTCTCACTCTAAAGCCTGTGCCTCAACCACTCTTCTTTGCGAACCCCCTTGTCTTTCCAGGTGGAGGTAGTGAGCATTTGAGGAACCCCTGAGGAAGCTTGCCCTCTCCTCTCCCTCTCATTTGGTAATGTGGAAATGGCCAGAGCCAGGCCAGCTCCATCTTCACAGGCATCAGGATGGGGGAGCTGGATGTGTCAGCGGGGCTGGAGGCTGGGTGGGCATGAGTGGCTATGTAGTCCGAAGGGTGACAAAAGCAGGTGTCAGAGCTGAAGGCACTGGGCTCTGGCTCCACAGGTCCACAGAGAAACTCTGAGTCCCTAGGAAGCTGGAGCGATGCCACAATTGCTGTGATGAACTCGTGGACGTATCAGAGTCAGGGCCAGGAGGCAGCAGATCACCCATGTTCCTTCCTCTTTTGAGTTGTCCCCTAGATGGGCTCACTTTGCTAAGATGACTCTGATCCACCCATCCTTCATGGCCATTCACAAGCCAGCGACCTGGGCTCTGCCTTAGGAATGCCCACCTTGAGAGACAGGTGAAGAACCTAGAATCTTTGAAACACACACTAGTTTTCATTTGCAAAAACTCTTAGGTATATGAGCATCATGACTAGAGGCCATTTGTCCTGGAAACTCAACCATATATAAAATAGGAAAAGAAATCAGTCCAAGTTAGCGGGCTGTGTCTGTGGGAGGGGAAGAACTCCTGTCCCCTCACTCAGAGGCTGCTTGCTCTTTCTTTGCACGACATTCTGACAAGTTCAGCGACCCAGTTTCCCAGGCTGGTACCATACAGAAGGAGCAAATGAGAAGTGTGTGGGTTATTAGAGAAAGTACAGTGGGAGCAACCAGCAGCATCCGCTGGTGGCCTGAGAACAGGGAGAAAGAGGAAGAGATCGCAAAAACAAGAAGGAAACAAATGAAAGAATTGCCGCCTGGGAACATTTAGTGTAGGGGTCAAAGGACCCTCCCATCTTAGTCGCTTATGCTCAGCTTTCTGTTACAGGACAGTGGAATTGCTGGCCTCAGTGACAGCCCCAGAAAGAGATAAACCCAATTTAGCAGTCAGGGCGAATGGCAAAGAGTCAGCACTAGGTAAAATACATTCATCTCACGGTGTACTAGTTATCTTTCATTGCTGTAACCAAAATTCCTGACAGAAACAACTTCAAGGAGGAAGGATTTATTTTGGTTCAGGGTTTCATAGAGTTCAGTCTATGGTTGCTTGGTTCCATGAGCCTGGGCAGAGTATCACAGGGAGAGGAGCACGTGGTGGAGGCTGATTGTTCACTTCCTGGTGGACAGGAAGTAGAGAGTGTGATTGGACAAGACATGCTTTTTTTTCCCCCAGTAGTTGGGGGTTGAACCCAAGGCCTCAGGCATGCTTTGCAAGTGCTCTACCATGGAGCTGCACCCCCACCCCATTTTTCACTCCTGTTTATTGAGACAGGGTCTTGCTAAGTTATGCAGGCGGCCTCTGTCCTCGACCCTGCAATCCTCCTGCCTTTGCCTCCCGAGTCGCTGTCATGACAGGCATGCTCCACTGCGCCAGAGACAAGGCTCTCTTAAGGACCCACCCCCAGTGGCCTACTTCCTCCACCTAGGTCCCACTTCCAGAAGTTTCCAGATCCTCACAAAATAGCACTAGCAGCGGGGGACCAACCTTTTTTATGCATGAGAATTTAGGGACACTTCCTATCCATACCATAGCGTGTGGTTAAACTCACATGCGCCTCTGCAGAGGTGCTCCAGGTGTCTGGGAAGCCCACTCAGCGTGGAACTGCTCGTTTTTCACCATGTCGGACAGGCGAAACCTGAAGGTGCCTAGCAGAGAATCTGGCACTTGGTCAACACCTGGGACACAAACATCCTTTGGCATCAGACACATCCAGATTCAGACTTCAGGCCCTTTACAGCAGTAAACAGCTGCCTCTTTCTAGCCTCTGTGTCCATCTCTGACCATCGAGGGCAGCTGCCTGTGAGACTAAAGCTCCACCCTGTGTGCTTGGCAGAAGGACCAACTTCTGGCTCGTGACATTGTCTTCTGTCGGCCATATCTTGTGGGGAAGTCACATGCGAAAGAGGAAGTGAGGTCCTGCCCTCCAATGGCTCGCACTGGAAGCCAGTCCCCTCTGCCCTACACACCAGGATGGGATGCTGGGATGCAACTGGGTGAGGCATCTGTGGGAGATGCCACCACCTCAGATAAATCTGGCAGCATCTCCATCTATGTCTAGGAGTTGGCGCTGGTGCCCCAGGAAGCTCGGGTCTGCCTCAGGGGTAGAAGCTCAGCGTCTGGGCTTTGAGATCCGTCCAGCTCACGTTCCCACCTTGGCTCTGCTGCCTGCGGGCTGTGTAATGCCAGGCTTGTTGCTTGAGCCATGCTGCCTCTATTTCCTCATCTGTAAGATGGGAGTTGTTGTTGTTAGGTGCCGTCAAGTCAGTATCCGACTCATAGCGACCCTGCGTACAATAGGTGAAACACTGTTGTCAGTGCTTCCGTGCTGTTCACAGGGTTTTCAATTGAGGGTTGATTTTTGGGAGTGGGTTGCCAGGTCCTTCTCCTGTAAGATGGGAGTAATAATGCCTAATTTGTAGGGTTGTTGTGGGGATTCAGTGACATGATGCTTGCTGTAGGGCAAATGTCCAGCAGTGGTCATCTAAGCCAGAAGACAACAGTTTCTCAAATGGGCATAAATATCACAAGGTCCCTCCTAGCACAAAACTGTCCACGGGCTTCTGGTTGGGACCAGGGGGGAGATTAACCTACCTTTTCTGCACCTTTGCCACACCAGTAAGCTTCCTCTTTTTTTATTAATTAATTAATTAATTAATTAATTATTACTTTTGGAGAGAGGGTCTCACTAAATTACACAGACTGCCTCTGGTCTCGAACTTGCCATCTTCGCCTCCGCCTCCCAAGTCGCTGGGATGACAGGCGTGCGCACCACGCCCGGCAAGCTTCCGCTTTGAACATCAGCAATTTACTTGGTTACTAAGCACCCTCATGCAACCGTCCATGTATCCAGCATTCACTGTTGGGTGCCTACTCCATGCCAGAGCCACCTGATCCTGTGCTAGGTCTTGGGAGATGTGTCTGACTGGGCGGAGCCGGGTGGCGCTGCCTCGTGGAAGGAGAGTGGAGTCTCGTGGATCCCTATTCTGGGAGGGCAGCGCTCTTGACCTTCACTGCTGGGCCCTGAGACAGGGCTGCGCTGGGCCTTGCTGCGAGAACGAATGAAAGCATTCCATACATAGCACTGTGGTGTGACAGGCGGGCCTTAGGGTCCCAGGCTGAGAGCTGCAGCCTCAGTTTACCAGTTAAGGAAAGGCAAGAAGGTAGGTGTGAGTTGCCAGCACCTTCCCTTGGCATCAAAGAAGGTCTGCCTCCTAGAGAAACTTGATGGTTGCGAGGGGTGGAATTAATTGGGGAAAGGGAGTGTTCAGACAACGGAGAGTTTCCGGGTAACGGCTTGTAATGATGCTCGGAGGTAATTCTCCTTGTTTCCATTTTTATGGATGACTCCCTTGCCAGCCCTCTGACTGGGGGATTTGGAACAGACCCAGAACCTGCACCTAGCATTCTTCCAGCTCAGCCTAGGGTAGAGACCCAGGGGCTCGGGGTGCGGCAAAGCCCAGGGTGAATGGATGAGGCGCCGCCTATGTGGGCATGGCCGGCACAGGCTCACAGCCTGAACCTGCATCTCGCTTGCTGTCTGACCTTGTGCCTCACTTTTCTTGTTGGTTAAACGGGGTGTCGACAACACGCTTTTTTCTGTCGTTGCTATGAGTATTTAGTAAGTGCATTCACATAAAATGCTAGCACAGTGTCTGGCAGAGAGTATGTTCAGAGCAATAGTTATTATTATTGTTGTTGTTGTTGCTGTTGTCATTATTATTATTAGCAGAGTAAGAGTGACCTGGCGTGAAGCTCCTGGCTGTCAGAATGGGCAGAGTTGGTTTTACACAGCAGAAGCTCATGCAGCCTGGATGAAGCCAGTGGCAGTGGAAATTTGTGAAGGGCACCTGGCTCGGTTAGGGTAAGAAAACTAACCCTGACCCTGGGGCTGTCCAATCAATTTCCTTGTCACTAAATGAGAGGGAAAGGAAAGGATAAGCTTCCCCCGAGGGATTCTTCAAGTGCTCATCCTCTCCCCTCCAAAGAGAACCTGGCAGTGTCATAGGAGAAAGGGGAAAGGGGAGAGGAGTGGCTGGGAACATAGGCCTTGAGGTCAGGCAGACCCAGACTCAAACCTCCTCTCTGCCACCTCCTAGCTGTGTGACTCTGGGCCAGTGAATGAACCTCTCTGAGGCTCAGCAGGCTCATTCATAAAGCGGAGCCAGGAGTCCCTTAACTCCGTAGACTCACAAGGACTCAGTGAAAGAATGGAAGGGAAGCTCTGACAACAAGACTGGGCAGTATGGAGACTGGGCTCCCCATTCTGTGCCTCAGTTTCCCCATCTGTAAAACAAGGATAGGGAGCCTGTGTTTCTAGGTGCTGTGAGCGCACAGCTGGGAAGTTTCCAGCACAGTGCAAGTGTAGGAAAGGTGTGTGTGTGGGGGGGGGGGGCTGGGCTACAGTTCCCCTCTGTGCCCTGAGACAGCTACTTGGAGTCCAGACTTGGTGGCTGTGCTGTGCCTGAGTGGCTGTGGGTGCTTAGCCACTCTGTGCCTCGGTTTCCCTTTTTGTAAAACTGAGATCATTTTCGTACCTGCCTGGAAGGCTGTGTGAAATCTCAGTGAATAGAAACGGAGCATGGCCTGTGGTAGCAGCTGTGTCAGTGCCACCTGGTGACCGTCCTGCTGTTACTGGATGGCTTTCACTTCCGCCTGTCAGAGGTGGGCTGGGGGGGGGGGGGCGGTGCAGGGCAGCTCCTGAGCTCTGCAGGCAGAGGGAGAGGGGACTCTCCCAGGATGGAGGCCACTTCCTCCCTGGGATCCATCGGGCTGGCTTTGGTCCTGTTGAAGATTATTATTATTGAGGGCAGGGTCCTGCTCTGTAGCCCAGGCTGGCTCCGCCCCCGGGATCCTCCTGCTCCCTCCTTCCGAGTGCTGGGCGCCACCACGTCCAGCTCATCTGTATCTTTTATGCCAACTTGCTCTGCGCCGATGGTCCTCCTGGTCTGGAGACCTGGCTCGGTATGGGAGGTGAACCTGCGGGTCGTCCACATGGAGCCCGGAAGTGGCTTCTCCTGCCCTTCCCTGGGCCTCCCTGGGTTTTCTGCCTCTTGCCCCTTCCTTCCTCACTGCCCCACGGAAGGCACTTTTCTTGACCGCCACATGCCGTGCCCACCCTGCACAGTCCTGCAGGCTCCGGCCACCATCTTCCCTGCACCTTCCAGCTTGAGCTTCAGAGGGGCGGCCAGGGCTTGGGGGTCCCAGGAGCAGCGGATCGGCTGGGCCACCCCCAGGCGTGTGAAGTCTGAGGTCTTGCAGAGCTAGTGACAGAGCTGGGGCCAGAACGTGGGCGGCTGGCTCCTTCTAGCCAGGTGGCCAGGAGAGTCCCAATGCTCCACATCACCTCCAGGCCTCAGACAGACCCTGGCCACAGCGGATGCCAGGTAAACCCCCACCCACGAGGCTCCTCCAGCAACCTTCCTGATCCTGATCCCTGACGGTCCCCTGGCCCTGTAGCATCGCTGCTGTCAGCACGTGTGAGTGTGTGAGCGTCCCACGGCAGCTGGAAAAGTGACCACCATCGAGGCAGCTTCAGCAGGCCACAGTCCCTTGCAGTGGCGGAGGTCAGGAGGCTCCAGTGGGTGTAGGGGAGGATCCACTTCCCCGTCCTTCCCAGCACTTGGTGGTGGTTATTGTTGTTTGGCGCAGTGGAGTCCGTATCTGACTCATAGCGACCATATGCACAACAGGCGAAACACTATCGTCAGTGCTTCTCTATTGTTCATAGAGTTTTCAATGGCGGATTGATTTTTGGGAGTGGGTTACCAGGGCCATCTCCCAAGCCTATAGCACCTGGTGTTCCCAGGCAGTCTCTCATTCAAGTACTAACCCGGCCCGACCCTGCTTAGCTTCCCAGATCTGATGGGATTCGATGCCACAGTGCCACAGCTGCAGGCTCCCAGGACTTGGAGGCCACCCCATCCTTGGGCTCATAGCCCCAAGTCACCCCGCCTCCACCTTGATCAGCACATCTCTGACTCAGACTCAGAATTTCCTGCCTCTCTTTTCTAAAGATCTGTGGGGGAACACTGGGTGAATGGGATAGTCTCCCCATCTCCAGACCCTTAACCTAGTCACGGCCTCAGCCCCTAACTATGGAAGGTCACATGTGCGGGTTCCAGGGATGCGGACGAGGCCCCTTTGGGGAGCGGTTATTTGGTTGCCATGGTGAATAAATGACCAGTGCACCCCTCAGCCCTTCACACTGTGTTGTGCCCAGCCTCTCACAGCAGCGGTGCTCACAGCCTCCAAAAGGTGGAAACAGCCTAGGGGTCTGTCCATCAGGGGAGGAAAGGGTAAACAAATATATATATATAGTTGTTGTTAGGTGCCGTCGAGTCGGTACCCGACTCATAGAGACCCTCATAGGGTCTTCAATGGCAGACTATTTCGGGATTGCCTTGGGAGTGGATTGCCAGGCCCTTCTCCCATTTTTGCGGTGCTTGGAATTGAACTCGGGACCTCAGAGACTGCAGCTCAGCGCTCTACCAACTGAGCTAAATCCCAGCCCATATTGTTGTTAAGCACCATGGAGTCAGGTATGACTTGTAGTGACCCAATGTACAACAGAACGAAGCACTCCCCGACACTGCACCATGCCTGTCCCTATGTCAGTGATTCTTTTCTATTCATAGGGTTTTGATGGTGGATTGTTTTGGGAGTGGGTTGCTGGGTCCTTCTTCCTAGTCTGTAGCACCTGGTATTCCCAGGCAGTCTCCTACCCAAGGCCGACCTTGCTTAGCTTCTGAGATCAGGGCACTATGGCTGCATACTGTGTGTGTGTGTAAAATGAGAGGATGGGCTGCCAAAATACATGCCCACTAACTGTATTAAAATTGTAATATCAGGGCTAGGCTGTTTAGCTCAGTTGGTAGAGTGCTTGCTCTGCACACTCTGAGGCCCTGGGTTTGATCCCCAGCACTGCAAAAATGGGAGAAGGACCTGGCAACCCACTCTCAAAACAATCCTCCATTGAAAACCCTATGAATAGCAGAGAAGCACTGACATAGTGCTGTGCGTGGCACAGAGTCAGGGAGGGTTTCGTTCTGTTGTACATAGGGTTGCTATGAGTCGGACCTGACTCGATGGCACCTGATACCACCATCTTTCCCACTGAACTCTGTGCTGTACAAGGGAAGGAGTTACCTTGTCTCCCAAGCAAGCCTGGCAGGTCATAGATGCTGTATTTGTGGCCTGACAGTTCCTTTGTCCCTATCGATCACCACACATTTCCTTGAGGATATTCCATGATATGTATTTTAATGATGTGAGTGGCAGATTGGATGTTGGAGCCAGGTTCCAGTGTCAACGGCCCCTAACAACAAGAACACTTAACGTCTACCAATAACAGAAGATGAATACAACTCACGTTTGACTTCTGCAATTCCAAGAGGTCACCCTACACTTTGCTACTGTAACCTGATTCAACTCCGAAAAGCAATACATAGATAACATCGCTTAAAATGTGCATATAGTTTTTCAGCGCCTGCAGCCGTACCCCTGTGGCATCTGATCCCGTCAGATCTCAGAAACTAAGCAGGGTCGGGCCTGGTTAGCACTTGGATGGGAGACCACCTGGAAACACCAGGTGCTGTACGCTTGGGAGACAGACCTGGCAACCTACTCTCAAAAGTCAATCTGCCATTGAAAATCCTATGAATAGCAGAAAAGTACTGACAATAGTGTTTCGCCTTTTGTACATAGGGTCGCTATGAGTCGGATACCAACTCGACAGCACCTAACAACAGCAACAGTTTTTCAGCAGTCCTGGTCTGTATAATGGAATATTCATTGGCCTGAAAAAGGAAGGAGATTTTGACCTGTGGGACAGTGGAATCTTACCTTGAGTGTGTTTTGCTCAGCGAAATAAGCAAAAGTCAGGTGACTGGGTGACCCCCTTACCCGCAGACCCCCAGAGTGGCCACATTCATAGATGCAGAAGGAAGAACAGGGGGAGCCAGCAATTGTAGCAGGGGGGGACACAGGGAGCTAGAGTTCCAGGGTCAAAGTTCCAGTGTGGAAAGATGAAAGACTCCCAGGGGTGGATGGTGGCAATGATTCCAGAAAAAAAACACAGGCATGAACTAAATGTCACTAAACCGCACACACAAAAATGGTTGTGATGATAAATCTTCTGTGGTATTGCTTTGTTTACTTGTTTGTTGGTTTTCATGGTGCTGAGGTTAGAACCCAGGGCCTTTGCACATGCTAGGCAAGTGCTCTACCACTGAGCCACAGCTCCAGCTTATGTGTTTTTTACCACAAGCAAAGTAAAGGTCTAGAGAGGCTCAGTGATTCCCTGAGGCTGAACTTGGCCTCAGGTAGAGGCCAGGCTGGAATTTGAACTTGGGGCTGTCGCCAGAGCCTGCACTGTGTTCCGGCTCAATGTGGTCCCACTTCAGAATGCCACAGGCAGCGAAAGGTGGAGCAGATTTGAAGCCAACCTCCAGAATGTGGGCAATAGGTCATCCGCCACACAGAGAGGGCCCAGGGTATTGAAAGGACCCGCGCCATGCTCACGCTTTGTGCTCCCATTCCACCTAGGTTGGACTGTTTGCTTCTTCAGCAAATTTATATTGTGAATCTGCTGTGTGCTAGGCCCTGAGGGTAGAGAGGAAAACAAGACACAGTCCGGGATATAATTACAATATGAAGGGAGCATTTGGATATTTGCTTCAGGAAGGAAAGTATAGGACACTAAAATAGTCCATCATAGGTTATTTGAAAAGCAGGTATCCTGAGAAAGGGGAAAATGAGTGAGAAGCTAAAGGATGAGTAGGGTTAACCAGGTGAAGAAGGATGGAAATAGGATAACATACAGAGGAAACAGTGTGTGCAAAGGCCCTGGGGTGGGTAGGAGAGTGTCATGGACCCATGCGTGGTTTAGAAGGGGGAGGAGCTGGTGTGCAGTGCCATTGAACAGTCTTCAGGGCCTTGCACAGCCCCCTCCACGTTCTGCTCTTTATTGCTCTTACAGCAGTGGGATACCTCCTAACTGGTTGAGTGAAAGAGATGAAATGATTCCATTAAACCCTGGCCAAAGCAACAGGAAGTGAGCCGCCTCCACATGAGGCGAGAGCCCATTGAAATCCAACAAGAGCCAGGGAACGGCAGCCATTTCAGCCTCATTATGCAAAACACACAGCATCCCAGGGAGAGGTGAGCACAGCAAAAAAGTCCACAAATTAGTTTTCTAATCTGCCTTAAGTTGCTAAAATGCCCATCTTCCTTCCATTGTTACCAGATGGCCAGTGGACTATTTTAACTTGTATTAGAGAATTTTAATTTTTTTAATTAAAGGAGGTTTTTTTTTCCTTTTTGAAAAACAAATCCCAGCTGTGTTTTGATAAGATAGAATTTAAAATGGCACTGGGGAAATGCCACCAAAAGCTTTGATTTTTCTCCTTGTGGCATCTGAATTGATTTAAATAATAATTATATATTCCATTTTGATGCAACCTCTTTCCCTCCCACCCTGACCCTCCCGGCACCCTATGGGGCACCAGCAACTCTGTACACATGAGTTTCTAAAATCCCCAGTTCTCAGCTCCCAGAGGTAGATGGATAGCTCTATGTGGTTGTTGTTAGGTGTCATTGAGTCAGGTCTAATTCATAGAGACCCAATGTACAATAGAACAAAACACTTCTGGCACTGTGCCATGCCTGGCACTCTTGTCAGTGCTTCTCTGCTGTTCATAGGGTTTTCAATGGTGAATTGTTTTGGGAGTGGGTTGCCAGGTCCTTCTCCCTAGCCTGCAGCATCTGGTATTCCCAGGTGGTCTCCTATTCAAGGACTCACCAGGCCCACCCTGCTTAGCTTCCGATATCAGGCAGGGTCAGATTCCGGGGTGGTACGGCTGCAGGTTCAGCCCTCTTGGTCTCCAATTACGTATACATAACATGAAAATAATGATGATGTTCACCTCCGTCATGTTTCTTTTGGCTATAAGTTACAGAAAGCCCAACTTAAATATCCTTACATTCTTTTAGTCTCAGACAGAGAAGAGAATATATATTGACCCGAGTAACTAGCAACTAGGTTCAGGTCTGGCTGGATCCAGGAGCTGCCCGCATACATTATGGTAGCTGCCAGCCCAGTTCCAGCAGTTCTGGAGTGGAGACCTTTAGCATCCCAGAGCCCACCCCCGTTGCTTGCAACCAGCCCTGGAGCTCAGTGAGTAGGGGGGCGAATCACTGTGGCTTCCTGAGCCACAGACACCAATAGTGGAGAGGAGCAAGTGCCCAGAGGAAAGTCCAGACCTGGTTAACAGAGGGAGAAGTGATTACTCTCCAGATTCCCACGGCTAACGGACAAGCCACGCGGGGAGTGCTGCCTGCTGCTGCCACCTCGCCTGCTACTGGCGTGGAGGTCCGGCAGGCCTGGCAGAGCTCAGCAAGTACCTAGGACAGCGGGAGGTGCTCCATGATCTGGGGACTCAGCTTGGACAGCTCACTGGCCTCATGGACCCTGCACCAATCACTTCTCTCCCCTTTTGGCTGCTCCCTGATCAGGGGAGGGGCTGGGATTTAGCTCAATTGGTAGAGCGCTGCTCTGCAGTCTCAGGGGTCCCGAGTTCGATTCCCAGCACCCCAAAATGGGAGAAGGACGTGGCAATCCACTCCCTAAGGCAATCCCAAAACAGTCAGCCATTGAAAACCCTATGAGGGTCGCTATGAGTCAGACTGGACTCAACAGCACCTAACAACAACAACAACAATCAGGGGACACTACCCTCATGTGACTTTTTCCTACCTAAAGGCTGTGATGGCTAAAAGGATACAGGAGGGGGACCTGACTCCAAGTCCCCCCAGAGATAGACAATCGCTTTGAACAACTGTCAGTATTGACTAACATTCCCTAAGCCTCCACGTCAAACACGCACTCAACCAAAACGCCTGTGTATGTCTGTTTATTTTTCCCATGATACCCATAATAGTGAAAGCCAGAAATGACCTAAATACCTGGGATGGCAGAAGATGAGGTTAAGACACGCCAAGGAATAGTACACAGCAGTGACAATGAACGATCCCCAGCTAGATGCCCCGGAAGGACACAGCATGCAAAAATAATGTCAAGTGAAAAAGCCAGACCCCTAAAAGCAGGTGCTGTCTAATTCTAGGTAGAAAAAGCTCCAAAGAGAAGCTCAGCTCTAGTGTTTCAGGAGGCGTGCGTGCTTAGGTGGAAATATAAAGACAAACAAGAAATGGCTGTAAGAGTCAGGAAGGAAATCACCCTGGGTGGCACGCGGCAGTGCAGACAACCCTGGCTGGAGGATTCCGGTCTCCCAGCCCCTGCCCACCGTTTCCGGTAAGGACTTGGGCCCCTGGTGGCTGCAGGCAGGTCTGCACTTATTTTCTTAAGTGAATCTCAAGGTTGCGGGCAAAATCTATCTGAGGGTAAATGTTGGCCAATCAACCCAGACAGCTGAAAAACTTAGGCTCGAGCCAGCCATGGAGGCACACACCTGTCATCCCAACACTTGGGAGGCTGAGGCAGGAGGATCGTGAGTTTGAGGTCAGCCTGGGCTACACAGTGAGGCCTTGTCTCAACCAACCAAGGGCCAGGGATGTAGCTCAGTGGTAGAGTGCTTGCCTAGCACAGAGCAGACCCTAGGTTTAATCCAAAGCACTGCAAAAACAAACAAAAATACACACACGACAAACAAACAAACCCCCAAAACCATAGAGCTGGCTGAAGCAGCATGTGTGGGGGGTCGGCTGGACCTCTGCTTGCTAAGACAGACCTTCACAGCGTGGGGCACTCGGAGCCCGGATGCCTGACTGTGGAGAGCTGAGAAGACACACCAGCTGTTGTCTGGGAACCTGGGTCGTGTGCCTCCCGCGTCAGCGGCCCCTCTGGTGGCCACAGGAGGGTGTTTTCCTCTAAATTGGCCCTTTATAATGATCGTGCTTTGTGGATGGGATTTAGCGGGAATAGCTGCCTAGAAGCAGTTCATTTTGCTGCCTGAGATTATTAATGTTCTCTCTGATTTCTGGCTTCCCACTATTGATTTCCTGAGATAAAGCTCCGGCAGAGGCTGAGAAGGTAATTCCGTGGTATCCCTCCTTGTTGTTGTTGTTAGGTGCCGTCGAGTCATGCCTGACTCATAGTGACCCTCATGGGGTTTTCAGTGGCTGACTGTTTCGGGATTGCCTCAGGATTTGATTGCCAGGTCCTTCTCCCATTTTTGCAATGCTGGGAATTGAACCTGGGCCCTCAGAGACTGCAGAGCAGCACTCTACCAACTGAGCTAAATCCCAGCCCCTATTCTTCCTTCGGAGGAAAGATTCCCTCCTGGCTCTCCCTCTTTGCAGCTCTGTGACTACGAGTGAATCACTTGACCTCTCTGAGTCTCAGTTTTCTCCTCTGTGGCATGGGGAATCCTCCTAGCTCCTGCCTCCTAAGAGGTGTCAAGCACATAGTTGTTGTTGTTGTTAGGTTCCATCAAGTCGTGTCTGACTCATAGCGACCCTCATAGGGTTTTCAATGGCTATTTCGGGATTGCCTTGGGAGTGGATTGCCATGTCCTTCTCCCATTTTTGTGGTGTTGGGAATCAAACTCAGGACCTCGGAGACCGCAGAGCAGCACTCTACCAGCTGAGCTAAATCCCAGCCAAGCATATAGTAGGTTTTCAATAAAACAAGTCCTATCCCACTGAAGCCCCAGCAACCTGGGCAAAGGAGAGATAGAGGCTGTTCCTTATAGCTACTGAGGGCTCACTCTCCCAGGCCCTTTCCAGGCAGAATCCACTCTATTCTTCACAGCTCCCCTGAGGAAACTGAGTGCCAGGAAGGCTAAGGGAGGTGCCCAAGGTCACACAGCAAAGACTTGGCAGAGTTGAGAGTTTAGCTCTGGCCTCTTCAAACCTAGAGGCCCTGCCTCCCGACAGAAGCAATTTCATTCACACTGGCTGTACGCATGGGTGGCAAGGACTCCTTAGCAGTGGAGTCCCAGCCCAGCTCCGCTACTCCCCTGCTGTGTCATCTCAAGAGGCTTTCTTGACCACTCTGGGCCTGTTTCCCCAGCTTTTTCAAACCACCTTGCTCCCTCTGACCTCAGGGCTTTTGCACGTGCACTTCCTTCATGTGGTTAGTGGAAACTGCCCCCTAAGGTCAAGGGTGAAGCACTCCTGGGAATTCCTTAGAGGCTCCCTTGGACCAGCTCAGGTGTCCTCTTGCGATGCCCTCTCTGAGCTCTGCTATTCCTTCAGGGTTTGTGATTTCAGGGCTGTGTGAACTTTTGACCTTCCTGCATCACCTCTTCTAGCCTCTCTGCTCAGGGATCAGGGGCCTGGCTGTGACTTGTCAGTTCCCTTCCTGGGCTCACACTCCAAGCCTGGCATGAGCATGGGACAAAAGTTATCAAGTCCAGGGGTCATGGAGGCAGGGAGATTGTGAATTCAAGGCCAGAGGCAGGCTGTGCAATTTAGAGAGACCCTGTCTCAAAAGTGAAAAGGAAAGAGGATTGGGGTATTACTCAGTGGTAGAGCACTTGCCTAGCATGCAAGAGGCCCTGAGTTCAACCTCCTCATTACCACATACACAAAAAGAATTGTGAAGTTCATGGATGAAGTGGAAAGGTCCGTTAGGACGCGCACTCTCGCACTGCTGTTGGGAGTGCGATTGATCCAACCGCTTTGAACAACCATCAGCATTTACTAACACTCCCTAAGCCTCCAAGTTCAACATGAACTCAACCAAAACGCCTGTGCCTGTCCTTTTATTTTTCCCATGATGCTCACAATAGTGAAAACCAGAATGACTTAAACATCCGGAATGGCAGAAGTGAAATGAAGTTTAGATATGCCAAGGAATAGTACACAGCACTGACAATGAACGACCTGCAGCTGGATGCCCTGGAAGGATACAGCATGCAAAAATAATGTCAAGTGAGAAAGCCAGGCACACAAAAAAGCTGGTGCTGCTTCATTCTAGGTAGGAAAAGCTCCAAAGAGCAGCTCAACTGTAGTGTTTCAGGAGGCGTGCGTGCTTAGGTGGAAATACAAAGAAAAACAAGAAATGGCTGTAAGAGTCAGGAAGGAAATTACCTTCAGTGGGGAAGGAGGAGAGGTGTTGAGTAGAGGGGTGCAGGAGGGGTTTTGGGATGCCGGCGATGGGGTTCTGTGGGTGTGTGTTCATTGTGGAGTAATTCATCCAATTATACATCTTTGTTTTATGTAGTCTTGTATATGTGGGTCCCGATTCCCATGAAGAAGCCCCAGTGTCTCCCCAGATTATTTCCTCTCGGGGACCCCCCCCAAACTTTGCAGCTTTGGTACACAGAAAACTCCCTTTGATGGCCGGCTCTTTTCTTTTTCTCTTTTCTTTTCCTCTCCTTTTTTCCTTTCTTTTCTTCTCCTTTCTTTTCCTTTTCTTTACCTCCATTCTACTCTTTTTTTTGCCTCTTTCCCCAAAGAGTTTTAATATATAGCCCAGGCCAGCCTCTAACTTGAGATCCTCCTGTCTCAGCCTCCTGAGTGCAGGATTATGGGTAGGCACCTCCATGCCCAGCTTCACATCCTATTTTAATCCAAGTTATCCTCCAGCTTCAGTGCAAGAAATCCCGAGGTGGGGTCTGTCCCTCTCTGGCCTGTGAGCCCTTCACGGGTCCAGACTTGTGCGTGCGAAAACAACCGCAGCATCTTTTGCCTTGGCATCCAAGCTGTCTGCTGGGCAGACATAACAAGCCCCTCTTCTAGAACGTGATAAGAATGGATTTCCCTAGAAAAACAATTTGAAAAGAAAATAGGAAAGAAAGAGAAAAATAAAACCCGAGTCTCTTGTTTTGCAAGATACCCACCAAGAGATAAGCAGTCTTGGATGGTGGGTCAGGTGACAGGCTGGCAGGGTGGAGTGAGGACATGGGGCCCCAGGGAGGCAGAAGGGGAATTCAGTCTCTGTGTTGCTGCCCCAGTTGTTCTCCCAAGGCCCAGACTTGTTTTCTGCACAGATGGGAGGCTGGGGCTGGGATCTGCCCTTGAACCTGGGCCTTGGCTGAACAGCTGCAGCACTGATTTTTTTTTTTTTTCAGTCTTGGTGGCTGGATCCCAGAGCCTTGCACATGCTAGACAAGGACCCTACCACTAAGCTACCCTAGCCCCCTTTTTAAAAATGTTTTATCTTGAGACAGGGTCTTGCTAAATTATGCAGGCTGTCTCTGGCCTTGAACTTGAGATCCTCCTGCCTCAGCCTCCCGAGTTGCTGTGATAAGAGGTGTGAGTTGCTGTGATAAGAGGTGTATGCCGTGGCCCCTGTGTGCGCCACGGCCCACACTATGATTTTTATGGGTCCTTGAAATGTGAATGGGCTCAGTTGGGATTGGAGTCTTCCAGAGGGTCCCAGAAGTGCAGCTGATGGCTTTGCATTATGACCATATTGGGGATGGCCTTCATCCCACCAGCCTTTCAAGAAACACCTCGCAGTCTTTCGACACTCTTGAAACAGATTTGAATTGTGCTTATCCTGGGCGAGGCCCTGCAAACTTCAGGTATAATTAGAACAAACCTGGTTGGGGTTTCTCCAGGATTTCCCCAGTCCTAGCATTGAAGGTGCAAACATTCTAGAACACCCCCGTCCCAGGCAAAGCCCAGAATGGTGAGCCGGCTGCCCCACCGCCCACCCTCCCAGGGCTCGTGGCTGGAGGAGGCAGAAGTGCACACCAGCGTGATGGGCAAGCCCTTTGCAGAAGGACAAGGGGAGGGAGAACCCTCATCTAGTTGGTCAGGGTCAAGGACGGCTTCCTGGAGAAGATGGCATCTGAACTGAGCCCTCTGAAAGTGGAGGCCTGTGGCACACATGTGTCATCCCTGTGACTCTGGGAGGCGGAGGCAGGAGGATTGCGATGTCAAGGCCAGAGGCAGCCTGTGCAACTTAGCGAGGCCTTGTCTCAAAAATAAAAATCAGAAAATAAAAGAGGGTGCCAGGGATGCAGCTAGTGTTGGAGCACCTGTCTAGCATGCCTGGGGCCCTGGTTGAACCCCAGTACTGAAAATACATACATACATACATACATACATACATACATACATACATACTTACTTACATACATACATACATACATACACACACACGGAGCCCTTTGAGAGGAGGAATGTTAGCAAGGGCGGGGAGGGGAGCTGAGTTGGGCTGCAGGTGATGGGTCTTGGCAGGGTCCTCTCATGGAAGGCCTTTGGGTCCCAATGGGCACCGCCAGGCATGAGGCAGTCCAAGAAGGGGACTGGAGGCAGGAAATTTCTATTTAAAGGCACCCGCCTGTGATCCCAGCACTCCAGAGGCTGAGGCAGGAGGATCACAAGTTCAAGGCTAACCTGGGCTGCATAGCAAAAAAGAAAAGGAAGGAAGGAGAAAGAAAGAAATGCAAAGCCTGTCCTGTTGAAGGAAGGAGAGAGGAAAGGAAGGAAGGAAAGACGGCAGGCAGGCAAAGGCTGCTTTGTCAAAGAGAGAGGGAAAGAAAGGAAAGAAAGGAAAGAAAAGAAGGAAGGAAGGAAGGAAGGAGAGGGGAGGAGGGAGGGAAAATGCAAAGGCTGGCCTGGCTGCTTTGGAGAGCAGAGGAGGGACCAGAGAAGGGCAGGCTGAGAGGCCATGGGGTAACCGCCTTGTTCACCTTCCTGGATGCTCTGGGCACAGCCAGAGCCTGTGGGGTCCCCTTTGGTTCCTTCCTCTTCCTACCCAACATAAGGTCTTCAGGGTCTTGGGCAAACCCAGCCGCCTCCCTCCCCTCTGCCTCCCCTCAGCCCCGCCTGGTCTTCAGGGCCCTCAGCGTCTCCTAGGCCTCCAGGTCGCCGTATTGATTTTGTCTGCTATCTGTGTCTCCCCTTTAGAGCAGGGCTTTGCTCCCTGGCTGTCACTGACACTTAGAGCTGAACGATTCTGTGTGGGACTGCTTGGTGCCTCCCAGGACAGTTGGCACCCCGGGACTCAAGCGATGCCAGTAGCGCCTGCCCCCACCCGTGGTGACAACCAAAAATGATCCACAGAGCTGGCCAGGGATGCTGAGGAGGGGGAAGTGCTGAGTTAGGAGGGGAGGCTCCCAGGGCTGAGTGTCTGTCTCGCCATTGTGGCCACAGGCCCCACGGCGGGGCTGGTGGTGGTTGTGCTCACTAGGTGTTTGTTGAATGACTGAATGAGCCAGTGAGCGATGAGTGTAGCTTTTGATGACGGGGGCCAGGGATGGGGTAGCGGTGATGGAAGTGGGTAGAAGGAAGGGTTTCGGAAATAATTAGGAGATAGAGTCAGTTGAGAAACAGAGCTGCGGTGGTGTTTATTGTGGTCATAATACCTCTCCACTTCATTATTCTCTCCAGGGCGGAAATTCCTTTCATCTTCTGCAGGGGACCAGAGAGGATAAGTGGTGGTTGTTGTTGTTGGGTGCCATGGAGTTGTGTCCAACTCACAGCAACCCTCATAGGACTTTCAATGGCTGGTTGTTTTGGGATTACCTCAGGAATGGATTGCCACATCCTTCTCTCATTGTTACAGAGCTGGGAATTGAACTTGGGGCCTCAGAGACTGCAGAGTGGTGCTCTACCAATTGGGCTAAATCCCAGCAGGACAAGTGGAGGGAGTAAAAATTGCACAGTAGTGAGTGGTAGGTCAAGGCTGCAACCAAGTCTTTGGAGCCCAAGCTTAGTGTTCACTGAGCTCTTATTGCATACCAGGCAATGTTGAATGCTGTGGGTAGTGCGTGCCCTCAAGGCCTCTAACAATGTCATGAGATCCTGTGATCATCCTGTTTTTATGAACAGAACCTCTGAGGATCAGAGAGGTGGAGTGAGTTGCCTAGAGTCACACAGCCAGGTGTGGAGCCCGGCCTGTTAGACACAGCCTCCCTGTAAAGTGCCTTTCCTTTCCCTTCTGTCCACGAAGAACCCATGAAAGGATTCCCCACAGGCACGTTCCTTATTGAAGGCTGCACTTCACAAAGTAAATTCATACAGCCCCCGCCCCCCACCACTTGCAACCTCTGGTCCTCAGCCTTGATCTCCCTGGCCCAGGGGGTTGGGTGGGGTGACAGGATCTGCGGTGGTCAGTCACTAACACAGTAGCAGCTTTGTAGTTTCTTCATAATCTCCAAACATTTCTCCACCTCCTCCCTCTTTGTGGAAACTTCCCAGGGGCTGTCCTTCCCTGGGAACTTCCAGGATGCCTAGGCTGGCTGCTGGGCACCCGAGCTCTGTAAGGAAAGTGTATGAGAAGCCCACTTACAGATGAGGAAACTGAGGCTGCCTTCTGCACAGCCCCTTCCTGGAGGGGCAGATACCAAAGTATTTCATAGAACTCTGCACTTATGTGACGCCTGGCCCAGGAGGTCACGTGCCTCACACTGAGCCGATGGCAGGAATAATGGTGATGATGATGATGATAACAAGGAAGGATTGTTACCATGTGCTGCACATGTCCCAAACATGGTTTCATTTCATCTTCCCCATGGCTCTGGGAGGCCCGTGGCTTTCTTTCCCCATTTTACAGATGGGAAAACTGAGGCTGTGCAGGGTGAGCTGCTTTGCTCTGGGTCTTGCTGTGGGGGGCAGAAGCAGAGGTTGAACCTGAGCTGGTCTGACACCCTTTTGCACGCTCCCCCGTCCTCCCGAGCTGGCCAGGAGAATGGTGAATGAGGTTGGCCCACATCTGCTCGTGGCAGCGTCTCAAACCTTTGCAGAAGGAAAGGCGAGAAGAAAAGGCATAGATGAGGAGGCTCTGTGCGTCTCAGGGGCCAGGGGCTCATTCTGGGGATGAGAAGTGGAGACTGGGTGGGGTTGGGGCATGGAATAAGCCAAGGATGGGGGCAGCCCATGCCAAGATGGGGGGGCTCAAGGGCTGAGGAATGTGGGGGACCATAGTGGGTACACTCGGGGTCTGGCTGGGGCACAGAAGTGAAGAGGAGGTGGGGATGACACACGGGAGAGTTGGGCAGGGCAGAGTATGTAGTCCGTGCTCAGTGCATGCTTGGGGATGGATGTAGGTCCTCACTTTGCCCTCCCTTTTTTTTTTTTTTTTTTTTTGCGGTACTGGGGTTGAACCCAGGGCCTCACGCTTGCATGCTCTGCAAGTGCTGGACCACTGAGCTGCACCCTCAGCCCATTTTTTTACTTTTTGAGACAGGGTCTCTCTAAGTTATGCAGACTCCCTCTGGTATTGAACTTGTGATCCTCCTGCCTCCGCCTCCCAAGCCGCTGGGATTACAGGCGTGCGCCACTGCGCCCGGCACTTTGCCCTCCCTTTGATGCTGGCTGCACCAACCCCACCCTGACTCAAAGCCCAGGCTCAGGATGGAGTCCAATGTGGGCAGCCTGTTGGGAGGGTCTCCAGGGGGACCTCCTAAGGAGCCCTGGAAGGAAGTCTCCTGGCTCCAGCCAGGGGATGGACCTGGCTAGTTCTTGGGCATCAGCTCCGTGCAGCCCCTGGAAGACTGATGGCCCAGCTCAGCCCCACCTTGCACCCCATTCCTTTGACCCTGGTTTCTCCTTGGACAGGGGCTCCTGCCAGCGTGCCGGGGCCCTGGTTCCTGCTCCTCCTCTGTCCCCTGCCTGGTGCCTGGCTGACCACCGCCCCATGGTTCCTCGCTGTCCTTCACCACCCCCCTGTGCTGGCCCCCAGGCTCCTACCCCCGATGGTCTCACCAGCTGACCTACTGCTCAGACAGGTGCCCATTGTCTCTTGCAATGTTTCTCAGCCTGGCCCCTGTCGATGTTTGGGGCGGCTGATTCCTTCCCAGAAGCATCGGGGGCATTTTCCTGTGTGCTGCGGGAGGTGGAGCACCCTCGGCCTCCACCCGCTACATTCCAGTTACGCCTTCTCCCTTAATCGGGACCAGGGAAACATCTCCAGACATGACAGATATCCCCTGGGGCAAGGGATAAAACTGCCCTTAAGGACACTGGTTGCAAGCCTGGCGCAGTGTCGCATGCCTGTAATCCCAGCAGTTCAGGAGGCGGAGGAGGAGGATCGCAAGTTCGAGACCAGAGGCAGTCTGTGTAATTTAGCAAGACCCTGTCTCAAAAAGTAAAAAAATCGGCTGGGGGCACAGCTCAGTGGTCCAGCACTTGCAAAGCATGCAAATGTGAGGCCCTGGATTCAACCCCCAGTACCACAAAAAAAAAAAAAAAAAAAAAGGAAGAAGAAGAAGAAAAAAGACAAGGACATTGGTTGGGAGCAATCATTATATATTCCTTGGAAATTGGCAGGGTGCTACCCCCTCCCAGAGCCAGGGGTTCTGTTGGCTGGACAGAGGGTAGAAAATGAGCAGTGCCGGCCATGTAGAGTGTGTCCATCAGAGGTGGGTGAGCTGAGACCCACTGGACCCACCCTGTCATTTTATATCTGGGGAAATTGATGACAGGAGGGAGAGAGACTTGCCCAAGGTGCCAAGCCAATTAGAATCAAAGTCAAAATTAGGATCTAGGCCTTCCCCTGCTGGGCGCCTCCCCACCCGTGCAGCCCTCTGGGTATCTCCCAGAATGCCGTGTGCCACATGGATGTGTGTTAGGCACATGGTCCCCAGGGATTCCATCACCACTCCATGGGACCGATCGAGTTCCCTCTCTGGTATCTGAGGGTTTTTAGAAATGAAAAGCAACTCCACAGGGTAATGGCCCATTCATTGCTCTCTTTGGCGAGATCATGTCTCTCATCTTCTAGAATGTGTGTTCGCCTCCCCTGAGGTCCAACCTGTTCTTTCCAACAATTCTCTTCACTCTCCCTGCCCTCCTGCTGCCCACTTGGTGGGGCCAGCGGGGAGGCCAGCGGGAAGATAAGAGAGCCCTGGATCCCTTGCAGGCATCAGCACCCTCCTGGATCCATCTCAAGGCAGCGGTGGGGATGCTTTGGTTACCCTCACAATGAGGGCATGGAGCAACAGTCGGGCGGGGAAAGATGAGAGAAAGAAAACCCAGCAAAACTAGGGTAACGCCCAGGGAGCAGGGGGCCCAGCCAGTTCTGGTTTCAGTGATTTTCACCAAGTGCCCTAGAGGCTCCGTTTTCCACTGGCGGGCTGATAGGGGATGGTGGCCAAGGGAGGACAAAGTTACAGCCCCATTTAGCTCCAGGCAGGGATCCAACCCGAGCAGGGAAGGGTGGGGACCCAGGAGAACAAGGACTCTGTGTATGCTGTGGGCATAGGGACATGAGCATGGGGCTCCCCCAGGCTCCAGCCAGACGCTGGACATAATCAGAAATCCGTGGTGCGGCCAGAGGCCTGTGGGGTCAGGCGGGCACTGGCACTGGGGAACGGAGCCCTGAACGGAGCATTTGCTTGGTGAGCCACATGCAAGACGACGATGAATTTCCTGCTCGAGGGTGAAGATGAAGCCTGGGAATGAGTCAGGCCCGTGGCGAGGACCTGAGGCATGGGCTTAGCTTTTCTTCTCTTGCACACGTGAGGCGTGAGAGCCCTGGGAAGGAGTTGCAAACTGGAATCCCTTTGGGACCCAGGCAGGTGATGTGAGACCAGACCTTGCCATGCTTAAAGGCTCAGTATATCCGAGCTGATGCATTAGGTTTATGTCACAGCCCCCACTCCACTTGCTAGGTGAGCGCTCCAGACAAGCCATTTAATCTCCATGCTTCACTTTCCCTGTATTTAAAATTGAGTTTGAGCCAGGAGCAGTGGCGCATGCCTGTAATCCCAGCCACTTGGGAGGCGGAGACAGGAGGATCTCGAATTTGAGGCCAGAGGCTGCTGATGCCGCTTAGTGAGACTCTGTCTCAAAACAAAAAAATTAAAAAATGGGCCGGGGGTGCATCGCAGTGGCAGAGTACTTGCAAAGTATGTGCTAGGCCCTGGGTTCAACCCCTAAGTACCAAATAAAACAAAACAAAACAAAATAAAATAAAATTGGGTTGACACTGGTATTTACTTTATACAGTTGTTGTGAGGGCCAAAGAAGTCAACACCCAAAGCACTTAGAACAGTGCCGGCTCAGTTTATCTTGGAAGAGCAGCAGGAATTCTGGGTTTATATTGAAAAGCTCCCAGTCATTACCTATTGGCAGTGAATTCAAGGGCGGGAGAGAAGAGAAGGGGAGAGAGAAGACAGGAGAAGAGAAGAGAAGAGAAGGAGAAAGAGGAAGAGGAAGAGGAGGAAAGGAAAGGAAAAGAAAAGAAAAAATAAAAAAAAAGAAAAGAAAAGGAAAGAAAAAAGAAAAAGAAAAAGAAAAGAGCTAATAAAACCTGTGCTCTGGCCCCGTGTACCCACAGCCCATGAGCCTCTCTGGCCAAGGGTTTTAGGCAGACTGAGGCTCCAGTACTGGTTCTACCCATTCCTGGCTCTTGACCTTGGACAAACCATTTCACTTGTCTGTGGCAGGCTTGCATCTCTTGCTGTATCCGTGGGCATCCTGGCAGGCGGCGAAGGCTCACTCAACACATGAGGAAACCTCAAGGATGGCCCAGTACCCCAGAGTTAGCAATGCGGAGTTGCTGGTGCCACTCCGGGCCTGAAAAGGCGAAGGGCAGGCACCTGAGGAGGGTCTCTGTATGAAGAGGGCCACCTACCTACCGCCTCGTTCCTTTGCAGAGGGCCTCAGCCAATCCTGGTGGCCCTCCAGAGAGAGGAGCAAGGGAAGAAATGATGTCCTGACTGTCCTTAACCCACCTTCCAGTCTCCTGCTGGTGTCTCCCACTGGCCAACCTCAGGTGGCATCAGGGAAACAGAAAGCCCATTGGTGGGGTCCCCACAGACCACCCGGCAGACAGCAGGGCAGAGGCAGGGAACAGCCGATGGATCTGAGAAATGAGGGTGATGCTCCCCATTGCCTCCACTCCTCTGGAAGACCTTCCTCCATCTGGGTACAATGGGGTGCTCCATTCCCCAGTGTGGCAAAAAGGCAAAGTTAGGTTCTCACTGTGGTCAGAGCAGGAAGCTCAGAACACTGCGAGGGAGGGTGGAGGCCCTGAGCGTCCTGAGAGGGTCAGTGGCCCCATAGAGATACTGACTGGTATGTTGTTGTTAGGTGCCGCCGAGTCAGTGTCCAACTCATAGCGACCCTGTGTACAGCATGCGAAACACTATTGTCAGTGCTTCTCTGCTGTTCAAAGGTCTTCAATGGCAGATCGTTTTTTGGAAGTGGGTTGCTGGGTCAGTCTCCCAAGCCTGCAGCACCAGGTGGTCTCCCATCCAAGTACTAACCAGGCCAGACCCTGCTTAGCTTCCGAGATCTGATGGGATCGGATGCCACAGGGCTACCGCTGCAGGCATTGACTGGTATAGTTGTTTGCTATTCTTGCTATAACAAATTTCTGTGGACCTGATGGCTTTCAACACGACACATTGATTCAGGAGGTCACAAGTCCAAAGTGAGGGATGTTAGGCTCAAGTCAGAGCCTAGGCAGGACCGAGCTCCTTCCAGAGGCTCGAAGGGAAAATTGGTTCCTTGCGTTTTCTAGCTTCTAGAAGCTGCCCACTTTCCTTGGATTGTGACCCTCACTTCCGTCTCCAAAGCCAGCAGTCACATCAGTCTGGTCTTAGCTTGTCTCATCTTCTTTTCTGGTCTGATCTTGTCCCCCTCCCTCCCTTCTAAGGACTCCTGTGATGTCAGTGTGCCCCTGCACAGCCCAGGCCAGCCTCCCCATGTCAAGACCCGTAGCTTCCTGCGCCTGCAGAGTCTTTTCTGCATGTCAGGTGATGTTATCATAGGTTCTGGGGCTTAGGGTGGGGGCCTATTTGGGCGGCATTATTCTGCCCACCACAAAGGGGTTCTAGGGAGCCCTCAGAGGGAAAATGTCCTCCCACAGTGGTGCTCCAGGGTCCCAAGTCCCCTGCACTAACACCTCTCGGTTGGATGAATGATGTTCCCAAACTTCAGCACTTCTTGATTTATCTGCAAGAATTTCCCCAGGGCAGCAGGTGGATCTTGAATCAATGAGTTCACTCGGCTTCCTCTTAATGTTACATGTGACAAAGGCAAGTGTGGAGTTGAGGTCTGCGGTTCACGTCCGATGCTTCTCATGATCCCCGTTGGAATAACCGCACAACTGTTGACGTTTTAAGGAAAGTGTGCGGCTGGGGTTTAGCTCAGTGGTAGAGTGCTGCTCCACCCTCGGAGGACCTGGATTCCATCCCCAGCACACAATCCTGAAACGATCAGCCATTGAAAAGCCTGTGATGGTTGCTATGGGTCAGACCTGATTTGATGGCAGCTAACACCAACAATAAGAAACTGGGCTGGGGTTTAGCTCAGTTGGTAGAGTGCTGCTCTGCATCTCTGCGGCCCCGGGTTCAAGCCCCAGCACCACAAAAATGGGAGAAGGACGTGGCAGCCAACTCCCAAAGTAATCCCGGAACAATCAGCCATTGAAAACCCTATAAGGATCACAATGAGTCAGACCCGGCTTGATGGCACCTAACAACAACAGTAATGGGAGAGTGGGCTGGAGTTTGGCTCTGTTGGTAGAGTGCCACTCTGTGCCCTCTGAGGCCCTGGGTTTGATCCCCAGCACTTCAAAAATGAGAGAAGAATCTGGCAGTCCACTCTTGAAATAATCCACCATTGAGAACCCTACCGAATGTCTACTGCCGTACCACTGTGGTGTCTGATCCCATCAGATCTTGGAAGCTAAGCAGCGTTGGGCCTGGTTAGTCCTTGGATGAGAGACCGCCTGGGAACACAAGGTGCTCTAGGCTTGGGAGAAGGACCTGGTAGCCCTCTCCCAAAAAACAATCAGCCATTGTAAACCCTGGGATTTAGCTCAGTTGGTAGAGCTGCAGTCTCCGAGGTCCTGAGTTCAATTCCCAGCACCACAAAAATGGGAGAAGGACCTGGCAATCCACTCCCAAGGCAATCCCGAAACAGCCATTGAAAACCCTATGAGGGTCGCTATGAGTTGGATACCGACTCGACGGCAACTAACAACAATAAAAAATTGTAAACCCTATGAATAGCAGAGAAGCACTCACAATAGTGTTTCCCCTGTTGTGCAAAGGGTCTCAGTGACACCAATTCGATGACACCTAACAACAACAACAACAACAACAACAACAACAACAACAACAACCACAAGGAAAGACTGGGCTGGGGTTTGGCTCAGTTGGTAGAGTGCTGCTCTATGCTCTCTGAGGCCCTAGGTTTGATCCCCAGCACTGCAAAAATGAGAAAAGGACATGGCAGTCCACTCCTGAAACAATCCGCCATTGAAAACCCTATGAATAGCAGGTTAGCACTGACATAGTGCCGGGCATGGCACAGTGTGGGGAAGTGTTTTGTTCTGTTGTACATCAGGTTACTATGAGTTGGACCTGGCTCCACAGCACCTAACAACAACAATGATGAGAGACTGGGACACAGCTCAGGCAGAAAAGGGCTAGCATATGGGATACTGCTACAGACATGATGGGACCCAACTCACCCCATTAGAATTATTATTCTCTCTGGTGCATAGCTAACACTGTCTGCACATATCAGTTGTGACTTTTAGGGTCCACGCACCAATCCTAGAATAAGGACTTAATCTGTTATATGGTTATTGAGTGACTTGTTGACTGACTGAAGGCAGGGTAGTGTGAGTCACATGATATTCCAAAAGATCAATGCTTATTGAAAGGCTCTGCATAGGACTAGAAGCCCTTGTAAACAGAGTGGTGAGAATGTGGGATCTGCGAGTCAGAAAGAACTGGTTTCAAACCCCAACTCTACCACCTATAAGCTGTGTGACCTTGGACAAGTTATCTCACCTGTCTGAGCCTCAGTGTTCTCATCTGTACAGTGGGGATAAATCATAGTACCTACCTCGGAAGTTTGTCGTGAGCTTTAAATGAGATAATACATGCAAACTGCACAGCCTGATGCCTGGCACATAATGCTCCATAAATATTAACAATTACAAATACCGTTATTGTGATCAGCATGCCTCACATGTGGTCTGGGAAGAGAGCATGAACTGATGAGACCTTTTGCCTCTCCCAGGCCATATAGTGGATGCCAGGAACTGCTTGAGACTCCATATAGGAAGAGGCAGGTTGGTTTTCTTGTTCCGTACTAATAACTAATCTGTACTAATAAACCATCTGTCACAGTTAAATATTATTCAAATGTAATATTTTGAAAGTGTTTTGAGATGCTTCCTAAATACTTGCCAAAATTCTAAAAATTTCACATGAGCAGAGAATAGATTTTCTGTGTGGCTTTGCATGATGTGATAGTTTGTCAGAGGAACAGGAAATGAAGGCAGTAGAGTCGATTTGTCACAACGGGTAAAAGAGACTGTGCGTGGGAGCCAGGAAGGCCTGGGTCACCTCCCAGCCCTGCCCTTTACTTACAGGCTCAAACCAGCCACGGAGCATCCCTGGCTGTCTTCTTCTTTGTGTGATGGTCAACTCGCAGCTCAGCCAATCAGGTTAGCTCAGCACTCAGGAGGGGCTCAGCCAATAACAGCTGTTATAATTGTTTCTAACAATAATGGGAAATGGCTGGCAGATAGTAACAGCTTCATGGATGGTAATTTGCTGGACTTAATAGTACCAGAATAAACAGATGGATGTTGGATGAATTTAAGCAGAACCTTTCTCAGAATGGGTTGAAATCCAGCCCTGGCTCTAAACAAAGGCACTGGCATGTGGTTTGACAGATTGCTGAATTTCACTGAGGTGGACAGGTAAGTACTGTGGAATCTATTTAAGGTCCTAAAATCAGGTGTACCAGAAATATCAATGTTCTTAAATCTCTTTAAGTCAAAATCAACTTAGAATCTCTATTGAATTGCAAGGAATTTAATTTTACACATTCCTAGGACTCCCTCCCCCAAGAGGGATGGACGTCCCCAGGGACTTGCCTGTCCCCTACTGCCCAGCAAACCGTGTTTGCCCATCTGGGATGGTCCTCCAAGTCTAGAAGCTCTGCTATTTCTGCTCTGAGCTTGGAACAGGGAATTTGGCCTAGTTAGTATTTTGGGCACCAAGTGTTCCAGATGTTCCCTGGGGCACTGCCAGGACTTGTTTGTAACCTCGGGCCTTTTCTTTGTTATGGTTTGCATGAAATGTCCCACAAATTCCTATGTGTTTCAATGCGTGGACTCAAACTGGTGGTGTAATCTGAGGAGGTCTGGAGACTTTGGGAGGTGGGACCTGGCTAGAGGAAGTGGGTTGCTGGGGGTGGGTCCTTGGGGGTGTATTATCCATTATCCTGCCCTGTAAGCTCTCTCTGCTTCCTGGTCCACCATGATGTGAACAGTTCTTCTCCACTACACATTCCTACTGCCTTCTCCACCTTGCTTTTCCTGCCATGATGGACTGAAACCCTTTGAAACCTGAGCCAAAATATACCTGTATTAGTCCGCTGTAGTTGCTGTGGCAGAAAAACCAATTGAAGCAATCTTATGAGGGAAGAGATATTTATTGGGAGCTCACAGTTAGAGGGTCATTCCATAATGGTGGTAAGGCATGGTGGCAGGGCAGGCACCTCGTCAGGTAGCCGGGCAGGTGGCAGATGACCTTATGGCTTTGTGGAGCAGGAGGCAGAGAGCAACCGGAGCTTTGGGTCTGAGTAAAAACCTCCAAAGGCCCACCACCAGCGACTCACTTCCAAAAAGCTAGAGGCTGCCTCCCAAAGTTTTCACAGACTCCACACACAGCGCCACCAGCTGGAGGCTTCATGGTAAAGCACAGGACCTTTGTGGGACATCTATATTCAAACTATGACAAAACCTTTTCTCCTTTGTTTCTGTCAGGTATTTTGGTCACAGCGATGATATAAGTAACTAATACACCTACTCACCTCTGATCTGCTCCCCAGGATACCCCATATGCTCATCAATAGGACTTTAACAGAGTTTGCAAATGGACTGGGGTAAGATTGAATGAGGCCCCACAATAGTTCACTTCCATGTGCTCAGGGTATTTATTTGCTTTTTATTTGTTGTAACAGACTTTTTATTTATTTATTTTTTGGGGGGGCAGGTTTCTGCCTGTAGGAAAAGTAAGCAGATTGTACAGAGAGTTCCAATATACTCTTTTAACACCAACCCCTTGGCTTCCCCTGCTATTTCCACCTTGCAGGACTGTGGGGCCTTCAGTATACTTGGTGGACCAATGTTGTTTGTTGGTAGATGCTATAGAGTCGGGTCTGACTCATAGCAACCCTATATACAATAGAATGAAATGCTCTCTGACACTGTTCCATGCCTGGCACTGTGTCAGTACATCTCTGCTATTTACAGGGTTTTCAATGGCTGATTGTTTCAAGAGTGGACTGCCTGGTCCTTCTCCCATTTTAGTCATGGTGAGAATCAAACCCAGGGCCCTAGAGAGGGAAGAGAAGGCATTCTACCAGCTGAGCTGAAACCCAGCCTGATGAACCAATATTGATGCATTATTATTACTGAAGTCCATGGCTTCCGTTGGAGTTTGTTCTGTGTTGTACAGTCCCTGGGTGTTGACAATTGTATAATGACAAGTATCCATCTTACAGTGTCATACAGAGTAGCTTCTGTCCCTGGATCTTCTGCCACCCCCCTTCATCCCTCTCTCCCTCTCTACCAGCCCCTGGCAGTCACTGATCTTTTTTCCATCTCTGTCATTTTGCCTTTGCCGTACAGTGGACCTCGGCACGTGACCACAGCCTGTTCTGGAAGCTGATTGTGTGCTGATGTCAAGTGCTGAGCCCTTTTTCCATATCAGAAATGATATAAATGTATGTATTGGTTTTGGCCACACACTGAATGATTAATTCAGATACACATATGCCCCTCACATGTTGTTGCTGTTAGGTGCCGTCGAGTTGGATCCTACTCACAGCGACCCTATGTATAACAGAACAAAACACTCCCGACGCTGTGCCATGCCCGGCACTATGTCTAGGCTTCTGTGCTGTTCATAGAGTTTTCAATGACAGATTGTTTTGGGATTGCTTTGGGAGTGGGCTGCCAGGTCCTTCTCCCATTGTTACGGTGCTGGGGATCAAACCCAGGGCCTCAGGGCGCATCACTCTTCCAACTGAGCTAATTGTTTGTAATAAATTCTTTTGTAAAATTCAATTGCGGTTCCAACTGTTTTCCTCTTTCCTTTGTTTCTTGTGCTAGAAAGTTTCTCAGTCACCATGCCGTCTATGGGGTGTGCATATGTATACATACATGGGTCGCCACCCCCCCAGATGGTGAATGCTCCACCAGGACAGGACACTGACACTTTTCCCTGTTTCCCCTGGAAGTGTCCCAGGTGCACGTGGCTTCTCATATAGATTTTAGCACGGGGGTCGAGCACCAAGCAAGTGACCAAGTACTGAACCAGAATTCTCTTGAAATTATTGGTTGAGGACCAACATGGTCCAGCACGGAGCAGCTTGAGTGCCGAGGTACCACTGTATTTTTAAAAATTAATTAGGTTTCTAAGAGCCAAAAAGTGCATGAGTCTTATGTAACAACCCAGATGTCCAGTATCTCTTGACACATGGAGACAGGCTTGGGGACCCCAGGCTGAGGGGGCCTCTGCAGGGGGGTGTTGGCCCTTCTGTTCTTCCTTCCTTGTTAACTTACAGGGTGGCCCCTCTTCTTTCCTCAGCCCCGTACACATTTGAGTTCATGAGCCTGGCCTGGCCTCCTACAAAGACCAGAACTGCCTTTCCCCGGTGGGTTGCTCCCGATTCCTGCCATGAAAATGTACTCCTGAGCTCAGGGGTCGCCAAAAGTCTGGCCACCCACTTGGAATTAGGAAGAGAGAAACAGGCAGGGGTAACAGGATATGAATTAATTCCACTGTGGGTGGCTCCTCTGAGGCCACTCAGGCCCCCAGCCGCCCGGACTGCTGAGGCTGCTGCGGTATTAGCCACCACCCAACCTGCGATGTTTTCTTCTGTGCTCCCTGCCCAGCTTGTACCCACCAGTTCTGGGGGGCTGGGCACCCAGGATGGGCTGCACACAAAGCCCTTTAGGGGCCCCCGCAGCTCTGGGTCAATAATTTATGGTCATGCAGCAATTCACCCCACTGACTCCCTTCCTGGAGTGAGCCGGAGAACTGGACACCCAGAGATTAAATTGCCCCCGAGTTGGGGGGGGTGGGCGGGGCCACTGCTGAGGAGCTTGCGGGAGGTTCTGAGCCAGAGCAGGCCTAGGAGACACTGCCAGAAAGGGGGGCCGCCCTGCCAGTGGGTTACAGGGTTTGACTCCGGCAAAACCCCACGTCTCTAAACAGTGATGTGCAGCCTAGCACCATGCTGGGAGTGTCCCCTCTCCTTCCCCCTGTAACAAGCCCCTGCGTGGTCCTGATGCTCAGGGCCTCTGAGCCACTCTTAGATGCAGGGCTCTGTGTTCGACTCATCTGCTCCTTCTGTGCTGCGTGATCTTGAGCAAGTTGCTTTGACTCTCTGAGCCGCCACCTCTGGAAAGAAGGCGGCAATAATGCTTGTCTCACCGCAGAATGAACAGGGAAGTCGATCTGTGGGGCGCCATGCCTCCTCCCCCAGCCCTCGCCCCTCTGCCCTAGTCACCAAGTTCAGTCCTCCCTGTCCTTTACCTGCCATGTCTATTCCATACACAGATATTTACTGAGTACCTGGGATGTGCCAGCTGTTGGAGGTACAGGGGTGAACAAGGTGGACCCCATCCCTGCCTATGTGGTCCCAAGGTCCCGTCATTGCCTTTCTTGGGTCTTTGTGTCTTTGATACCTGTAGCTTCACCCCGGCTCCCCTGATCTGGGCCACTTCTTTCATTCTTTTTCTTTTCTCCTTCCTTCCTTCCTCCCTCCCTCCCTTCCTCCCTTTCTCGCTCTCTCTTTCTTTCCTTCTTTCCTCCCCTGACTCCCTCCCTCCCTCCTTCCCTCCATCCCTCCTTTCTTCCTTTCATTCTTTCTTCTTTCTCCCTTTCTTCCTTTTTGCAGTACTTGGGGGTGGAACCCAGGGCCTCACACATACTTTGCAAATGCTCTACCCCTGAGCAGAATCCCCAGCCCATTTTTTATTTTTTATCTTGAGACAGGGTCTCGCTTAGTTACACAGGCTGCCTTTGCCCTTGAACCTGTGATCCTCCTGCCTGTTACTCCCAAGTCGCTGGGCTTACCGGCATACGCCACTGCACCTGGCCACTCCTTTCTTTGACCTGGATTCTATAATACCCTTCCCACTGCAGCCAGAGTTCTTCCTGAAACACAAGCCTGGATGTGAAAGACCTTCTGTGGCTCCCCAGTACCCTGGCATAAAATCACAACATGCTAAGTTCCACCCATCCAGTCGATGCCTCTTTGCTATCTCTAACACGGACTCAGGCTCTCCTGCCTCTGGATGGCTGTTCCTGATCTACTGCAGTTAGGTGTACCTTTCTGAGTTGTTGTTGTTTGGTGCCGTTGAGTCGAGTCCGACTCATAGCGACCCTATGTACAGCAGATCGAAACACTTGCCGATTCTGTGCCAGGCAAAACGATCTTAATTATGTTTAAGCCCATTGTTGCAGACACTGTGTCAATCCATCTGGTGGAGGGTTTTCCTCTTTTGCGTTGACCTGCCACTCTTCCAAACATGATGTCCTTCTCCAGGGATTGTTCTCTCCTGACTACCTTTCTGAGTAGAATGTCATTTTCTCCGGCGTTGCTTTGGCCTCCTTCAGCCAGTCTTCTTGGCTCTCTCTGCCTCCCCATCCCAGCACCGGGAGTGATTATAACCAGTGCACATCCCAGACCTTTCTCTAAACCCGGCTCTGTGCTAAGCCCTTTGGTTGTATCAATTCATTTTTTCCTCACAGCTCTAGCAGATAGGATTATTGCTTGTACCCATTCTACAGATGAGAAAATCAAGACATAGAGGTGAAAGTGGCTCAGCTGGAGTCACAGCATGTCAGCTGCCTCTGGCCACTGGATCATAAGCCCCGTGGTGGTGGGGATTCTGTTTGGCTCCTCTCTGCGCCCCCAACAGACAAGGCTTGGCCCATAGTAAGTGTGTAATAAACTCATTGCCTAGTGAATGCCTGTCTTGCTGAATAACTGAGCTAATGATGGCAAGGACCTTGCTCCAACTGCCTGGGGTTACCTGAAGATGAGAGGTTCTCACTATTCCTCCTGGACTAGGGGTTGGTTCTGCCCAGACAGGACTCAGTCTCCCTGCCCCAGAGAGCCCCTAAAGTGTCTCTTAGTAGGCACATGGGCATGGAAGTCAGGACCCCACCAATGCCAGCTTTTCTTTGTGTTAACTTTTTCCCAATACAAACTGCCCTGGCCAAAAACAGAATCCAAGCCTTCAGTATCATTGGGGGTTTTTCTGGCTACAGAGGCCCCTGCGGTTTCCCCCTATGCCAAGATAAAAGGAATTTGCTTGCCCAGGGCTCTGCCCAGTGCCGCCTTAGGAGATCCTAGACATGGCATGAAGACATGAAAGCCATGCCAGGCTTGAAACAGCTTCCTAGCTAATTTAGAGTTTGTCTGCACGGAGGGCAGCAGGCTGCTTGGTCCTGGGAGGCCACTGCGTGGGATGCTGAGGGTGACCTTTCAAGACCCAAGGTGCACGTGAACGGCCAGTCGCTGTTGAGTTCTGCAGGGAGAGGGTGAGTGGCTGCTGGGCAGAGCTGAATCAGTGCAGAGCCTAGGAGGGCGGGGCTGGGGGCGGAGCTAACTCTGAATCCCTCCCTGACTTGATGAAGTTACGCATGCTATGCTTGATATGATATAATATGGTGATAGGATATGATGAGTGGCATGACCTGGGATGGGTGATGCAATACGATTTATGCTAAGACATGATGTGATCTGTATGATGTCATGCAATACGAATACCCCTTGACCCCTTCACTCATGATGTGGCCCCAACCTGATAAACCCATTGAGGGTTAAAAATACCATGAGCCAAAAATGCATCGAGTCCACCTAGGCTGGGATGTGTCTCCACTTAGTAACGCCAAGTCAAGTGTCCTTTGTTTGCTCTGGGGATCACGTGGCTATTGGGGAGCGGCAGCTCAATGCTGCTGGCCAGCAAGGGGAAACAGGATCATACCCATATTGATAACCTGGGGAAAGGTCCACATTCAAAACTAAAAGCATGGTTTCCACTGGCTGTATATCACCTTTGCCCTGTCATACAGTGAAAAAGTCCTAAGTGGAGCCATCACAGGTAAACAGCATTCCATCAGTATGCCATACTATCGGTTTTTAGGATTTTTTATTTTTTATTTTTGTTGGTGGTACTCAGAGGTTGAACCCAGGTCCTTGCAAATACTTTAGCAAGCCCTCTGCCACAGAGCTGCACCTCCAGCCCCTTTTTTATTTTTTGAGTTGAGACAGGGTCTTGCTAAGTTCCACAGGTTGCCTCTGTCCTCGAAACTGTGATCCTCCTGCCTCCGCCTCCTGAGTCTTTGGGATGACAGTTGTGCACCACTGCATCCGACTCACTATACTATCTTCCACTCTCCTCCATGGTGCTATGGGGCAGACCCCACGTTACACAGGCGTGGACCCATGAAATGGTCATGAGGACCATCATGGGAGCAGATGCCTAGATATAGATCCCAGCTCTGCCTTGGCTACCTGTGCCACCCTCAGCTTTGTCCCATTCCCTGTCTGAGCCTCGGTTTCCTCATCTGCAAAATGGAAACTAATAACAGAACCCACCCCTCCCTGGGTTATCGGAAAGATGAATGAAAGTGTGCACAAGGAGGCAGTTGGGTAATGGAGTTTGGAACTGTGCAACCTGAAACTCAGGTCTTGGTGCCTGCACCACTCACATGGGGTCTGTGGCTTTGGGGGAGCTTTTCACCTCCCTGAACCTCAGTTTACTCATCTGTGAAATGCAGATATTGATTCCAGTCTACCTTGCAGAGGAATTGTAAGAAAAGGTCCTAAAGCATTTCGGGGCTTCTTATAGTTTGGATCTGGAATATTCCTCCAAGAAATAGGCGTTCAAGACTCAGTCCCCATTGCAGTGATGGTCAGGGGTGATTGGATCACTGCGGCTTTGACTTCATCGGCAGATTAATCCTTCAATGGATTCAAAGCTGTATCCAGAGGGAGGTGGTAGAAACTCCAGGAGGCAGAGCCTAGTTGCAGGAAGTAGGTCACTGAGGGCCTCGAGGGGTATTTCCTGTCCTCAATCAATCTCTCTCTTTCTCCACTTCCTGGCCTCCATGAGGTGAGCAGCTTTTCTCTACCGCATACTCCCTGCCACAATGTGACACTAATACGTGGTAACTCAGTTATCGGAATGTGGGCAGATCTGACGTGATTCCACATCTGTGCTGTTGGAGTCTCGGCCATCATTCTCTCTGTGTCGCAGACTGATGAGGCTCCCACCCCACCAAAGCTGCTCACGTTTTAGTGACTGGAACCTGGGACTATGGTCCCCTCCCCATGGTAGGAGGGAGTTTGCTGATGTGATTAAATGAAGACAGAAAGATTACCTTGCGTTATCCAGAAGGGTCCAATGGCATCAGAAAGGTCCTTATACAAGAGAAGCAGGAAGTCAAGCAGGAGACCATGGAAGCAAGAGGTTGGAGTGGTCAGAGGAGGGGACCAGGAACCAGGGAATGTAGGTGGCTTCTAGAAGCTGAACAAGCAGGAAATGATTCATCCCTGATCCCCACAAAAGGAAGGAGCCTAACCAATGTCTTGATTTTAGATTTCCGACCAGAAGAACTGTATAAAATAGCATTGTTTTAAGCCACTAAGTTTATGGTAATTACTGCAGCCATAGCAAACGGATATCCTAAACATAGAGAAAAAAATCAAGCTGCCTAAAGAATTGAGACATATGTTGGTTTCCGTGGCTGATTGTGTTGGAAGTGGATTGCCACATCCTTCTCCCATTTTTGCAGTGCTGAGGATTGAACCTGGGTTCCCACTTTGTGATCAGAAGTCATTTAATGCTGGAATGGTCCCTTATGCCCTGGCAGATTTGAGCCACGATGGCATATTGGGAAGTCTTCCGATTGGGCATCAGGTCTTTGTTTGAATGCATAGGTAGCTCTGTAATATTGGATCAGTGGCTTCACCTCTCTGAGCCTTGGCTCTCTTGTTCGTACAATGAGATCATCATGGCACCTGCCTCAGAGGCCCAAGGCCTCCAAGAAATGGCTCTGCTTTGGTGTTTGTGACAGGGCCATCGAATGAATCCTGCATCTGAAGTCTGATGCAGGAGATGGGAATGAGCCCTGCAGACATTTCTACATCTGCCAGGGCTCCTCCTCCTAGGCAAAGCCATCTGACAGCTCCTGCCAAGTCTGCTGCCATTCTGGGGAGTGTTTATTGCCCTTGGGATCCTGCCAAGGTTAAGTGCAGAAAATGGTCCCGGTGAAACTCGTGCACTTTGTCACTTGTTTGCAGGCAGGGACGTTAAGTCTGAGCCACTGGAGGGCCAGCGGGACCTCCCGGGTGCACCTGCTGCTGGGGAGGCGGTGATGTGTTGGAGGTGGGCCTTCTCCTAGCCCGGATCCATGGTCTGCCCACCGAGCCTCCCGGCGTATGTCTCTGCTCCTCTCTGGGCTTCCATTTGCTCATCTGTGAATGGAAATAACGTGCTCTCCCCTGCTCCTCAGTTGGTAAGAAAGCTTGTGGGAGAGGGTGCTCAAAACACAACAGCCAGATATGTAGTCGCCGAAGTATTGATTACAATTGTTCTTTCTTGAGGAAGCCACTGGGCAGGTGCATTTAAACGCTCTGCAGGGCTGCCTCCACCTCTTGGATTCCTAAGCATCCTACCTGTTTGTCTCAGAAAGTCCCTGCCCTGCCCCTCAGTTCCATCCCAGTCCAGATTGGTGGGCACTTTCCACGGCCCACACCATGGTTGTTCAAAAATTGAGGTGGGTGTTCTGCAGCAGCTGACTCAAGTACGACTTTCTATGTGGAAACTATCCAAAACACAGCTCACGTGGGCTTACGGAAAAGAGAATCATTTATTTTGGCTCATAGACATCAAGATCCTCAAGAAATGCTTCAGGTGTGGCCTGATCCAGGCTCAAGCAAAGCCCATCAGATCTTAGTTTCTTCTCATCTTGGCCTTCCCTAGACCTTGGCTGCCTTGATTGTAGCAAGATGGGCCTAAGAGGCCACATTCACCTCTCCCAGATGTCCAAATCTACGAGAAACAGGGATCTCTCTCTCCCAGCCAGTCTTATGGGTTCTGATGGATTTTCTGCCTGTTCCTGAAATAATTGCCACAGTGAGAGGGGAGAGATGAGATTAGACCAGGCAGGATCTCTTTTTGGAGCTGACTATGGGTCAGCCTTACTCAAACCTGACTAGATGGAGGAGATGTGGATTCTGTAGGGGTCTGTATTGGACGAAGGTGGTGAAGGATAAAAGGAGGCTGATGCTGTAATCTGTTGATGTTCCAAAACCTTTCTTAGACAAAAACCAGATTTTCCATTAGTGCAACAGGATTGAAAGAGAAATCTCTCTCTCTCTCTCTCTCTCTCTCTCTCTCTCTCTCTCTCTCTCTCTCTCTCACACACACACACACACACACACACGCCCTCATTCTCCACTGCCATTTTGCCTGAAAATAACAAGGTTGAAGTTAGAGTGATGAATGGGCCCCATTGCCTTGGCACTAATTTTGCCTGGAAGCTGTAGCTATTTCGGGCTCCTCCTGAGCCCTGGTTTAGCTTAGCTGGTTACAGAGCTGAGCTCCTGAGGTCAAGGATATAAAGAAGGCACAGAGACATGGGCCTGGAGGTGGAAGCCCTGGATTCTGGTCAGGCTCTGGGCTGCTGAGCTGGAAGCCTGGAATGTGTCCCTCTGCTCCCCAGGTCACCATCTCTGTGTCTCTCCCTAATGCCCTGTCCTCCTGCCCACAGCTCTCCACCAAGGTCACCCGTGTGCATCTCTCAGGTTACAGCCTGACTTGCCGTGCCCACACTGACCAGAATGCCTCTCCACATAACGCTTGCAACCTTGGTCCTAAGAGTTCGAGTCCTGTTTTTCCCACATACTTCCTGTGTGACTTTGGGCGAGGTGATCAACCTCATTGTGCCACAGTTTACATAGCCATCAGAAGATAATATGCACAGTACCTGTATTGTGGGGTGTTGCATTGATTATGTTGGATAACTTGTGGTTGTTAGGTGCTATCAAGTTGGGTCCAACTCATAGCAACCCAACATACAACAGATTAAACATTCCCTGACACTGTGCCTTGCCTGACATTGTGTCAGTGCTTCTCTGCTATTCATAGGGTTTTCCATAGCTGACTGTTTCAGAATTATTGCAGGTGTGGGCTGCCAAGTCCTTCTCCCATTTTTGCAGTTCTGGGGATCAAACTCAGGGCCTGAGAGCACAGAGCAGCACTCTGTCAACTGAGCTACACAGGGCTGCATTCAGTAAATACTAGCAGAAAGAATGATGATTCTGAAGTCCATGTGGAATATCAAGGCAGCAAAGTCATGCTTCTACTCCTTTGCTGTATAAAACACAGGAGGCTGGGGTTTCATATTGT
The DNA here is from genome assembly GCA_007922755.1 of Pedetes capensis. Lineage (NCBI taxonomy): Eukaryota > Metazoa > Chordata > Mammalia > Rodentia > Pedetidae > Pedetes > Pedetes capensis. The sequence continues at coordinate 89,357 of VMDO01000804.1, read as the reverse complement.
TCCCTGCTGCACTTCAGTATCTAGCCTTGTGCCTGGCATGTAGCAGATGCTCAATAAAATCTGTGAAATGAATGTCCTAGTTCAGTGTGTACAAGGTGTTCAGCTGGCTGTGCTGAGCACAGAATTACACGACTGGGTTGTCCACAGGCTGCAGCAGAGATGTCCAGTTTGAAAGGCCAACATGAACCAGGAGGAAAAGGCTTCCCACATCACTGATTGCAGCACTAGTCAAATCTCTCCCCTCTTTGAAATCCTGTTGTCTGCCCTCTGTTTCCCAACTGCCTTGAACCTTGGGGTTCAAGAACACCTCTCTTTTCATGCCATCATCCTGGCTTTGAGGAGCTCATTAGAATAGCAGTGCATGGGCAGGAAGGCCAGGAGAAGGTGGGGAGACAGGGAAGACATGGAGAGGCTGGGGGAGAGGCCAGGGAGCCAGAGAGCTCACCTTTGGTTTTGCCCAAGATTGGACTCACAGGGACTTTATAAACTCAGCTGGCAGGATTGTTAGGCTGCCCCACACAAGACACTCTCTGTGGGGACAGCACATTCCAGACCCCAGTGAGGTTATTTGACTTGGCGGCTTCTCCGAGAGGTGACCGCGAAGCTGAGGATGGAGGCCCTCCCGGCCCCTCCCTGTGCTGGGAAGGAGAACATAAACAGCACTGAGCCTCTGGCGGGCAGCTTGTTTTTCTGCCCTCCGTCTGCATTCCCGAAGCTGTGTGCCGACAGTGTTCTTGGGCCAAAGAAAATATCCGGGATGTCAGTGTGTGCGCGGGTCTGTGCGTCTTCCAAGCAAGAATCACCTTCCCACCTTACCTTTAGTTCTTTGTGCGTTACCAGTTGTTACTAATTTATGGCTTAGCCAGATGAACATTTCTGTACCCAACACTATGCTTTGCGCTCACAACCCATAGGGAGGCTGAAAATAACCATAATGATGACATCAGTGATGATGGTGACAAAAACGAAGACCACAGAGAGATGAGGATGGTGTGAACGTCAATGTCGGTGATGATGTTCACCGTGATGACAGCGATGTTTGGAATGAGAACAGGATCTAGTGCCCAGGATTCTCCTGGGTGCTTTGATTTGATTTACTGACTCATATCCTTGGCACAGTCCCCTGTGATAAAAGGCTATCGTCACTGAATCCATCACTTTCAAGTTATGGGGTGCTGGGCAGGCTGTTTCCTCTCTCAGCCTCAGTTTCCCTGTCTGTGAAATGGGGCTAAAACCACAGCTCGGCGTAACATGCTTTGTCCATGTCTGACTTGATACAAATGTTAGAGATGACAGTGACTCTTATCAATCCTTTGATTTTCCTGTCGACCCAGTGAAAAAGGCGGTGTTTTTATGACCCTGATTTTACAGGGTAGCACAGAAGCCCCCCCGCTGGGCATGGCTGAACTGTGGCTCCGAGCCCTTTGTACACTCGCAGAGATGCCTGGCGTAGGCATCTCTGCAGGGCTGTTTCTGATGCACAGGGGTCTCTGGACCGAGGCTGGACTCAGAGGGCCACATGGTCTCTGATGGCTATAAAGCAAACGAGGCTCTACCAGCCCCCAGCAACTTCCTCCACCAGGGCAGCCTGGAGCCACCCACAGGGCTGGACTGGGCTAAGGTGGGAAGAGCCACGCTTGCGCACGCTTGGGAAGTCCCCTGCTGGTACCTGGACCCGTAGGGAGGGCAGAGTCCCAGGTGGAACCCGAAGACCTGCAGCCACGGTGCTCCTTGACTTGGAGCCAGCAGAATCTAGATATTTTTCCCAGTTCTGCTTCCTGAAAACGGAGACATATGGCCACGTAGAGAGAGTGTGCCGTGAAGACCGAGATCAGAGTGCTCCCTGTACAGGCCAGCAGTCGCTGGAAGCTGGGAGACAGGCAGGGAACAGAGGGCCCCTCCGGGTGGCCAGGGGGAACCAGCCCTTCCAGCCCCTGAATTTTGGGCTTCTGGGCTCCAGAAGTCCGGGAGATAAACTTGTGTTGTTTTAAGCCACCCAGTTTTTTGGAATTTGTTCTGGCAGTGACAGCCAGTGCTGTGGTGTCACTGCTGAGTCCCTTCAAGTTCACACACCAAAGTCCTGATCTTCAGTGTGATGGGTATTGCAGGTGGCACTGTTGGTGGCGATGAGGTCACAGTGAGAAGACACTCCTGGGCAGGATGTGTGCGTATAAGAAGAGTCAGCAGTTTGTGTTTGTGTGTGTGTGTGTGTGTGTGTGTGTGTGTGTGTGTCTGTCTGTCTGTCTGTCTGTCTGTCTGTCTGTCTGTCTGTCTGTCTCTCTTCTCTGTGGAACCCAGTGAGAAGACACTGTCTGCAAACCAGGAAGCAGGGGCTCATCAGACCCTGGATCTGCCAGTGCTCTGACCTTGGCCTCCCCAGATTTCACAGCCTTGAGGAACGAAGTCTGCAGTTCAGCCCACCCTGTCTGGTTAACCTGTTACAGCAGTGGGACCTGCTGAGATCCCCTGACTGTCCAAGCTGCAGCTCACCCCGGGGAGCTGTGGACATGAGCCACCTCCTGTGCCTAGCCCAGCAGCCCCTCCTGGCAGCTGGTAGCAGCTGCCAAGCCTCCAAGAGGCCCCAGGCTCCGGGCTATGGCTTGGAGGAGCCCCTTGTCCCACGTTGGGCGCAGTGAGTTCTTGGGAATGACCATCTTCAATAGGAAGGAGGCTGCCGAGGGCTCCCAGCTGGCCCACGGGAGACCTGGATGTCTGGGATCCGTGCAGAAGCAGAGTCTCCCGTGGCTGATGTCTGGGAGGTCCCTGTCCTCCCCCTCCCTGGGTCCTGTCCCTGGGTCAGGCCTGGGAGGGACTGCGAGGCCTCTGATCAGAGGGAGCTCAAGTCTCCTGGGGATGCTGGGGGGTTGGCCCAGGGTGTCTGCTGAGGGCAGTCCAGGACGCGGAATGAAGCTGTGCCGCCTGCAAGGGGACAGCGCCCTTCTGATTCCTTTGGTGAAGGTTCTTGGCAGCCAGGCAGCCAGTCATTGGTCAGGACGTACAGTGGCCCTTCATTTGATCCAAGCTGAGGGCAGGAAGCCACTGAGGAAGCGCTGGCTCTGGGCTCAGTTTGTGTGTGTGAGTGTGTGCATGTGTGTGCGCATGTGTGTGTGTCAGTGTGTATGTGTGTGTGTGTGCATCTGGCATAAACTCACTCTATTTCTGAGTTCCACCTAGCAGGGGCCCATCTCCCCAGAGCCTCTTATGTGCCCTCATCCAACCCATATGTACTGAGTGCTAGCTGTTTCCTAGGCCTTGGTATGCATTTTACAGCATTTGGTGTTGTTAGGTGCTATGGAGTCAGTGTCCGACTCATAGTGACCCTACATATAACAGGCGAAACACTATTGTCAGTGCTTCTCTGCTATTCATAAGGTTTTCAGTAGTGGGTTGATTTTTGGGAGTGGGTTGCCAGGTCCTTCTCCTAAGCCTACAGCACCTGGTGTTTCCAGGTAGTCTCCCATCCAAGGACTAACCAGGCCCGACCCTGCTTAGCTTCAGAGATCTGATAGGATTGGACGCCACAGGGCTATGGCTGCAGGCTTTACAGCCTTAGCTTTTCAAAACCCTGTGCTGTGTGATCATCCTTATCCTCGCTTTCCAGGTGCACTTTCCAGGTTCACAGAGCTGGTGAGGGGCTGAGCAGAATTTGGATGTTGGTCTGTCTTGCGCAGAAGTCCACACTCCTCACGGTCTTAAATTTGGCAGCTTCTCTGCTTTTCACCCGCGTTGCCTCCTTGTGTGCATAGACATCATTTTGTTAAAAACTATTTCAGGCCGACGCTGCTCTAAGTAGAGCAAAATAATTAAGAGACTGGGTGTGGCCTGGGACAAGCTCAGATCTCGCCTCTGCCACCCGCTGGTGAGACATTCAGTTTCCTTACCTGTAAAGTGGAGATGGTTGTGGGTTTTGATCCTTGTGTGCCTGTGGGGATTTGGTGAGGCCACGTTGGAAAAGCTGGTACATGGTTCTGGTCCACACACGATGGACAGCGTGATAGTTTTGCTGGACTGTCTTCCAAACCAAGGCAGCTCATGGCATTAGCATCACTTCTTCCACTATGCTTTGCTCATCCTCCCAAAATGCCATTGAGCTCCTCCAATGGGGATGTGCCGGGCACCAGGGTCAAAGCCATTCACCCCTATTTCCAGGGTACTTGTAGCAACTTAGGGAGGCAGAGGGATGCTGAGTGGAGCTTGCAGGAGCTTGCTTCCTGAAAGGTGTCGATTCCCTGCCCTCCACTGGGAAGACATTTGACAATGTCTGTTGACCCATTGGGTCTTCATGACCAGTGGGGGCTCATTGCTGGCAGAGGGCAGAGATGCTGCTGAACACCCTGCAGTGAGCCACGTACAGTGGTGCACGCCTGTCATGCCATCGATGTGGGTGGCTAAGGCAGGAGGATCATGAGTTCAAGGCCAGAGGCAGCCTGTGCAATTGAGCGAGACTTTGTCTCAAAATAAAAAATAAAAGGGAGACTGGAGGTGTGGCTCAGAGGTAACACACTTACCTAGCATGCATGAAGTCCTGGGTTCAGCCCCCAGTACTGCACAAAAAAAAAAAAAAATTAAAAACATATCCTGCAATGCACAGGATATCTCCTCCCCCAACAAAGACACTTCTGGGCCTCAATGTCATTAGGGCAGAGGCTGAGAAATGCTGGTGCCCATCTGAGCACCAGCGAGTGCTCTGCCCAGGGGCCCCACAGTTCCTGGACTCCTGGAAGAAGCACGTGTCTTCCCCTCCTCCTCCAGCCTGCCATATCCCATCAGCTGCTTCCAGCCAGATAATTAGGATGCCCCAGGTTTCATAGGACCCAGGCTGATGAGGCAAATGTAAAAACAAAACCCTGTGCAAATGTGTTTTTATGTAAACACAGCATGGGGTGGCGGCTGCCTGCAGAGAAAGAACCCGGTGGCTGGTGCTTCTCAGAGCAAAAATAACCCTGAATGTTAGGATGTCCCTGCTCCTGGAGCAGAGCAGGCAAGGAGATAGGGCCACGTGGGAAACCAGGTGCTCCTGGGAGCCATCTCTGCCCCATGAGCGTCCCTGCCCTCCAGGTGAACATCCCAGGGGCCAGAGATAAGCAAGCAAGCAGGTGTTAATTCTCTTGGAAGCCTCCTTCCTTGGAGAAAAGGCGCTGTTGGCTGATGTTTTTACTATTAAGTATAATTTACCTACAGGAAGATTCACCCATTTCAGTTTGCAGTTCTGCAAGTTTTGACAAATGGCGTGCAACCAAGTAACCCCCAGCGGAATGAAGGGACAGGAGAATTGGTCACCCTCAGACATTTCTCTGCGTGGCTGTGTGGCCCATACCTCTCCTGCCATCTTTTCTGGCAAGCGCTGGTCCGTTTCCCTTTTGTCTCTTCTACAAGGTCGCGTCAATGACCCTGCGGCTTTTTGACTCTGGCTTCTCCCACTCTATATTGTTAGCCTTCCAGATTCTCCAGTGTGGGTGCAATATAAATACATGGTCCCTTTATGGCTAAGTATATGGTGTGGGCTAACCGTAGTTGGTGGCTTCACCATGGGTGTGGCTCTGCTTCTGGCGATTTCCAACAGAGCCCCTAAAAGCATTGCATACATGTTTTTATGTGACCATGGGTTTTCCTTCTCCCAGATTAGCTCCTAGCAGTGAGACGGCTGGGTCGTGTGGTGAGCAGACATTTTTAAGACACCATCATACAGTTTTTCGAAGGGGCTGTGTACCCTTTTCCGTTCCAATCATGGATATCTAAGATTTCCTTTTTCTTCCTCCTCTCTAGCACTTGGGTTCTGTTTTGTTTTTCTTGGCTTGTTTGTTTGTGTGTTTGTTGTAGTCATTCCTTTCCATTATGGCTTTTGTTGAAGCAAGGGCTGCTGAGTCCTGCGGTCCTGGAGCTGAGCCCCAGCCAGAGCTGGCAGGAAGCAGCTGGAGACAGCGGTCAAGGGCACGTGCTCCAAGCAGCTGTGCTCCATCCCAGCTCTGCTCCTTTCTGGTCCTGGGACTTTGGACTCCCACCATGGCTGTCCTGAGCCTCAGTTTCCTCCTCTGTAAAAGGGGATCCTTTTAGTAAGTATTCTCGGTAACTCAGGGAGGCACAGGTGATGCCGTATGTCTATAGGCGCCATAGGAGCGGTGCATGTGTTACCTACAGATGAAGCCTGACTTTTCTATGGTTCTAGTGAATGACTTTTTCCACTTTACAATGGTGCCCAACTGATACATGTTCGGTAGGAACTGTATTTTGAAGTTTGAGGTTTGATCTTTCCCTGGGCTGGCGAGCAGTGAGGGTACGGTACTCTCCGGGGACCGGGCGGCTGCAGTGAGCGACAGCACCATCATCACAAGAAGGAAAAACCGCTACTGCACCAGGGGCTGCGGTGGGGGACACTGGGCAGTGTAGGTGTGGGAACTGTTTTCTTTTTCTTTTTTGGGGGGCAGGGAGGGGTTTGAACCCAGGGCCTCGCGCTTGCATGTTTCTGTGAGTGCTGTACCACTGAGCTGCCCTCCCAGCCCATTGTTTTACTTTGTGAGACAGGGTCTTGCTAGGTTATGCAGACTGCCTCTGGTCTCGAACTTGCGATCCTCCTGTCTCCGCCTCCTGAGCCGCTGGGATTGCACGTGTGCACCACTGCGCTGGGCCGGGAAGTGCATTTTCAACTCATGGTATTTTCAGCTTACGTTGGGTTTGTCAAGACACAATCCCCTTGTAAGTTGAGAAGCATTCCACACGCATAATATGCATGTATACTCTAAAATGCTATTGAAGACTGATGTGAAAGTTAAGTGAAGCGATGCCAAAAAAAAAGAAAAAAAGGCACGTGGCACGGGGCTCAGGGTTAGAGCACTTGCTTAGTAGAAGTTGCTGTGATTATACTTTCTGGGCACTTACTCTTATAGAAGCAGTGAAAACAGTGAGTGGAGCCAGATTTAGTTAAATCCTGATTCTGCCATCTACTCCCTAGCTGGGTGTCCTTGGAGAAGTTAGTAAACTCCTCTGGGCCTCTGACTCAGCACCTGAAAAATGGAGCTAATCATAGTGCCTTTCTCAAAGGTTTTTTCAGAGGTCCAAGCGAGATTAAATGTGAAGGTCTGGCTTCCTTTGTTCAGTGTTGTGTGGCTGTTTGTGAGGCTGGAGCACAGTGCAGAGCCAATCTATGGTGATGGTGGTTAGAAAGTGATCAGGGCTGGGATGGGGAATTAGCTGGGATGAGGAGCCTGAAGAGTGAGGGGAGCATCCAGCGTCTTGATCTTGGGAGTGAAGAGTGTGCATGAGTGTAAAATCCCACCAACCTGTGCGTGTAAGATGTGTGCGTGTTGGCCAGACCATATGTAGATATCTCTTGTTCTTCTCTCTCATTAAAAAGAAAGAGACAAAGAAAAGAAGAGAAAGAAAAGAAGAAGAGGTTGGGTATGGCAGTGCACACCTATAGTCCCAGCAGTTGGGAGGTAGAGGCAGGGGCAGAAGAAGTTCCAGGCCTGCATGGTCTACAGCCAGACCCTGACTCAGAACACCCAGAAAGAAGAATAAGAAGCAAACAGTAAAAAGAGGGAGAGAGAGAAACAGACGGGGGGGGGGGG